>JASDQU010737655.1:91669-132255 GCA_032191745.1 Picea mariana
CCAATGTTTGACATGAGGGAGAGATTTAAGGAGTGCAAAGGTGATCTTTTCTTTGTCGGAAAAATTGTGAACAGAGAAATAACCTTCCAGCAGAGTTAACCATTTTTCTAGGGCTTCTGCATCTATCTGTCCTTCAAATACAGGAATATCAAAATTAACTTGTACCTTGAAAGGCAAGGTGCCTCCAAAGTGGCCGCTTGATGAAGATGCACCTGATGCTATCGGCAAGAGTTGAAGGATGTGGGCAAAATTCTCCATCATTTCGTCCCTCTGTCGCGTGAGAGCTTTCTCAAGCAACAGATTGATAGGATCGTTTGCTCCGTCGTTTTCCTTTTCTTCCACCATTGAGGGTTTCTTGGGTGTGCGAGAGCAATTTTCTTCAAGAGAGACAAGCTCGAGACCCAACTTGCTATACTTGGACCTCGTCGAAGACATGCACTGAAAAAAATGATCAAGAGAAGCCTGCTCTGATACCACTGATCCGGATTATTTTCGGCACGAAATGAGAGCGGAGATATAATAAAGAAATGCACAGAGATATTGCAGATATTCAATAATATAACAGAAATGTATCAGATATGCAACCATAAACACAGATCTACAGTAATACACGATTTCTATTAATCAAAGAAATGTATAAAGACTGTAAAAATACAGAGTGAAAGACTCGCTAGAATGGTGGCAGCTTATCTCTGAGAAGAGATGTGACGGCTACTCACATTCGCAAGAAGATGATTACAATGAGGCTCTGAAGGCCTTTTTACAATAAGCAGGAATTCCAAAATCCATGGACATCCAAAAACCTAACCCTGGGAGATGAAGCGCCAAAAGTCATGTGGGCCCCGTTTGGGTAAGTGAGTACATCAACTTCCCGGGGTCGTAACTTTTGCATACGATCTCCATTTTAGGCATGTGATAGCTTGTTGGAAAGGTATCGTCAAGGAGATTCATTTTGGGGGCTCAATTTTTCCTTTAGATATCATTGAGAACCTAGATCTTGAAAAACCTTCATTCGGGCCCTCAAAATGGCCCCGGAAGTTAAAACCTGCTAAAAATAGTAAATTGCCAAAATTGCCAGAAAGCCATTTTGAGCCATTTGGAAAAGGTGGGTGGCCACCAATATCCACCTAGATCATCTATCCAATGTGAAATCCATGATATCCATCCCTGCGTCGATAAGCTCAGATGTCTTGGCGTGTTCTATGTAGAGAAACTTCTCCTCCGTGGTGATGAGAATCAAGCTATCTAGCACGATCCTTCTCTTCTTGGTGGTCCTCTTCATGATAAATTTCCTCTTCCTATCATAGGAAATCGCTTGTATGTTGGAGACTTCATCAACATGCTTGGGGATTTGTTGTTCTCCCCAAGTTAGAGTGTTTCCCAGGCTCTCGATTGTGTTTATATGTTCTAGGATTGGTTCGTGAACTTCTTTCATATGTTCTGATGGATTGACCTTTGTTTGTTGTTCATCAGATGGTGAGGTATCGATCAAAATTGAAGAACCAGGGGTAGGTTCAGTACTTACTTGGTAATCGATTGTCGAGGTGTCGATATCTTATTGTCGAACTTCCTCTTTTTGACCACCTGATCCTAGCTCATCCCTCGACCTGTCTTTTGGGGTTCTCGACAGGTCGAGCAACTTAGCGTCTAAGACACTTTTGACCTCATGGTCATTCTACGGAAGGTTTTGAATTGGAGCATCAGGACTTGGGGTACATTCTTTCTCATTTTCCTTCTTTGTAATCGACACTAGAGTTACCAGGGAAACCTTTGAACTCTCCTCATCATCATAGATGGTTATTGGGTCAAATAGGGGGTTTGGTACACCTGTTCCACTTGGCATCCTTGATACCTCAGGCTGGGTCGAAATTGTCCTTGATGATCTGATCTGTGGTGATGGAAATCTAGGGTTTTTCAGACCGGTGATTTATTCAAGTTGTATTGTCTTTAAGCCACTTGTCTCTCCTCTTCTTGTGATTGGGTTGTCTATGGGGATCCTCATCATCTCTACAAGATCAAGATCATTCTATAACTGATCAATGATTCTCTGCACTCCTTCTGGTAAGATAAATCCTCTCTTGTGTTCCTCTGTGGTCTCTGCTGCTCTGATTTCTTTCCTAACTTTGAGATCCTCTTGAGTCGACTTCTCTATTGTATTCACTTGTTCATCCATGCTCATAGCCTTGAACCTAGTCATGTTTGGGTTGGATATCCTTTGTACTACCTCCTCCCATTCTTGAGCGCATTCTGTAAAAACCTCAGCCTCAAACTTGTCATGCGCGTATGGTCAACATGACGAAACTTGTGAAGCATGTTTGAGGACTAGGCCCTTAGGATCGTGGTTGTGAAACTGACCTATCAGGAACTTGAATTCAAGCTGAATCAACCCTTATTATTTGGCTTGAGCAGTTTCCTTCACTATATTAAACCCCACATGGAAGCCGTAGGGTATGAAATCTCGTTTCTTGTCCTTGACCAGTGTGGCATTATATCCCTGCAGGATAGTTTGATAGCATATTTCTCCTACAATGAGTCGGTTTGGGACATGAGCAGGGAGAAAATGTGGTGCTCCGATGGCCCTGAACACCCTGATATAACTTGTATTTTCGTCTAGATACCAGTGGCCTACCTTTGATATAATTTTCTTGGTTGCTACAGACAACCTTGAGCATTCCTTTTTAAATAAAATGAAATGAAGTCAGGCAATTAATTCATCGCAAATAATGGCATAGGATGTTTTGTAAATGTTCTCCCATAATATGTTGAAGTAGACATGAAAAGGTAGTTCGACAACATGCTATCTTAAATTCATGTCAACGAAGACATTTCTTGCACAGATAACATTGAGTAGGTACAAGGCCATGTGAAACACAAGAGCTTATCCTTCTTTTAGCGTCTGAGCCTGTTGTACACAGATGCTCAATTATTTGGAAATTATTTCTCCCTAGTTGAAGCTACTTCCTGATATCGCGACATTGTATTCCAGGGGCATCCATGATTCCGAGAAATTGGAGCAATCCTTTTCTCCATATAGTCAGTAGATGAGAGCCATCAAGTAGATGTATGGCTCCCTCAAGTTGACTATCCCATACCAACCATTTATCCAGTTTGTAAAATTCTTGTCCTCCTTCCACCATGAGACCATCAACCAGATAGTGTCATGAAATTCATATAAATTCACCACAAAGTCTGTGTTCAACCGCTCCTCTGGGTCCCTGAGCTTGTAGTATTTTTGAACTTCTGTTGGGAGAAAAAATATGACACACCCTCCATTTTCATCATTGATGAGGTGCTTCTGAGCATCTGTATGATCAATTAGCCAACTCAAAACCTCAATGCATAGGAAAAATAGAGTTCGGAAAGCTACCATGTGCAAGCACAACCGTCGAATGTTCAGGAAAACTTGATCGTCAAGCGCTCTAACATCTGGGTCATTGTGTGGGATATACATTGGGTAATCCTACCAGTTGATTATGTTGAATAAATCTCCCTACTGTGAGAGCGTTGTTTTGGAACCAGTGGTTACTTCCGTATCGTTGAATATCAAGGGTTGAATTAAAGCTTTCTTCGTCAAGGTTTTAATGATTTTCTATGCCTTGGGAGCGTATTCCAACTACCTTGTAGTACCGGGAGAAGAATCCTCACCAATTTCCACATCCTTTATCTTAGGTGACCTTGGTGAGAGTCTAGTCGTCGGATTTCTTGGAGGCATTTTCCCTGTAGCTAGAACATAGTTAGAGACTATGTAAAAAATCAAATTCATATAAATAAAAAATTACAACCGCCAAATTGATAAAATTTAACACATACCTCTATTTCTTGTTTAACCTAGTTTTGATGGTCCGAGAAACAACGCAGTCTTGAGACACTCTCTTTGCTTCTTCGGATGCTATGGAGATGGAAACTTGCACACAGAATAGAAGTGTTCGAAGTTTTTTTCGTGATTTAAACATACTTGAACTTACCTTGTCGCATCAGCCATTCGATTCAAGATATGAGTGTGTTTCTATAAAATCTTCTGCCAGATATTCATTGCGTTTAAAATTAAATTCGATCGTAAGTCGATGGCATTGGCACGAGCTATAACATGGCCTATCAGTGAATTCAAATTCATGTTGTTCAATTGGTGCATGGGATAGCAATGCATGATGGGTGAATCATTAACTAGCCTATTAAATGACAGAATATGATCGTATCTTGTGCTGAAAACATCCCATATTTTCACTAATATAGTTGGTGGATCGAGGGTCGGGGTTTCTCTTTAAACACTTTTCGTTGATATCTCCCTACAAAATATCTGATGCCCATCCATCTTGTCGTACAGATATGACGTGGCAAGGATGACTCAGAGGTGTGACTAGGACACAGGGAACCTTAAGATGACTCGGGACGAAACTAGACCGTACGACACCCTTATGCGAAAAAGACACGTGGCACTTAAGATCGACGTCTTTGTTTACTCGTGTTATTCAGAATTGGGAATTTTCCTAAGATAATTGTTCTAACAACCGATCCTACCCTGTCGATGCTAAAAAATATCAAGGATCGACGATCAACAATAATCTTACCCAAGTGCTCCCAGATCAACTCTCTCGAATTTTTTTTTATGTCGAAAGTGCATCAGGGATCGACGATTGGAGATGCGTCAACACGAAAATTTTCAGTGATTTAACTCTTCGATATTTGGCTGACCCTGAACCAATGCATCCGTCATCGACTATTGGGGATTTATCATGGCTCATGTCCATGCTTAGTACTCTCATATTCTACCGACGTCAATGATGATCGACTATCTTCTGAAACTGCATGGTGAATTACTAACGCAAACTTACTCTGCCTTTTACCGATGTCGATGGTGCATCGATGATCGACGATTATTATTATTGTGTGTCTATTTTATCTTCTTGGATTTTTCTGAAGCCAAACACAAGTGTGCTTATCACAATGTTAGATACATATCTTTAGGTAGAATGTCAAGTTATTTTTAGACACCAGGTTTCATTTAACAAGTTCAAACAAATTCGATTCGATCGATAAGAGTCATGAAAAAAAAATAAACCATCCCCTCCATATTGAAATCAATTCAGATAGTAAACAAAAGTCAAAACAAGTGGTACCCAAAAGTGACAAAATTTCATAAAATCTTTTAGGGTGTGTTGAGCACTCAACAAATGGCGATTCTCTGGGTGAAAGCAGAATATTTGTTCCTTCCTCGGGCTTAGATGATGGTGAAGCTGGTTAAGAAACTAATTGGCTTTTCTTTTGTCAGAGCCTTTCCTATTCTTGAGTTTCCAACTTCCTTGTTTTTTGGATCTGGGTCAGCCTATGGAGTTTTAACCTTTATTCCACCTTCATTCCTCTTGACCGTGATCCACGCCCCCTTTTGACAAGATTTGGGTAAAGAATTCACTGGAAACAGGCCATTTTAGTTATCATCATTCACTTGTTGTGGTGTTTCTCCACTGCCAGCAAGTGTCCATAGCCTCGACAGAGTCACCCTGACGCCACAGACCTTTCTCCACTGCCAGAGAGTGTCCATAGCCCCGACGGAGTTACCTGCATACCCTCTCCTACTTTTCACTCATTTGAGATAATTGATTTATTTTTGGCAAAGATGCCCTAAGTGAATGGGAGAGGACGTCTATTATCTGCAAGATGAGATTGTTAAGGTGAAATCCTTCCTAGCTTTGTTTAGAGGTGCATGTGGTCCTTTCCAACTTGTCATCTTTCCCTCTAGGTTTTATGAGACCACCAGGTGGACACTTCATCACTTTCCAAGGTCGTTTATTTGCAAAGATCAGATATAGAACTCTTTGAAGAAACAATGCAATTGCCCAACATTTCTTGTGTTGCACGTAAGCATGAGTCAGGAACAGAGTTTTCTACACCGTATTGATTAAGGTCAACCAATTCCTTGCAAAACAAAATTGTATTACAAGAAAACACCAAACAAAAATAATAAAAAAAACAGAAATAAAAGGACTCTGCAATCAGTCTACCTTACACCTACCCATTTATCCTAATGAAACCACACACACACACATGTTTTTTTTTTGTTTGTGTGTTTTTTTAAACAGAAATATAGTTTTAGGGCTTGTCCGTTCACCGAGAGGGCGACAAGTTCGCCCCTCAGATTTTGCAACCGATACGTGCCTGCCCCAAGTTTCTCGGATACCTGGAAAGGTCCGAGCCATAGATTTTGAAACTTTGAATGTTTTCCCTTAGGTTCATTTTCTCTGTCCCATTTCAAGACTAAGTCTCCTACTTCAAAATTCTTCTCTTTGACCTTATGCTTGTCAAACCATATTTTAACTATCTATTGATGAGCGAGGAACTTTGATTTTTCTTTCTCTCTTTGTTCTTCCAGCATGAGGAAGTATCAATTCTCTGTTGAATAACAGATGAGGGTTGTCCTTTAGATACATGATCAAGCTGAAGAGATGGAAGATATAGCCCATTTAGAAGAATGGCTTCTTTCTCATATACCATAAAGTATGTGGAGTTCCCTATAGCTTCCTTGGGTGTTACTATGTCGGCCCATAAGGTGTTATGAAGGGAGATATGACAATTCCTCTGATTGTATGCAACTGTTTTCTTCAAGATCCTCACTAGGTTCTTATTGGTTGATTCTACCACTCCATTCCCCCATGGGTAGTAGTTTGCAGAGTCTCTGATTATGATTCCTTTGTCTAGAGAAAACTGTGTTAATAGGGTGGAATAAAAGTAAGTGGAATTTTCAAAAACAAGAACGGAAGGCATACCAAACCTTGTGATCAGTTGTTGTTCTATGAACTGGATTACCACCTTTTCATTCACGTGAGTCAGAGGGATGGCCTCTGCCCATTTCATAAAATATTATGTAGTAGTCTATATGTATCTATGTTGTTTTGAAGAACTCAGGGTAACCTCCCCTATGACATCTAACCCCCATTTCTCGAATGGTATAGATATGGTCACTGGTTGGAGTGGGACAGCTGCTCTCTTTTTCCTCCCCATGCTCATTTGACAAGTTTTACAGTTTCTAGCATATGTTTGAGCGCCTCTAAATAGAGTAGGCCAATAATAGTCGGCTCTCAGTATTTTGTGAGCAGTGGTATTCCCTGCAAAGTGTCTACCTACAGGACCATCATGGATCTCCTTCATAACCTTATCTGCATATTCACATTTGAGACATCTCAAGAGTACCCCATCATAATTTACACAGAAAAGCACTGAATTTATGAGGAAATATTGTATCGATTTCAGTCTGAGAGCTCTCCTTTCCTTAGGGTTTAGGTTTTCTAGGAAATTCCCATGATGCAAGAGGTAAATTAGTTTTCCATACCAAGACTCATGCCCTGGGGGAACATATAAAGCTTCACTACACCATAACGCCAATTCACTCTCCCACCTGGAGTCTTCATTTATTTGGTCTTGAGATTTTGCGGCCATTTTACACAATCCTTGTCCCTTAACTAGTTTGGTAGGTTTTATATCTAGATCAAATTCTTGGACAACTTCCATCCAATTTCTTCTTCTCTCCCCCATCTCCTGTTGGGTGAATAGGGATCGGACTGCGAGGTGAGGCACGATGACTTTGGTATGATTTTTTAGGATATAAGACCTGAAATGTTCTATTGATTTGTACACCACATAAGCTTGTTTGTCTATAGCAGGGTATTTCAATTATCCCCCTTGGAGATTAGTGCTCATGAATGATACCGATGCCTCATTGTTATCATCATCCTCCTGGGTTAAAATTGCAACTAAGGATTGGTCGGAGGCGATAGTATAGAGGAAAAAATATTTACTAAAGTTGGGACTTCTCAGCACCGAAGCTTGAGATATTGTAGTCTTGATATTGTTGAAAGCATATTTTCGCTCGTCATCCCACTTAAAATCAACATCTTTGTGAATCATTTTTTGTAAGGGTTTGATAGTTTCGGTGAAATCGGGTGTGAACTTCCTCACAAAATTAATCTTCCCAAAGAAAGATTGCATAGCCTTGTTGTTGTGGTGTAAGGGAAGTTGAGCTATCATCTTTATTTGTTCGGGATCTATGTGAATTCCTGCCTAGGATATAATATGACCTAGTAATTTCCCTTCCTCGACACCAAAGATAGTTTTCTTAGGGTCTAAAGATATTCCATGTTTCCTACACCTTTCAAAAATCTGGGTTAGATGTTGGATGTGGTATTTTTTGTTCTTTGAATACACATTCATGTCGTCCAAGTATACTACTACACTCATGTTAATCAATCCCTGAAAAGTTACATCCATAGCCCTTTGGAACGTTGTTCCTATGTTAATCAACCCAAAGGGTGTGTGTTTATAACCAAAATTTTCCCACTTGGTTAGGAAGGTAGTTTTCAATTGGTCTTCTTCTAAGACTAGAACCTTGTTGTAGCTTGAAAAAACATCTAGCAGGGAGAAAATCTCAGAACCAAGCACGGTCTGCAAGAGTTTTTCCATTGGTGGGACTCGGTAGTTATCCTTTTATGATGCTCTGTTGAGATTTCTGAAATCTACACACAGACGGATTTCCCCGAACTTTTTTCTGACAGGAACCAAATTTTCTACCCAGGTAGAGTGTCTAACCTAAAAGATAATATTAGCATCTAACAATTTCTTTAGCTCTTGATACATGAGGGGTTCCAAAGATGGATGGTACTTCCTAAGATTCTATTGAAAGGGTTTTACTCCAGATTTTAATGGGATTGTGTGTTGAATAATGCGAGTGTCATAAGTTTTCAGATCTTGGTAGGACCATGCAAAAGCATCTTGATATTCTATGAAAAGTTTGAGATAGGCTTCCCTTTCTTCTTTAGACACTGTTTTGCCTAGATTTGTATTCTTAGGGTTTTTCAGGGTTCCTAGATTTATAGTCTCGTACATGGGACACACACTCCATGTCTTTGTGTTTGTTGACCCTTTAAATATTTCCCTTAAGTCAAAGAGGTTCTCCAAATTGGCTACACCTTTCGGTATCGTGTGAAACTTTGGTTTGTTACTAGAGTGATTTGTTTCACCTCTTTGTTCATGGGAATCGATTTCTACTAGTTTCTCTTATAATACTTCATCGTCAATAGCCAGGTCTTTAAAATTTTCATGATTGGTTAGGAAGTCTATAATCTGTTCATCTCCTTCAAAGACCTTCCAATTAGAAATATTGTTGGGAATTGAAGGTTTGTAGAGTAGTTCCATAGTGAACCTAGAGGCTTCATAGTCTTCTAAAGGGGATAGCCTCGAGGTAGTAGTGACTAAGGAATTGGCAAGAGTATTCTTTGTCCTGGGAATATCAGTAATATTGAAGGACTTAAAATGTTCTATTAGCCTATGCACCTCTTGTTGGTAATTCCTCAAGTGGAGTGAGTTGCAATGTACAATATTCTTTACTTGTCTGATGATAATTTTAGAGTCTCCAAAAACCTTCAATTCTTTAATGTTTAAGTCTATGGCTTTCTTTAGTCCTTGCACCAAAGCTTCATACTTGACAATATTATTAGTGCATTCAAATTCTAGTCTGCAGGACAAGAAATTTCGCTTCCATTTTGGGTCAATGAGGATACATATTTCTCCCAACCCTTTTTATGATTTAGACCCATCAAAGTACATGGTCCAAAATTGTGAGCACAAATCATCAGCTTCTCCATGCCTACTTACTTCCTCCCCTCCACCTACTTTGACTATGGTTTCCAACATAGGTTCTTGACAGAAGAGGCTTTATTCCACCGCTACTAGTAGATTTACTTGAAAATCCATTTTGGAGTTTTGATTGAGAGGTACATCAAATGAAAGGGGGGAGAAATTGTTTAATCAGAATCGCAGGAGTAGTTGCCTAGCATGGGGAAATATACCAATGAGGGTTTTTTGAAAGATTCTAAATCGATGATAGTATGTTTGAGATACCTTTTCCTATCGATCCTAACCATGTTTGCATGTCCCTTTAATGTAAACCAGAGGTGAGCCCAATCCGTGCTAAAGTATCCATTCAACTTCTCGAACCAATATCGACTAAGTAGCAGTCCATAAGCTTCTGGTATATCCACTACAATGATGTCAATTACTTGAAAAAAATTTAGGTGTGTAGCCATTTTGACCATGACATCCTTGAGTTCCCTAATAAATTTCACCTGAGTTCCATCTAGTTGTATAACGTTTTTATCAATTTTGAGCGGGACTATGTTTAATTTCTTGCAGATAGATAATGGCGTGACATTAGAGGATGCCCCTGAGTCAACTAAACAATTATGGAGGTTTCTGTTGAAGACTTCAAATGTTAAAAGGAAAGGTGGGACAAAAGGATTTCCTTTTTTATCTACAGAGCAAGTGTTCACCTTTGGTTTATTTTTTAGGTCTGTGGGAGAGGGAACCTTCCCTGGGTCAATGCTTGTTATAGGGGCTTCTACTGACTTTAAGGCTTGTAGCAAAAATTCCTTTTGTTGGGGAATTCTACACATGTCCATGACCAACACATTAACCTTCGATCTTTTTAAGTCTTCTACTATGTTGTAGTCTAGCTTGGGTGACTCATGTGTATGAATGTTTATAGGATTTCTTTGGGAGACAAAAGGTGCTTTCGGGTGATCGACTGTTTGTTTTCCTCTCAAGGTTTGGACAATGGTAAGGTAATTTGAGACTGGTTGACCCTTATTTCGCATTTGCATAGCCAAAACATCAGTGGGTGGTTCTTTAACCTCAAATATATCATCATAAGACATTGGAAAGTCAGAATCCCACAACAACATGGTTGTTTCTTCCGGTGACTCAACTTCCTCCTGATCGATGATATTTACCAATGAGCTACTTGATTGTTCGGTAAGGGAAACTTCATCTAGGAACTGATTGGCCATCAAATTCATAGCATGCACCCATTGGGGACGGTCTCTTTCAGAATGTTTCTCTTGATGATATGTACAGAAAGAGTCGGAGGCTACATTACCCAGATCGATGTTCAAGTTTGCTGGGGGAGGTTCAAGAGGTTCAATTGCTTTGAAAGGTGGGTTTCTCTTGAAAAAGGGTTTATAGGGCCTTTGACCTTGGTTTCCTACCCCGACACTTCTCTTCATGTCTACGATTTCATTAGAGAGTTTCTTTATCATCCGTTGTAGTTATTCTATGTCTCTGCTTCCTATATCGGGACCTTGTTCTATTTGTTTTCCCAGAGGTCTAGTCAGCAACAATCCTCTCCTAGGTGGAGGTTGAACTTCCTTCTTAACTAGTGAGACCTGGACTTCTTTGCATCCCTTCATTTGGAATTCAATCATTTTGGCTTCCTCAAAATTCTCAGCTAGGGTATGTTTAGCATCCCTTTTCACAAACTTAAAAATAAATGCAGGGAGAGCATTAGAATATACCTCAATTTGCAGCTCTTGCGTAGGTTTAGCTTTGGGTTGAAATTTATTCAAGATAGTGGTAAAACGCTGATTGAAGTATTTAATATTCTCTTTTGAACTCATGGTGGCAGCAAAGAGTTCAGCCATCAAAGCTCCCGTGGTGTTTTTTTCTGCAAATTTGTCTAAGAAATCCTTTAGAAACTTCGTCCAACTAGTTATGGACCCTACGAGAAAGTTAAAATACCAAGTCGAGGATGAGTTCTCAAAATTATAGGGAAACAGTCTACACACTACATGCTCATGTTGTACTTTAATTAGTCTTATCGCTAATATGAACTTGTTAATATGGTATTCAAGCAATCTAGAGGTTTCAGGGTCAAACTTGGGAAGTAATTTTTATGGATATCAAGGGAAGTTATTTACCCATCCTGGGATTGCCAGAGCATCTCTGGCTAACCAAGGTTGCTTATTTGGAGGTGGATTTCCCCTCTCTTCATTATTATCATTATTATCCTCCATATCATTTGATTCTAAAATTGAATGATCTGAGTTAAACCCTTCTTTGCCAGATTCAAAATCATTCAGTTCTGAGTATTTACAAGTAGGTGTTTCAGGGATTAGGTTAAGGGGTTGTTTGATTTCAGTGAGGGAAAAATCTAGCAGGTCTTCTACTGTGTGAACAAAATCCTAGTCAGGGGTGTCGACCACTGGTCTGCTTACTTGTTTTCTATGAGGAAGTAACATGGCTAGGGGTAATGCTCTAATCTGTCGAGTGTAATCTCTTATGATTTGAATGTTTTCCTGATCTAGGAGATGTTTCTCTCCCTTAGCACATGAATACCATGCTCTTCGGTGTCTCGGACCTTTTGTACTACGCTAATGTAATCAACGTTTTCTCCCACCTGGTATGATTTTTCATACCACCTTTCCACGTATTTGCAGGTCTCTAGTGCCATAAGGGTATCTTCCTAAAAATAGGCTATACCTGTAGTGAAAAGGTGTCGTTCATTTGTGAATTTGGCATAAGCATCTTGGAACTCACTTCTCAAAAACACTGTGGCCTGTGTGGAGTATTGATAGTATTTTTCCAAATGACACAGATGATCCAACTCCTTTAGCGCAGCGGCCAATTCCTTTTCATCTCTCCTTGCTCTATCCAACGTGGCATTCGTGATATCCATCTTTGCGCCGATAAGCTCGGATGCCTTGGCATGTTCTGTGCTGAGTAACTTCTCCTCTATGGTGATGAGAATTGAGCTATATAGAGTGATCCTTCTCTTCTCGGTGGTCCTCCTCATGATAGCTTTCCTCTTCCTGTCATAAGCGATCACTTGTATGTCGGCGACCTCATCAATAAGCTCGAGGATTTGTTGTTCTCCTCAGGTTAGAGTCTTTATGTGGCTCCCGACTTTGTGTATCTGTTCTAGGATTGGTTCCAAAACTTCTTTCATATGTTCTGATGGCTCGACCTTCATTTGTTTTATCGGTTGGTGAGGTATTGGCCAAAATTGAAGAACCAGGGGTAGGTTCAATACTTACTTGGTAATCGGTTGTCGAGGTGTCGATCTCTCTTTATTGCACTTCCTCTTTTTGACCACCCGATCCTAGCTCATCCCTCGAGTTGTATTTTTGGGTTCCCAACAGGTCGATCATTTCAGTGTATAAGACACTTTCGACCTCATGGTGTTAACTCCTCAAATAAATTGGTGGATTTATTTTCTTTTTTAGGTGATAGGTTGTAACCTCAAGTCATTTTTGAGTTTCTATAGTTGCAAAACTTAGGTTTCAGTTTTCGTCCTAGAAAATAATGTGATCCATAAAGTCTTCTTTTCAAAATTTGCATAATTTACTTTCCGCAGCTAACGTGTGTCCAAAAGTTGAGTGTTAGTTGTGGAAAGTGGCAACTTTCAGCAGCTAAGGAGTGCTTCTCATAAGCCCGCGTGCTGTTGAAAGTGGTGAATTTCAAAAAGTCCAACAATCAGTTTCACGGGTCGTGCGCTGTTGAAAGTGCATACTTTCCGCAGCTATGGAGTGGCTTTTATGAGGTCACGCGCTGTTGAAAGTGAAAACTTTCCACAGCTAAGGAGCAATTCTTAAAAGGTCACGCACTGAGGAAAGTGAATACTTTCAACAGCTAACTGGGGTTTTCCACAGGGTCATGCACGGGTGAAAGCGGCAAGTATGAACAGTTAACAGAGGCATTTTTCATGGGCCATTGGTTGAAGAAAGGGGGAATCACGTGCGTGATATCCACATCCGAAGGCAATGATGATATGATCATCCCACATCAGGAAAATCCAAATCATGCGCTGATAAGAGTGGGTAATGATGGAAACGCAATTTTGCACGTCAGAATAGGATCATGACACTAATTCGGCTCAGAAACTCACATTCTATAATCATGGAATCAGGGATGTCAAGCTTGAATGCAGTGGTGCGGGTACAGAGAATGTATTGCTGGCATGATAAGCATCAAATCAAGTCATTGTTTCCATATTTTACCCTGTTCGCGGAGGCTTGTCAAAGTTTCAAATGTTTTAAAACAAGAGCTGATGCCCGAACTGCTTTCAATAGCGCAGAACCTCGACTCGACCAGCAGTTGCAGGGGTTACAAATTGTCAGGATCGTCGAGTTACAGAATGGTGAGAAAGCGCAGTGGTGCTCTACTCAAGAGAGAGCTGGATAGCATGTCCTTTTTACAGACACACCCCGAAGTCCAGAGATATTTTTCGAATGTAGGGTGTATTGAATTTGTGGAAAGGTTGCAAGTCGGTTGCCACCAGTCTACAGCAGAAGTCTTTGCCAAGACTTTCAATGGGAACAAGGCTCGCGTCGAGTCCATGGAGATTGTGGTAGATGAAGCTACCATTGCTGCAACAACAGGCCTACCAAGAACCGGTCAGAAGTGGTTTAAAACCACCGCTCCCAAAAAATTGGATTTCAGAGTTTATTTGAAAGAGGGGTACAAGCACAAGGCATGGAAAAAGGGTATGCTAGTTTCTTATCTAGATGAAGAATGGCAGGAGCTATTCAAAGGAATCCAATTGTACATTACATCGGAGGGCAGGTATGATAAACTTATGATGTACCACTTCAAACTCCTGGATCATTTCACAGGCAAGACCCCTCTTAATTTGCCTTATTTTCTACATAAAAGTTTGACTAAGGTTTGCAAGAAGATTAGAGCTCAACCCTTGAACATAAAAACTACTCTGTGTCACTTCAGTCTTATAAAATTGATTATCCTGGAGGAATTGAAACAACAGGGAAGGAGCTGGGAGAATTTTCTATTCTTGGAAGGTTTTGAAACACAGAACCAGATTGCAAATGAATAGGGGAAGGGTTCAAAGAAACAATCATCTCCTCAAAGCAGTTCAAGAAAAAGAAGGACCCTGCCAGGACCTCCAAGACAGAATATCTGGAATGAAGCCTCACAGGTTGAAGAGAAAGTTAAACTTTGAGTAGACCACAGAACAGACCATAGAACAGTGCACAGAGAAAAACACAGAGTATCCTACAGAGCAGAGTACAGGGAAGAGAACCAATATACTAAACTTGCCCTATTCAGATTCAGAATCAGAGCAACAAGATCAATGCCCTGTCACCAAAAGTCCTGAGCAGTCAGTTGAGTGTGCACAGAACTATGAAACCTTCAATCAGACAGAACAGGGAGAAACATCAAAAATATCCAAGTCAAAGAAGTCTCAGAAAATCAAGAATTTGAAAGAGGTCATAGCTCAGCAAGAGGTCTTGGAGCAGGTGATTAAAGAAAGGTATAAGAAGTTGTCTGATAACTTCGCCAAGACCAATGCTGCGTTTGAAAGATTGGCTAAGGAAAGTGTTAGAGAGAAGAAGAGGAAGAAAAAAATCACCAAAGACTACAACATCTTGTGGTGGCTTGCCAAATGCCTCAAAAGGTAGATAAGGAGGTTGAAACAAAAATTGAGGCAAAAATCTCATCCAGATCTGAAGGTTCTCGCTCAAGTCGTTGTTAATATGCAAGGTGAGAAATCTGGAACACAATAAATTTTGATGAAATCAAAATTTTGGAGGTGAAAACTCATTTTGAGCGCAATCAGAACTTTCACCAACGTAAAGCTATCATTTTATCACCCGTTAGCTGTGGAAATTGACAGCTTTCAACAGCTAACCCGCGAAAATTTAAACCATTGCGCTGTGGAAAGATGAGAAAGTAATTTTTGAAGCCAAGGATACGACAGTTCATTCCAAAGAAGTTTTGAAGGGACTCCATTGTATCAGTGGGCTATCATATCGCATGCAAAGGGTTCAACATCAGAGGTTCGAGAGAATTTTGGTAACAAATGCAAAACCATTTCCTCAAAAATCGACCATGAACATTGGGAAATCCAACTGTCAAAGACAGGTGTCCTACTATTCTTCACCACATTGCAGATATCAGGAGCTGAAGGATGCAGATGGCGATTTTGGAGATTGAAGACAGTTTGACTTTTAAGTTTAGTTGTTAAAGATTTTATTTTCAAGTTGTTTAGATAGAATTGAGTTGTCTTTATTAAATACAGATCCATGTTTTTAGGATCTATAGAAATGTTTGTAAGAGGCTATAAATGCCTATTTTTGATATGAAACTAGGTTCGATTTTGGGTTCTACATGCTGCTACTGTAAGAGAGACCTATTCTTATTATATGAAAAATTGCAAGCTTCCTTCAGTTGTGTTGTCAGATTTTTCTTTTTTGTTCTCTGATATCTTATGAGTGAAGGTTCTTTATTGATGCTCATTCAATCTGCATGTGACTGTCATCTCACTAATTGATTGCTTAAGTTGATAATCATAAGTTATTTCCTTAGTTATTAAACCCATTGTGCTTGTTTTATATGAGTATAATCTGGTTCGATAGTTATTTTCTCTTCCATTTAATCAAATCTTGTCTGACTGCATTACTAGAAGGCCTTGTGAGATTTTATATTTCTAGACAGTCTTGAACACACAGTCCAGTTCCTAGATATTCATCTTGATCCAAAAACCACATCAATTATTAATAAAATATTTCCCAAAAAGAGTTAGTTACCAGGCATCTCCGACTTACAGCCTAGGAGAGTTTCCTGGAGTGATAACACATGGTTGCTATGGGGAAGGTTTTGAATTGAAGCATAAAGACTTGGGGTAGATGTTTTCTTAGGGTTCTTCTCCTTTGTAATCGACACTGGAGTTACCAGGGAAACCTCTGAAATATCCTCATCATCATAGATGGTTATTATTTCAAACATGGGGTTTGGCACACCTGTTTCACCTAGCATCCTTGATACCTCAAGCTAGGTCGAAATTGTCTCTGGTGATCTAATCTGTGGTGATGGAATTCTAGGGTTTTCTGGACCGGTGATTTCTTCAAGTTGTATTGGATCTAATAAAATTGGCTCTCCTCTACTTGTGATTGGGTTGTCTGCAGATATTCTCTTCATCTCTACGAGATCAGGATCATCCGGTAACTGATCAATGATTCTCTCGCTCCTTCTAGTAAGAGAAATCCTCTCCTTTGTGCCTCTATGGTCTTTGCTGCTATGATTTCTTCCCTAACTCTGAGAGCCTCTTCAACTGAATGCTCTATTGTCTCATCGTGTTCATCCATGCTCGTAGCCTTGAACCTCTTCATGTTCTGCTTGGMTTTCCTCTGTACTATGTCCTTCCAGTCCTGAGTGTATTATTTAAAAACCTCATCCCCAAACTTGTTATGCGCATATGGCCAACAGGATGAAACTTGTGAAGTGTGTTGGAGGACTAGGCCCTTAGGATCGTGCTTGTGAAACCAGCCTATCGGGAACCTGAATTCAAGTTGACTCGACCCTTCTTGTTTGGCTTGAGCAATGTCCTTCACTAGATAAAACTGCACATGGAATTCGCAGGGTATGAAAGCTCGTTTCTTGTCCTTGACCAGTGTGGCATTATAGCCCTGCAGGATAGTCTGATAGCAGATTTCTCCCACAATGAGTTGGTCTCAGATGTGAGTATGGAGAAAATGTGGTGCTCTGATGGCCCCAAACACACTGATATAAGTTATATGTTCATCTAGACACCAGTGACCTACCTTCGATATCATTTTCTTGGTTTCTACAGACAACCTTGGGCATTCCTTTTTAAATAAAATAAATAAACTTGGGCGATGAATTCATCACAAATAATGGCACAGTATTTTTTGTATATCTTCTCCCATAATATGCTAAAGTAGAAAGGAACACGCAGTTTGACAACGTGCTAGCTTAAATTCATGTCAGCGAAGACATTTCTCACATAGATAACATTGAGTAGGTACGATACCATGTGAAATGTGGGAGCTTCTCCTTCTTTCGGCATCTGAGCCTGTTGTACACAGATGCTCAATTGTTTGGAAATTATTGCTCCCTATTTGAAGCTACTTCCATATATCACCACAGTGTATTCTAGGGGAATCCATGCTTCCAAGAACTTGGAGCAGTCCTTTTCTCCATACAATCGACATCTGAGATCCATCAAGTAGATGTATGTCTCCCTCAAGTTGAATTTCCCATACCAGTCATTGCTTCGATTTGTAAAATTCTTGTCCTCCTTCCACCATGAGGCCAACAAGCAGTTGGTGTCATGGAATTCATAGAACTTCACCACAAATTTTGTGTTCAGCCGCTCCTCTGGGTCCTTGAGCTTGTAGTACTTATGAAATTTTTTCAAAAGAAAAACTTCGACACACCCACCATTCTCATCGTTGATGAGGCACTTCTGAGCATCTATATGATCAATTAGCCAACTCGAAACCTCAATTCATGGGAAAATTGGAATTCGAAAAGCTACCATGTGCAAGAACGACTGTCGAATGTATGAGAAAAATTGATCGCTGAGCGCTCTAACATCTGGGTTATTGTGTAGGATATACTCCAGGTAATCCTCCCGGTTGATTTTGTTGAATAGATCTCCCCACTGTGGGAGCATTTTTTTGGAACCAATGGTTAATTCCATAGGGTTGAATGAAAGCTTTCTTCATCAAAGTTTTAATGATTGGCTCCACCTTGGGAGCATATTCCAACTGCCTTGCAGTACCAGGAGAAGAACCCTCACCAATTTTTGCCTCCTTTAGCTTAGGTGCCCTCAGTGAGCGTTTGGTCGTCGACTTTCTTGGAGGAATTTTCCCTCCAGCTAGAACATAGTTAGAGACTGTGTAAAAAATCAAATGCATATAAATAACAAATTACAACCGTCGAATTGATAAAATTTAACACATGCCTTTGTTTCTTGTTTAACCTGGTTTTGATGGTCTGAGAAACAACGCAGTATTGAGATGCTTACTTTGCTTCTTTGGATGCTCTAGAGATGGAAACTTGCACACATAATAGAAGTGTTCGAAGTCATTTTTGTTATTTAAATAGAGATGAACTTACCTTGTAGCATCAACCATTCAATTCAAGATATGATTGTGGTTCTATAAAATCTTCCATGAGATATTCATTACATTTAAAATTAAATTTGATCGTAGGTCAATGGCACGGGCGCGGGCTATAACATGGCCTATCGGTGAATTTAAATTCATGTTGTTCAATCAGCGCATGGGGTAGCGATGTATGTGGGGTGAATCATTAACTAGCCTATTAAATGACAGAATATGATTGTATATTGTGCTAAAAACATCCCATCGTTTCGCTAATCTATTTGGTGGATCGGGGGTTAGGGTTTCTCTTTAAACACTTTTCGTTGATATCTCCCAGCAAAATATCTGATTCCAATCCATCTTTCCATATAGAGTTGACGTGGCAAGGTTGACTCGGAGGTGTGACTAGGACACAGGGAACCTTAAGATAACTCAGGATGAAACTATACCGTACGACACCCCTATGTGACAAAGACACATGGCACTTGAGACCGACGTCTTTGTTTACTCGTGTTATTCGGAATCAAGATTTTTCCTAAGTTAATCATTCTAACAACCGATCCTACCCTACCAACACTGAAAAATATCAAGGATCGACGATCGGTGATAATATTACCCAAGTGCTCCCAGATCAACTCTCTCGAAAAATTTCCAATGCACAAAGTGCATCGGGGATCGGCGATCGGACATGCGTCAACGTGGAAATTTCCATTGATTTAACTCTTCAATATTTCACCAACCCCAAACCAGCGCATCCTTCATTGGCTATCAGGGGTTTATCATGGCTCATGTCCATGTTTATTACTCTTGTATTCTGTCGATGCCAATGGTGATCGGCTATCTTCTGAAACTGCGTGGTGAATTACTAACACAAACTTACTCTTCATTTTACCGATGTCGATGGTGCATCGACGATCAACGATTATTATTATTGTGTGGCCATTTTATCTGCTTGGATTTTACCGACTCCGAACACAAGCGCACTTATCACAATGTTAGTTGCATATATTTAGTTAGAATGTCAAGTTATTTTTAGACACCAGGTTTCATTTAACAAGTTTAAACAAATCCAATTTGATTGATAAGAGTCATGAAAACAAAATAAACCATCCCTCCATATTGAACTCATTTCAGATAGTAAAAAAAAGACAAAACAACTAGTACCCAAAAGTGACATAATTTCATAAAATCTTTTAGGGTGTGTTGAGCGCTCAATAGGTACATTCCTCTCATTCAACATGTGGGTCCTTAGCATCCAACCTATGGGCTTCAAGCCCCATGGAAGCCCAAGCTAGGCCGGTTCTCCAAAATTGTCCACTAACTAGGTCCTGCAACGACAAATAAGCACGCCCACCAAGGATCTCAAGTCAAAATATCATGATGAAAAAATCAAATCAATAAATGAGCCACCTAAGCATGTGCATCAAAGATTACCATATTAAACAAGTAAGTGCTGAAATACATTATACGACTTGCCAAGCTTGGATTTGGGAGGGTTGACGAGGTGTCCTATTGGGTAGATCTTTCTTATCTCAAGGAATGTTTCCCAAGTGATCCCTCTCTAATCCATTTAAAGTGGATGAAGTGGCTAAGGATCAAAATTCAATGGGCATGGGGTTCATGAGATACAAGGGGTTGTAGTGTCTCATTCATGGGTGCCTTTGTAGAGGGTGTGTGGCACCTTCGTTTGCAATGCAATTTTTCCAAGCCCATCATTTTCCCATTCTTTTTTTATTTCATGTTTTAAGGATTAGTTGAAGTTCACTGTCCTGGCATGGTGTCCAGATAATGATAGTTTCACTCACAAATATCTTGCGGAAATGAGAAGGTTGGCTCATGATGAGACCCCTTTCTCTCAGTTGTGAAACTAAGAGCCACTACCCTAGCTTGGTGGTTGGATGATGGTAATTTCATGTTGCTAGATAGCCATGATCATGATAGGTTGACTCGTAATGAGACCTCATATCCTTCAACTAACCCCCTATGAATTCTATCCTTTTATTCTTTTGGGTCCCCCTTTTCTTACAGATAAGTGCTTCATTGTTTTCTTGGGGGATCTCTGGGAAAAGAATATGGAAGGTTTATATGTAGGATTTTATCTTTTACCCAACAACAATCCCTCTGGGCCTTCATCCCCTTCTTCCATAAAATGAGGGATGACCCCTTCTTGAGTTAATACACCCTAAAATCCCAAGAAATAAGGATATGGGGGATTTAAGGGATGAAAAGTGGTAAGTATGCTCAAGAATGGTACAATGGCTCTTCAAGGGAGTTCCTAGTAGCAAACCCATTCCTGAGGAAGACCACTTACTAGGGCACAATATCAACCACCAAGGTGAAACATAGCAAAAGGCATAATGTCCAAGCATATGTCATAAAATATACAGTAGTCTAAGATACAACATACTCAAATGCCTCAAATATTGAAATGACACTTAGCATATTCCCTGACTTGTACCTCATGGATAAAGTCCCATTGCCTCTCGAAAGCCAGCTGGTGTGGTGGATGCCATCTAAAAATCTATGACCTCTGTGGTGGTGAGAAGGGTCTCCATTTGTGCAAATGGATATTGCTAGTCATGTATTCTCTTGACACTCCATATCTACAACCTAAGGGCCTCAAGACATAATCTCCTTAGTTATCCCACAAAATGAGGATAATCTATGGCTCCTACTTGGGGACATGTTCTCACCATAGAGTGCATGAGAACTGCAACAGCTCCCGGTGGACCTGTGCTTGCCAAAACTCAGAGAAAAGTATCAGAGCATATAGGGTGGTGCTATCACCCTTTATCCATATACATAAAAATCAAGAATGAAAACAAATCTAGAAAAGAAAATTTTTGACATTTTTTCAAAAAATTCTAAACTAATCATGAAATCAATATGCAAGTAGAGGAAAATGAAATATGAAATGTATCTAAACTAATATGAACAATCAAGATGAAAAATGAAAGGAAAGAACGATGACCAACCTACTTACTTGGGGCATGGGCCCTAAAGAAGTCATGTGACTTGAACATAAGGTTGGAGAAGAGATCCATCCACTGGTAATGGAATCTTTCTCTCGTCTAATAGTGTTAGATAGTACTTTTTTTTATCGGACCTCTGCTTCATGATGTAAGGGCCAGGCTATGAGTTGTCATTTCTATGATCATACCTGTGATTTCCCTTTCACTTGTCCCACATCAACGCAACAATTCCTTCATTCAAATTGATGAAAGGTGTATTCTCAACGCATGGATATGAAGGAGACTATGTGCATACTATCTCATTGATGATTTTTTTCATGTTTTCAACCTTCTTTCTTCAAAATCTAAATAGACCCTAGCTCCTTCCCGTGGTATTTTGCAAGTTTCTCTTTGATTTCATCTGTTCTTGGGAGGAGCATATATATGGAGTCTTCCTACATTAAGGGTAGTATGGATGGATCATACTCAACAATCTATGAAAGAACATCATAATCACACTCACTAACATAGTCAAGGCCATTAGGATCCACCACATGTTTATCAATTTTTTCCTAACTATGTAAGATCTCATAGGTGCCATCATCCATGGGGATGTATGCATGGGTAAGGCTCATGCTAAGGAAACCCCCAAGGGAGGAAGACTAGCTCCTCGATATGAGCATCCCCTAAGCATCTGAAACATCGATCACTACTACATCCATGAGGAGGAGGATATGTGGAAAATATATCACAAAAAATTCAACCTCCTCACACACCACAAAGACCTTGACCCTCCTAGAATCAATACCACATACATTTCCATAGGGTCAGATTGTCTTTAGACCAATTTGTTCCATCACCTTTAATGGCATCCCATTTGTTGAGACCCAAAATCAAGCATGCAGTTGTTCAAGCGGAGGCCATTCGTGCCTAATGAAAGGTATAAGGGAGTGTTGATGCCCAAAAGTGCAACATTAAATTCTTGCCTGCAAATAGGGTTGCAATGTAAATTACTTATATATATTTATTAATAATACTAAATAGGTGGGACCCCTTTTGAAAAATAATAAGATAAATGGCTCTCTGTGTTACGCTCATGATTACCTTATGAGAAAGATTTCACATTTTGAGAATAACGAGAGGTCTTAACCTGTTTCTATGTGCAACTGATGGATGTTGGGTGTGTAAGCAATTTGATTTTAAAAAATAAAAAATGTTATTTCATGAAATAATAATTTTAGTTTATTCTTTCTACACCTAGACTTTGATATATTACTCAAAATCTAAACACAATACACATGCAAACTCATGGTATATTTATATATATGGGCAAATGATTATTATGTTGGATGGTAATCCTCCACTATCAAGGTATGTGAGACATGTTATTTTGGTATTAAATGTTAAATGGGAATATAATAGTTACAAAAATCCATGAGGGAGGCCCGATTTGATTTTGAATACGAAAATGATATGTTATGTTGGATATACAATGGTTGATATTGCTGATGGAACAAAGTCTTGGAGGTTAAGTGTTCTCCATAGTTGTTTGTGTTTGATGGCATTTAATGTGGAAAGAGGAGAAGTGATGTGCATTTACTCCACGTCATTTGTACCCTACCTCAAAGCCACCACCTTCACTATTCTCCGTGCGCTTGTTTTGGTTGCTCTAGTTAGTAGCACCTCCATTGTCCTCAACCTTGGCGGAAAAATAATTGCACTTTATTAATTGTTTTAGCATTCTTCTTACAATTGTGGTATTTTACCTCTTCAGTCATGAATTGTTAGCTCTGCTCCAAAAAAAATTGTTTTGTTGGCTCAGAGTTTGCATGCAGAATGTGTTTGTTTTCCAAAGTTTACAGTGGATTGTTTGTGGGCATTTTGGTCGTGTAAAATATATTTCGATTTGGGTATCTTCTTGTTGGCATTTAAGTGTTTCAAGCTAGAAATATCATTCGACATTCAATTATGTTTGAGGAATGTGGTTGTGTTGTGCTTGGAGCAAATGTTTGTATTATTGTGGAATGATTGTTGGAAAACATCTTATGGTGAATACACTTAGTTTCGCTCATTTCTTGTGATTAAATTTTAAAGGGTTTTCTCTGGAAAAGAAAGGGAATAGTCGGGTTTTCGTGACTACTGCATAATACCCTTAACTCCTTACCTAGACCTTGGAAAACTTGCAGTCCTTTCGTATTATCATTACCACTGTTTGAAAAGTTATGGAGGCATGTGTATTGTCTTGTGGTCACTTTGGGAAGTTTGTGAAGAAGTTTTTGATGGGAAGGAATTGTTTTGGATTTACTTGCAGCCATTCCTCAAAACCTACGCCCATATGTATGCTTTCAGCCTTGTTTTCCCATCCAATATGTGGCCAAGTAAATAAATGCAAAGCCAGGTTTGAATTTTCGTTTATGGTATCAACCCAATAGTGGGAAGATTCGTTAGACTCACAAAATTGTGGCTCGCTTGTTGTTTATCCATGAGGGAATTTTGTCGACTTTGAAGTTGATGTTGATTTGATGGGTTTTGAACCCAATTTGTTTTTAGCAACATTTATTTGGGGTTACAGTGTAAATTTTATATAATGAAAGGTTTTATGTTTCGTTTCTCAGCCTCTCATGCGGACTTGAGGCATTCTGATTATGATTATGACTAAGTCAAATTGTTTTGTCGACAGTCTCATGCAAAATGCTTTACCAGTCTAAAAGGATATCTATGGTTTAAAAAAAAAAGAGAATGAAACTTACAAGTTTGATAATCCTGTAATTTTTCTTGATATTGGTATTGGGTAGTTTAAAGAAAATTGTTACCATATCGTGGATATTGTATGCTTAAATGTTAAAGAGAAATATTGTCTTCACAAATGAAATTTCATGGATTCTATATATTGAAGCTTAAAAAGAATGTTATGGCACAAACATAAATTGGTAGGAGTTTTTTCATATAGTTTGGAAATAATTGGCATTATAAACAATGAATATCCAAATGTTTTTTTGGGCAAATGATGGTAATGATGATTTTAAAATTAATGAATGTTATTTCATGTAACAGAACAATACTCGTCTCATTCTCATTCAATGTCTCATTTTTAGCTCATTATATGCCCACCACCTTCCCAATAACATTTAATTCATCCCATGTTCTTTTATCTTGAATTTCATTTTTGAGAAAGGATTGGATGATGATTTTAGTTGGAAAATTTGATATGGAGACATTTTTTTTGGAAGAAAAGGGCTCTGCATTTTGCTTGAACAGTATTCATTTGTTGGTTCTCGTCCATGCTACCATTTTTCATTCATTACAAATCCTCTCATATTCCCAATGACCCTATCATTCCTTGTTCAAATTGCAACTGATTGTTGAATTTGAAATGTGGTGAGTTGTATCAATGGATGGATTGCATATGCTACTGTTGTGAATGATAGAGCCAACATCTTGATTTTATTTAGGTAGAGTATTAGTGAATGGACTGTTAAAAGTTTTCATATTATGATTGGAATATTGCTTCAGGATGAGTTTTTTTTCGCAGGGGCAACAATAGCAGAGATGAAAACATAGGTAGAGGAAATAATTGGCAAAGAGGCCATAGAAGGCCACAATTTTTAATACGTTTTGACGTTGATCCACAAGAACTGAATCAGCTTTTCCAAGCCGGATTCTTTAATTTAGTTGGCCAAGGGATTCTGCAACCTAGACCTGAGAGGCCTCCTTTCCAACCACATCAAAACTTCTCTAGTGTCTATGTGCCCCCTTCATGTTTCTATGCAGTTAGAACCACCTTCTAATGATGGTTGGCAAGAGATTGTCCATCAACCTGTTTCACATCATCATCGTTGGCCTACAATATCATTGTCATTTCCCCCTCCTCCACCTCCATTAAACCCAAATTCCCAAGCTGATCGTGTTGCCTCACCAGTACAATCCTCTCATGAAAGAAAGAGATTAAAAACTGCCATCCCTGACCCAGAATTAGATAAAGGAAAAGGGGTGGATAATCCCTCCAAGTCTTCCAAAGACTCCTCTGAATCAGTGTCATCTCATATCCACCTCAAAGATAATTTCTCCCATGTCATCAGTGAAATCCACCCACAAGGTTCCAAGCAATTGAAGGTTGTTGCGTAGGATACATCAGAAAAAGGATCAAAAGAAGGCAACAATCAAAAGAGGCAAAACGCCTCTCACAACAAATATGGGTTTTAATGATTTTTAATGTTATTCTTTTTTTAGGACAAATTTTATTGGTATGATGACAAAATGTTTTGGACAACAAATACACATTTAGACAGAATGTTTTGGACAACATGGATATGATTCTATTTTTGGCTATAGTCATGTTTTATTTTGATACTAAAATATTTGACTATTTATATGAGGTTAGGATTTACAAGGCAAATATTTGAGTTGATTTTTGGGGTGTTATATTTTATATTTTGATGATCATTAAAGAAATGAAAATTGGAGTGACAAGGGGTCCCACCTATTTAGTTATTATTTAAATAGACCCGTATTTATGTATTATTATTTATTCTTCTCAACTTATTAGTTAATCTAATTAACCTTAACAAAAGAAAGGTGGTTGAACTACCATAACTTATTGGGAAAGAATAAAAGATCAATAAAAAAAAGACAAAGGGAGAGAGAACAGAAGGGGAACTTCTAATATAAGGTCTGCTCTATACTTGTGAGATAATTATTTTCTTCATTTATTCTGATTTTACTAGAAAGCTAAACCATCTTGATGGCAGTAGGGTCATATTGAAGGTAGCAGGCTTCAAAACTGAATCATATCTTTCAAAAACTTGTTTCTAAAGGTGTATTATCTATCTTTGACGGTTTGTGTGTTCTTGTTTGTTTATGGATTAGATTTCATGACTAATAAAGAATATTTTGCAGAGTCAAGTGAAAACATTGTTATGGCAAGCTAATTCATATCTTTAGCTTCAATTTTCTTTTATTGTCAGACTCTTTTTGTATGGTGCCCATCAAAGACTTTTAAATTTGACTTTGGTCCCCACCCTCACAGGGGTTTGTAAAGAGAATTATTCTTTGTATCTCAGAATGAAGTTAATATAAAAATTAGATTCTTGATTCAGTCTAACATGTGTATCTTGATGATATTTTTAGTTTTTTCTTTTATCCTTGTCTCTTATCCATGTACACACTTATGTATATTTTTACTTTATTTATTTTGTACAGTTACATATAATATATAAAATCAACCTTGGTTCCTCCTACATATTACCTGTGGATCAAGTGATTGTTTTGAATTTAAGGCTATAATCTCTGGGTGACATTCCCAACTATCTTGCCTTAGCCTAGCAAGATATGAAAATATTTGAGTGAGGTTCTTCGTAACTTTTCCTCAACATTTATTTGGAGACCATACTGGGGAGACCATTCCATATCTCTCTGGTTGATTGTATCATGATTATATTTTATTTTCCCTTTTTGTCTGATTACTCTTTAACCGATATTTCCATTTCAGTACCTATTGTGAGACAACCTAATATTGGCAATGGTCTTGATGACCAGACCAACATTGCCTTGAATTTATTCAACACTATTTTAGAAACTACTAGTACTCGTGTTGAACTTGAACACTCTTGGGAAGCAATTGAGAGGGACATAAATATTCGTGAACGTTGGGAAGCTAGGCAAAGGAAACCCATAAATCAACAATAACATTTCCTCTTACTTGTTTAATGTTTTATTTCATGTCCTTTAATTCTCGTATTTCTCAAGGAAGAAGAGAATTGTCCCTTGAAGTTACCCTTATTTCTGAAATAGGAAGGAGTAAAATTATCTTATCAACACAACAAAATGCTCTTAGGTGATCCCTATCTCATTATTCTATTTCATCTTCATCATCCATACCTATCACCTTCAATATGACATTATCGGGTAGTGGTAGTGACACCAGAGGTTCCTCCTCCTCGCAACCCTCTACTTCATCCATGATTGATAGTATATATAGTCATCAAGTCCCTATTCAATCCACTACCAATCTTGCTAAGGTCATTAATAAATATGGAATTTTTCAATTTGAGGAAGATGCTACAACCACCCCCTGGCATGTGTCTTCTCCCTTGAATTTCACACCAACCACCCAACCATTACCGAAATTCAAGGATCATTTACCTAGGTTCTCAGGAAATGGTATCGTCACTACAAATGAACACCTGGTAGTATTTTCTAATGCTTTTCATAACATAGGGGCTAATGATAACAACATTTGCAGTTGTTTATTTTTCAATTATCTCGAAGCGAAAGATGCAACATATTTTTTTGACCTTCCGCATAAAGTCCTTTCAACTTGGGAATAATTGGTTTATTGGTTCAAATCCACTTATGGACAGCCCAAGATTCCAACCGATCAGTTAAGGGAATACAACAATATTTTATATAAGTATGGTGAAACCATTAAATCTCTTAACCTTCATTTCACCAAGATATATAATCAAATCCTCGAACTAATTCATCCTTAAAATCAAGTTGTTTTCATGCATTATTATAATGCTTTACCTTCTCCTTATCATCATAGACTTGAAGAAAAGGATATTGAAAATCTCGGTTCCAACCTTAAAACTTTCCTAGAATATGAAGAGCAACTTGAAAGAACGGGTCTTCCTAAGGGAGACTTGGTCAAGCAAAAAAATATGTCTTCCATTCTACAGCTCATGTAAGATATGAATAATAGGATGATATCCTACGAACGAAAAGGAATCTCTTCTTCCTATTTCCCCAAAGATTCTTCTTCCCTAGTACCTTTTAGAAATACTAATGAAATCACTTTTCAGCCAAAGGCCATAATGACTCTGGTGAAACACCCCTCTCCCCCGCCTCTTGGGAAGCTACACAACCTCCAGGTCTAGGATTGTTTGAACACTTGAGTCGAATTAACTCTTTGTCTCCCTCCTAGAACTTGATATACTTTACCACAGGTCCCTCTTTCTCCAAAGTGTGGGTTCTCCTAACCCCGCAGCTCTCTTCTTGGCCCTTCGAAGAAAGTTGGCAACGACACTAAGCTCTTTGTGCCAGACCCTATTTATCATGTGACCTCAAGTTGTGTCCTAGGGATAAACCACAGAAGCACTTCGAGATTTGAACTTCGGCTCTTTCCACAATGGCCAACTCTTACATTCCCAAACTCTAAATTGGCAAACTTAAACTACGCGAGGATCAATGGTCCTCATCCCTCCTTCAGATCGACAACTGCGATCTATTCGGACTCCGGCCTTCAGGAGTCTCTCATTTATCCTCCTCGAATTTCTCCCTAAGTACTTCCTTCTGAACTCTATGATATAACACCATGTGCCTCCTGAAGATCGACGGCCAATACCTACTCTTCTCTTCAGAGCTTCAACGATCTTGCTATCCCCCTTGTCAGTAAACTTCCAAAGTACTACTCCTCTAAATCGTGTGGATTTCTTCCACGCATCCCTTCCAGATTCAAACTGCTCTTCGTGACTTCATGAATATTTTTGTTTGCTCTCAACAAACCTCTCGTAGCTCCAACTCCCAGGTCTCCTGATATCTTGCCACCTATATCCTCCCGATGATGGACGATTTCACGGTCTTCGGGACTTCGACAAGTCCTCAAACCTCTTACACACTTAGCACAATTTCTTCTCGAGACTTAGACTGTTCTCGGACCTTCTTCTGCACTCCTTGCAGAGTTATGTGCTAGATCTTCTATGACTTTTCTCATCTTGAAACCTTTGAGATTCTCAGTTCTCATGTGTCCTTCTACGGACCTTCTAGTTCTCTCGTGATAACTCAATTCCCTTCCTCCTGAGATGGTAAGATGAACTTACTGTATCTTTGGCGCACTCCTTACGTTCATTTAAACCTTCTTATGGCTTTTCCCTGATCCCTTCCATAAGTATTAAGGCATCTCCTTTCCTTGGTCGATGCACTCTTGCAAAGCCTTCCTTCCTCGAAGTATTCAACAACCCTAGGGTTCTCTCGATGTCATCAACACTCTAGAATGTGTTGCTCATGTGCACACTTGCATTATCTCAATGCCCTCCTAGCAGAGTCTTACAGAGTGTTTAGTAACTCTGCGTTATTCCTTCCCATGTGCAGAATTTCTTTCCAAGGTATTCAGCAACCTTGAAATTCCCCTCCGAGTCTGTGAATTATCCTAGTATGCCCTTCTAGTAGCTTCTCTTCTGACTCTAATGATTTCATACATGCACTCCTTGCATCGTCTCACAGATTTTCAACTCTCTATCACGCACTCCTTGCACTTAGCCTAGAGAACTAGAATTAATCCAACACGCTCACAGATAGAAGATTATAATTCTATCCCTGCAGATGATTTCTAACATGCATCTACAGTATAAAAACACATGAACGACATTCAATACTAAACATCCATTACACAAAAATTGAAAAAAAGGAAAATCTGTTCCCTTTCTATTAATGGCAGAATGTCAATTTACAATGTTTTGAGTCTGGGCTGCAACTGAGTCTCGACTCTTATCAACAACCCTTACTGGGAAACAATACAAATATTTATACAAGAGGGGCTCAATGAGCTTCCCTCTAAGCTCAACTAGTGGTGTCTAATCACCATTCAAAATGCCTGACTAACGAGGCAGATTACAATGATGGAAATCTGATCTGAATCAAATGCAGATCCCTCCTACTGTCAGCCACTTAATGGCGACCTCATCTACAGCTTGTGTGAAGGCACAACTTGGCTCTACCATCCTATCAGCATCAATTGTCTTAATCATGTTTTATATTTTCGAAGGCAAAATGAGATTGTGACGCCTCTCCCTTCCTTGAATGTGCACCACTCGTGCTAATTAGTTGGTGTGTGCTGAGGTGGAGCAATGCTCCTGCATCAGAATCACATTTGGTGTAACTTTTGTGAATAAAATCATGATGAGAATACTTGCGAGGTTAAACAAAATGTGAGAGATAATATTTTTGGCAAAATACCCGAGAGGACTATCGTTGTTTTAGATTGGGATGAACCAGATGATTTTATGGTAGTGAATACCAGGAATAAATCTTACATTGCCAAGAGAAAATTTGATCTTCCCTGCACTTCTTGTGCCCCAATTTCATATTCTCAAAGTGTTGATACACAAATTGTCAGAACTTCAAGCAATCAAGGAGTATCTCCTTCTCTTCCCTCTTCCAAGTATAATATCCTTAACCAATTGGCTAATATCAAAGTTGATGCTACCCTTTTGTACATGGTTGTCATCCCAAAACAATAGAATCATCTTAAGGACTTTATGGAAGGTAATATTTATACCATAGACAATCTATTTGAAGAGTCAAAGGAAGAAGATTCAACTATAAATAGAATAAGTGTAAATAACTTTAGGAACCTTGTAAAAACCCTTCCTTTCTATATCTCAGTAAAAATCATGGATAAAATAGCTCATTGTTGTCTAATTGATGGCGGGTTTGGTCCAAGTGTGATGTATAAAATCATCATGGAAGAGCTTGGCTATCTTGTACCAATGAAAATTTTAGAAGCATGCTCTCTTATAATAATCTGCAGCAATCAACTATAGCTGAGATCAAAGATGTAACCTTATTTTTGTGTGCACATCACGAGATAAGGACAACTCTCAATATCCAAGTAATTGATATGTCAGCAAGAAACTACTCAATTATTTTTGGAAGAGATTGGAAAGCCTTAACTGGTGGATACCTTTCACTCGATGGTACACATTTATCCATCCCTCAAAATGGAAAGAACATTATGGTTCTTAGGGAAGGAATAATTTCACCTTATATAGAGAGCGTTCCCCAACCCAATGTAAATTATCTCAAAGAAGATTTGGAGGTGTACTCTATCTTTGTTGATGAAGGTGACACTATACTTGAACCAATTTATTTTGATGATAGCATGTGGCACATGCATTTCGATGGATCATATTCAAACGAAGGTGGTGGAGCCGACATCATTTTATATTCTCCTATAGGAAAAATTCACAATTTCTCTTATAGGATGGAATTTGCTTGTACAAATAATGTTGTTGAGTTTGAGGCCTTATTGTTGGGCATTGAAAATGCATATAATATTGGTTGTGGCCACCTTACATTCTTTGGTGATTTTGAACTTGTTGTGAATCTATTACAAAATATTTATGTACCAAACAATAAGTTACTTAAACATTATACCCAAGTTGTTTGGATGTTGATTTCAAATCTGTTAACATTTAACATCACTCATGTTAAAAGGGAACTTAATTCAATGGCTGATAGATTAGTTGTTTTTGCAGCTTCTCCTACACGACAACTCTTACCTCAAAGACTTCATTGTATGTTCCAATCTATATACTGTCCTCACCTCCCTGATAATGTATAATCATGGCAGGTTTTCTCGAGTGACAAAGGCATTTGCACTTTCATACAAAATGAACCTTTTAATCCCAAGGAAATCATCTATGTTGAGGATGATAAATTTCCTGAAGGCTTGACTCCTCTCGAAAGTTCATTTTTGTCAAGTGATGTAGGAAACAAAGAAACACATAAGGAATAAGAGTAAAAAAGGAAAGTTGGTGATGCCATTTCCTTGAATATTGGGACATATGAATCTCCAAAGATCATTAAATTAGGTTCCCAATGTTCTGATGAAGAGAAAGCAGAATTCACAGAATTACTCCATGAGTTTCAAGATGTTTTTCCTAGTCATATGAGAATCCTTGTGGTTTTGATCCTACTCTCATATAGCATGACATTCCTATCAAGGAAGGGGCAAAACCAGTTAGGCAATGGAAAAGACCTATTAATATTTCACTTGAAGTCACCATTAGGAATGAATTGGAAAAATTGTTGAAAGCTCATATAATCTTTCCAGTTAAATATTCTGAATGAGTTTCAAATATGGTCCATGTTCGAAAAAATACCGGTCAAATTAGATTATGTGTCGATTTTCGTGCATTAAATAGGGAAAGTGTCAAATACCATTTTCCACTTCATAATATGGAGATGATTTTACAACAGGTCGCAGGGTCTCAAATGATGTCCTTACTTGACAGTTTTTTTGGATATAATCAAATCAAGCTAAAAAGGACTGATAGCTATAAAACCACATTTACCACACGCTAGGGCACATTTCCTTATGAATGTATGCCTTTTGGCTTATATAATGCAGGTGCCACTTTTCAAAGAGCTATGCAGATAGATTTTGATGATATAATCGATAATATTATCCAAGTTTATCATGATGATTTGACTGTTTATTCTAAAAACCGATTGGATCATTTCGGTCATCTTAGAAAATTTCTCATAAGTTGCAGAAAATTTATCATTTCTTTAAATCCTTCCAAATCTATTTTCGATGTCACAAAGGGTAATATTCTCAGCCACATTGCTTCTGATTCATGGATAAGTATAGATCTCGAGAGGATTACTGCCATTATAAACCTCTCTACCCCCACTTCCAAGAAAGAAGTTCAAGCTTTCATGGGTATTATTAATTTCGTTCGTAGATTTGTTCCTGATTTTGATGTCATGGTTAATCCAATACATAATATTTTAAATCAAGATAGTTCTTTTTCTTGGACAGATGATGTCAAAAATGCTTTCCTTAGGATTAAGAAGGAAATCAGTTCAGCGTCGTTTTTGGTGAAAACAAATTTTGAGAAAGATTTTATCATATATACCAATGCCACTAAGGAAGCAATTTCTTCTATCCTCTTACAATGTGATGACCAAAACAATGAAAAAATTGTATCTTACATGAGTCAAAGTCTATCAGATGATGAGATCAAATAATATTATATTGAGAAACATTCTTCTGCTCTTGTCAAAGCTATAGAAAAATTTCACCATTTTATTTTGGGCAAACATACACAGGTAAAAATCCCTTTGCCTGCTGTCAAGTTTCTACTTTCACAAACTTACCTTTTAGGGAAAATTTCACCTTGGCTTGCCAAAATTCAAGAGCATTATTTGACAATTATGAATTCAAAGACAATCAAGGGACAATACTTAGCCCTTCACTTAGCTCAACACTCTGAACCAAGTGAAGAATTTGACGACCAAGATAACCATTTTTCAATGCTATTTTATATTGAAAATCAAAATCTCTCTATATCTAAGCATCCTTGGTATAAAAATCCAGTGTATTATTTGCAGTATCAAAGGTGTCCAGATGAGTTGGACCCTCATCAGAGGAGGAGACTCCACCTTGAAGCTACTAAGTATATCATTTTAGGAGACTCCTTGTTTAGAATATATGTTGATGGTTTGTTGCTCCGATGTGTAAATGATGATGAAGCACATAAATTATTACACGAGATCCATGAATCATCAACATCTGTCATTCATATTGGTGTCCATTTCTATGCTAAAGCTATTGCTTTTAAGATCATAAGAAATGGTTATTACTGGCCTTTTATCTTTCGTGATTTCTATGAACTTGTGAGATCATGTGATAAATTCCAAAAATGCGTTGGTAAAGAATGTCTTTCTCCCATGCCTTTACAACATGTCCATATGGATTTCCCTTTTTCTAAGTGGGGTCTAGAATTTATTGGTCCAGTCAATACTTCATCCTCTACAGGGAATATCTTTATTTTGACATCCATTGATTACTTTACTAAGTGGACTGAGGTTGTCCCTCTTAGACACACACAAGATGAACTCGTAATTTCTTTTCTAGAGTCCAATATCTTTTCCATATTTGGCCTTCCATTAGAAATCATCACGGACAATGGTTCAACCTTCATTTCTATAAAATTGACCCAATTTCTGGTTAAATTAGGTGTCAATCATTTCACTTCATCTTCTTATTACCCTCAAAGAAATGGACAAGAAAAATATACTAATAAGAATCTGGTCAGGATTATAAAGAGAATCATAGAAGAAAAACCTCTCTAGTGCCACACACTTCTAACTTATGCTCTTTGGGAGAACAATACAACCACTAAAGCAAGTACAAGATTTACTCCCTTTCAACTCGTATACGACCAAGAGTTTATTATACCTATTGAATTAGATCTGTATACCTTACAATTGATGTTACAAACTGAAGAATTAAATTCTTCTAGTGTTTCCCAAAGGATAAATACATTGTTAGCCCTGGAAGAAAAAATGAATTTTGCCTTGGAAAATCTGAAAAGGAGGCAAAAAATGGTGAAGAAGCATTTTAACAAACGAGTAAAGGCAGATGAATTTAAGATCGATGAAAAAGTATTACTATGGGACTCATCCCATGCTGAGAGAGGGAGGCATTCTAAGTTCCAAAAGTTATGGCTTGGTCCTTTCAAAATCGTTTTTATTCTTGGCACAAATTCATATCTTCTTAAAGACACAGATGAGCGGTTGTTTTCTTATAGTACCAATGGTTCCCACTTGAAACATTATGTGGAACCAGCCTGATCACTGACTCTATTTTGTGTAAATATGATTGTTGTATATATTCTTTTTGTCTTACATTTTTTTTGTCAGTTTGGTTTATTGAGTTTTATTTTCTATTGTTTGTTTTGCATGGTCATCATAAATAAAGCTTGGATCAATTTTGCCATAATGATGTCATTTTGTAAGAATTGTTGATCAATGAGATTAATATATACACAGTTGTTATGATATCCTCATTTTGAGACATTGATGGAATAGTTTTTTTCTTTCAATACTGTTGTAGTATAGTTGGCTTTGTTTTCTTCCTTTTTTATGATATCCCTTTCTTTCCTCCATCCTGAGATTTAAGAGTATATCAGAAGCATTCTCCTTGAAATTTTAGAGTGTTATCAGTTACGAACCTTATTGGTTATTATGCATACAAGACCAATTCCCCTCATACATATCACTTTCCATAAGTTGTTCCCCAAAGTCCTATCTCATCATTTCCCTTAAGCCATTATTTTCCCCCTGTTGCATAACTATTTCTTGAGCAGTTTCAATCACCTACCTCTACTAGTCTACAGAACCGAGCATTCTGAGTTCTAAATCTGTTGAAAACAAATTTCCTTGTGGAGTCACCATTTTGTTGACACCCAAAAGCACAACATAAAATTCTTTCCTGCAAATGGGTTGCAATGCATATTACTCATATATATTTATTAATAATACTAAATAGGTGGGACCCATTTTGAAAAATAATAAGAGAAATGGCTCTCCTTGTTGCACTCATGATTACCTTATGAGAAATATTTCACAGTTTGAGAATGAGGAAGTTCTTAACCTGTTTTTATGTGCAACTGATGGATGTTGGGTGTGTTAGCAATTTGACTTTAAAAAAGAGAAAATGTTATTTCATGAAATAAGCATTTTAGTTTATCCTTGCTACACCTAGACTTTGATATATTACTCAAACTCTAAACACAAGCCACATGCAAACTCATAGTATATTTATATATATGGGAAAATGATTATTATGTTGGAAGGTAATCCTCCACTAGCAAGGTATGTGGTGTTATCACTCTGTAATTTCCAGAGGTTGTCGAAAGGTAGAAGAAATTGACAGAGGTAACTATCAAAACCAATTTTGAAGCTGGGATCTAGCCCTGCCAGCTTCAGAGAGGGATCTCTTTGTAAGATTTAGATTTGTTTAAGTTTTTAGATGTTAGGCTAGTTATGATAGTCTGAATTTGTTTGTTTGTAATAGTTGTTTGAAAGAATGCTTAATTTTCCATTGGGCTATGGGATCTGTATTTAAAGATAAAGATCAGATTTAGATTTTTATGAGGTTTTATTCACAGGGAAATGTAGTAAAATTGTTGGATCTATTGATATTAAATGAGATGAATAAGACATAAAAAGAGGGGAAGTCCACTAAGCAGAGGACCGGTTAAGAATTCCTTTACTCAATTTTAGATGAAAACATATAGATAATTAAAAGACCAGAGACAGAGTATTCAAGATAAATTATGTTCTATTGACTTCCTTTCAATGATTAGAATTTGAAATACAAAAATGATCACAAAGAATAATAAAACATTCAACAAAGAGAGAGAGACATCACCAAAAACCTGACACAAGAATCCTGTGAATAAGCATGTTTTATTACTAGTCGATCCTTTGAAAATTTACACAATAGCTCCTGGGTGCAAAAATAAACCCTCAATACTTAGAAGGAAGAAGTATTTATACAATTATTTACATCATATCCTGTCATAAATGACTAGGATTTTATGGAGGAAATATCTAACTAATTAGATCTCAAATTACAAAATATAGGAATTATGTTGATTTATTCAGATCCTTGGTGCTGATTTTGTGGAAGTAGTTGGAGATTCATATATTTGAACTTGGTTGGATGCTCCATGTCCACTCGAACCTCAAAACTGTTTTACTCAAGTAAAGAGCATAGATCTTCCCATCTCTTTTTACCTGAGATGGAAACCTTGAGTAACTTTCTGTGTATCTCATCTATTTCAGTATACCTGGAAAAAGTGGGTTTGGTGATGAAGATATGTTTTATCTCATGATGGATAATCAGGTCCAACTGTAGTGTCTCTAGGAAATCTTTACCAGTAATGCTTCCTTGTATCCCTGCAAATTTGGAACTGTCCTTTGCCACTGCACTATTTTTCTGCTTGTAATATCACAGAGTGGTTAGCTTTCCATTGAGTATTAATAGTCTAGGAAGACCTTTCTTATGTAATATTTCAATCTTATTGAAAAATATTTTCACTCCAATGTCCATCACTTGAGACTTCTCTTCTGGCTGCAACATCAATCATTTCTTGGTTAGGACCTTCTTGATCTCAAGGATGGTCTCTGTCTTGTCTTCAATCTCCATTTCTTCTAACTCCTTCTTGTTTTTGGAGTTTAGGAATCTGATGAGTTCAGTGGCCTCTATAGGTCTTTCTCCTAGCTCTTCTTTGATTTTCCCAATTGCTTCTCTGGCCTTCTGTACCAATTCATGTTGTTCAAATATGATATGTATGGATGGACAGATTTCTATCATAGACTTGTTGATATCCACCCAGATGTTTTCCTTAGCTTGGGCTAAGGTCTTTTCCATGACAGTCTCTTTATGTAGTTGTTGTAGTTGTTGACTAAGCCTCTGAGACTTATGCATTTCTGCATTATGACTGGCTTGGAACATAGACTTTATCTCTTGGAGTTTTTTTACTTCTTCTTGTAGTTTTATGTTCTCCTCCCCTTGGAGGGACATGTCTTCCATAGACTTCACAAGTTTCTCAGATGCATCCGAAACTTGTACTGGGATTGTTGATGGAATCTCTACTGATGTAGTTTCTTCTATTGTTCTAACTCCTATCAGAGGGACTGCCTCCAGTGGGATAATGGCCATATACACTCTATGTTCTTTCTCCTTTATCATTTTATCCATTTCTACTTCCATCTCTCTTATATATGCATTATGTTCCATGATAAGCTTCAACACTTCTTCTTTGTGGCCTTCGGTTTCAACCACCTCTTTTGCTTGTGAATCTTCAGTATATGGAAGCTTCAGTTACTTTCTCAAGGATGCAATATTAGCATTCTTCTTCTTCAATAATTACTCAACTTCCTTGACATTTTATGGGTCATACCCAATCTTCAACACCAATTCTTCTAGTGATTTGATCTTGTTATCCTTGGCCAAAGAAGAGATTTTCTCCATCTTTAATTGGGACTAAACATTATTCAGAGACACCTCCAATTTTGAAGAAGTCAATGAGGTGTTTGTCAAGGTGGAGAATATCATCTCCCATGTTTTCCTATGCATGTCCATTTGGTCCACTGGATGGACCTCCTTCACATCAAACTCAAAGGAAGTCTTCTTGTAGTCAGCAGCTGTCTTGGGATGAGGAACTTGTGCTTGCAAGAATTCCATTTGCATTCTTCCTTTATCTATGTCAAATGCTAACAACATTTTGTGTTGAGAAGTGGAGGTCTACTTCCAGAACTGATCATATGTGTTGTTGTTTAGGAGTTCATTTCTTTGTTTGATCTATTTGTACTTGTCAAAGATATTTGAATTTGTTTGTTCATGGGATGATTCACCTGACAGACTAGTGTCTGTTTGTTTTTTAGATGAAGATGTGGACACTATGAACTTACTTTCTAAAAAGGTTGAGGAATGTGGTCCCTCCATGACTATGGCAGACTATATTTCTCCTTCTTTGAGCAGGTCTAGTGTGTGACTGGTTTTGGACCTTTTTCTATAGACTTGGAAGTCTTCAACTGACACCTCTGTGACTGAATGGGAAACTTCTTTCCTTTCTCTCTTTTCTATTTGTATTTGAGGTGTGTTGGTATGTGAAGCAGTGATAGGGAGAGGTCGTTCTTCTGTTTCCAGCAAAGTGTTCTCTTTCCATTCTGTCTAGTTCATATATTTTTCCACCTATGGCATATTTATGTGAGCATAAAGAGTGCTCCTTTGTTTTACCATGAGCTCTGAGATGACACCAAATGGGTCATAATTTCATGTGAAACTCATATGTTTCAAGAGGTTGTATGACTCTTCTCCTGTAGCTCTGTTGTTTCATATGAAAGGGCCAATTTGGGTCTTGATTCTGAGTTTTTGTTTCTTCTTGATTGAAAAAAAATGGATGTTATCAGATTTCACCATCTGCCTGATGTATTCCAGTGTAAAAATCCTTACAGGGATATATTTTGGCAATCTGTATGGTGGAAACTCACATCCATACACTCTTATTTCAGTGTGGTTTTGATATAAATATCAAACTCTTGTTTTGGCTAGGTTAAAGAGGTGAAGAATTCCTTGAAATTATTCATTTATCCTTGGCTCTGTTATTTTGCTTAGCATGAAAAACATTGGGTGATAAAAATGGTCTATGAAATCCTTGAAGTTGACTTTAGTTAAATTTTTCCTCACAAGTGAGCTCCATGAGATCACTGTCTGTAGGTTTCCTTCCTGATCCAATTTTTTAAAAGCACATGGAAACCTATTTGACTAAAAAACAAGAATAAATACACCAACACTGAGGAATATCTGAACATTCCCTCTGTTGAAAGCCTGAAAAGATGATGATGTATGTTATCAGCCAGAAATTGACTAAAATCAAATTGAACTGTGGCTTTTTCTTCTATGGAAAAAATGGACAAAAAACCTAAGATAGGTTCATCAACCCATTCATTTGAGAAGTATCCTAATAGGTAACAAAGAATAGAAATAATATGGCTGGCCCTGATAGAGAAAATGGCGGATGGATAGGGAGGATTTTTCTTGGGAAATTGAGCATCTTCTGGCAGAAAAATCTCAAAAATATGGGTTCTTTGGGGGAAGGAGAGCTTCTGGTAGAGGTCGTTTAGGGATTCAATAGAAAAAGAGATTGCAGAGTCATTTTTTGGGATATGTAGCATCTGGTTAATGGATTCGGGGGTAATGGTGAACATGGTTTCTCCAGAAGAGGAAACGATGGCCCTTTGGCCGGGAAGATAATGATCTTGGCATTTCAAAGAAAATTCTGGGAAGTGAAAGGTTTGAGGGAGCATGTACAAAGGAAAATTGGACTTGCAGAGTCCAATTTCATCGATCTAATCCAGGAAGATATCTTTTATCCAGAAGTGTAACTCAAAGAAGTCGAATTCACACTTCATATCTGTAATCTTGTAATCCTTATCTGCTAGGGGGATGTGATCGAGGTCGATAGGAGGGGTAAGAATCATATTCTCAAATATTTCAATAGATTTGGTTTTGGGGGGCATGACTAAAAAAGTTTTAAGGTGACTTAATGGCAGACTATAATTACCCGGGTTAATTTCACCTATTGACAGTGAACCATTGTGTTAGTTGGCTTGGAAGTTGGCTTTGGCACGATGCCCACGGTGTATGCATCAAAAATAGTGTTGCAGAGTGAAGAAACAGGGTTTTACAGTGCAATGGAGGTGTCTATTATGGCGCGGGGTGATTAACGGTCATGGGGAGGGCATTCATTGGCTAACGGGTATGTGGGATGTGACGTGCGACAGGTGGTAGTGGGGTACGGTGGTGGACTGAAGTGAGTGGTATTGGGTAGATGTTTGGCAGGATTCCGAGGGGGGGGGAGGTAGATGG
>JASDQU010737655.1:132375-144823 GCA_032191745.1 Picea mariana
CCACCGTTAAAGGAAGAAAGGTCGAGGGAGTCTGAAATACTCTGAGGACCGTCGATATGGGCACTGTTGGATGTCGTCACTAAAACTTGTGTAGCCTTTAGTCGTTATGTGCCAAAAATTCTTATAGTTAGAAAACTTAGGATAACATCATACAATGGGTAGCGCTAAGCTCACCCTTTCCCACTTGTACACAATGGTCTTATTTCCTAAGGTAAAATGTCCAAATTTACTCAAACAAAGGATATTTTAACAATCCCTTTTCAACTTTTATTGAAATAAACATTACTAACCTAACTCCTAACCTAACAAACTAACACATTAATCCATCTTAGATTGTTGGATTAATTATTACTCTAACCTAGTTGTTGGCATAGGAGCATACTCAGGGTTCAATGCTTCAACAGTGCACCAACAAAACCCTAACTACCGGCCCTTTCGGAAACACTTGTGAAGCAGATGAAGTCTCACCCTAGATAGAGGCAGGGGAGGTTGCAAGACTCAAGTGTCTACAACCTAGCTGGGACACAGATCTGTGATTACAACACTTTAACAAAGTACTTAGCCAATAATATTCACTAGATCTTGAATCTCATTCACATCTCAGATTAAACCCTAGATCTAGATCAATACAGTAATAACCAAGATGTAATAATTCCATTCACTAGCACATAACATTAATTCAGATCTAGCAATCAGTCACATTATTAACCACTAAGCTACTACATCAGAGGTATTCATCAAACAACACTAAGAAAATAACCATACCAACATGATCAACAACATCGTACAAAGCACATCAACACATGATATACGTGGTTAACCCCAGTGTGGGACTACATCCACCAATCTTCTTCTTCTTTATTAGTCTTCTTCAATCTTCTTACAGGCACAGAGCTACAGATCCAACTTCGCAAAGGACAGGAGATCTGCACGCACCTCTCCAAATCCTCCTTCCCCGAGTCATATTAAAGCACAAATCCTTACACAGTTTATTTGCACAGAGCCTCTTACAATCACATGCACAAAGCCTCTAGTCGTGCACTACGCCAATGACCTTAAAACTTACTCCCCTTCTTACATCGCCTAGATACTTATTTATACATTACAAAAGGGGCATAATCATGGGTAAACCCATGGGCCGACATCCCATACCCGTTACATAAACCCTAAACCCAAAAAGCCTGCAAAAAGAGAAAGATCTCGTGATCTTCACTTCGCCTGGGAGCTTCGTCTTCGACCAGAATGATGAAGTCCCAAAAATGGTAAAACATGACCAAGGTTCTCCCAAAACTTGGTCAAGGGCCAACGAGCCCCCAACACTCACATGTGACTCATCCCGAGTCACTTTGATCCGGGCAAAACTTCTTTGAAAGTCGTGAGCTTAGTTCAACCTGCCTCAACTTGTTGCTTTGCCAGAGCCTCCTGCTCGACAAACTTCTGGATAACTTGCTCATTAACAGGCCCTTCTAGGCATTGTTCCACTATGGTGACCACCTATTCCAACTGTGAGCCTTGTTCTTCAATCTCTTCAAAAAGTGTGCAGGCTTCGTCCTACACTGGCTGGAGTCTTTGTGTCACCTCCATCGCTCTTCTCTAGATGGTAGTGACCTGCTGCTAAATTGTGCATTGCTCCTATGACCTCTTCATATTTTCCACTGTAGTAAGTAGCTTCAACTGCGCTTGCACTGTCAATGCTTGTTGCTTCCCCTCCTGGATTTTTTCCTCTAGTGTTCTTAGTTTCAGGTCTTTTTCAATGCGCTCATAGGTCTGCACACTTCAGTCACTTAGTTGCTTGCATTCTGAGGCCACCACCCTGATTCTTTCTACTACGCTCCTAGCAGTTTCTTCCCTCTGATCTCTTACTTCTTGCGAAGTGCTTGGCACTACTTGGAGTTCTAGCTCTGCTACTCTTGCTTGAAGTTGTTGAATAGCTTCAGTGATCTTCCCAACTTGCATTTCGGTGGACTCTTCTTCTTCCTATACCAAGCCTGGCACAGAGTGAAGTGCTCTAGTTACTACCTCTCTAACCCCAATCTACTCCGCGAGTAGTTTGTCTTTTTCTCTCCAGATNGGTGGACTCTTCTTCTTCCTATACCAAGCCTGGCACATAGTGAAGTGCTCTAGTTACTACCTCTCTAACCCCAATCTACTCCGCGAGTAGTTTGTCTTTTTCTCTCCAGATCTTTTCTCTGTCCTCCTCGAAATTCGCTCTAATGTTCTCTTTCTCTTGTTGTGCAACCCAAAGTTTCTCTAAGGCCTCCTCCTTTTCTTGCCTCAAGGCCTATGTGGCCTACTCCTTTTCCTCCTATACTTGGCGAAGGTGAGCCTCTGTGGCATCTTCCAACCTTCGCAATTGGGTGGGCTCATCCCCCAATCCTACATGCTCTGATGAAGATGGCGCGGTGGGCACTACGTGGCTCGACGGATAGCTTTTTGTATCTCCTGCAACTCCTTTTCTATTTTGTCGTACAGAGTTTCTTGATTCACTTCATTTTTCTACAAGATATCCTCTGAAGCATCTTCTACAGCTATGATGATGAGCTGGATATCATCCACTGTGAGCACATTCTGTGACTAAGTCTTGTTGGCATGAGCCTTCTTTCTTGCTGAAGGTTTCTCTGGGGAAACCTTCCTCTTATGTGATGCTTCTGTTGTGGTGATGAGATCCTTTGGCAGTGTCACTTCACCCTTGTCTTACTTTTCTTTTTCTTTCCCTCCTTCCTCTTCCTGGTTTACTTCATCTCCTCCTCCTCCTCCTATAGGTGAATCAGGTGCAGTTTCCTTCGATGCGTTGTCCTTCTCCTCATTGTCTATGTCCTGCACTTCTTCCTTTTTCTTCTTCTTCCTCACACTACTCTGTCCATCATACTCAATTCGAGTGACCAAAGGACTTTTGATGATGTCAGGGTCGAAGAGTTCTGCATCTCCGACCGGTACAAGTAATTTTGTTGGCCATTCCTTGGTTATTTCCTCCATGTATTCATCATTCAATTTATAGTATGATTGGAGCTCCTCCTTTATTTCATCTCTGTGCACAGTAATTTAAATGAAGTGGTGGTCTACGCAGAACTTCCCTAGTGGCCTGTAAGTATGCAAGGTGTTCGGGGTCATTCGGGGGAATGATTCAATGGTGCGCATGAGTTGTAGGTAGTATGCGTGGAACACCACATTTGATTTCCATTGCTTTTCCATATTGCTCGTATACCACAAGGTGGTGAACCTCGTGGACAATGGTTCTGATGGCTCTACTTCAGTGAATGTCTCTCCCTCCAGCATCTCCCAAGCGAGAAATGCTATTAATATCAACAACCAACTGAAGTGGACCTTGTATCCTTGGTCATGTGCTTCGCGACAGTCCTTCTCCAAATCGTTGACAAGGTAGCTCACCTAGTTCATATGCATCCCTTCGACACACTTCCCTGCGAGGTCAACTACGAACCCCGTGACTTGTGTTGGTCGGTTCATCCTGATGAGTTTTCCACCGATAAATTGACAAGCTAGGCACATTGTGCCATCCTGGTTGGAGGCTACCTTGTAGCTTCGCTTCCCCTTCTCCACATCGACGTATGCTTCTTTTATTTGTTGTGTCAGGGAGTGATCTGCAGCCTTCCCTAGATAGAACTGGTGAGGGTCGGGTCCCTGCATGCTCAATCCAGTGATCATGTGGATCAACGTTGAATCCACAGTAACGAGCCTATATAACCAGATATAACCTCCATGGTAGCACGACAGGAGGAGTTTAACACATGTATTGACCTCCTGATGTCTATCGAAGTGAGGGATCTTCATGACGTTGAGGATCGTCTATCTCGCGATCACCTTGATCCATGGCTGGGGAACTATCTTGGGCTTCTTTCTAGTTGTCTTTGTTAAGTACCGATGTGGTGCGAACATCGCATAATGTTTTCAGTCTCCTTGGTTGAAGTCACTGATCTTGAGATATGGGATCAATCCCAACTACAGTTCGATTGCATGTATCCCCTTCAGGAGGTACGCAATGATGAGCGTGTACTCGAAATCATGCGAGACACTGTCACGACTAACTGCCCTAGCCAAAGGCAGGATGTAGTTGGGAAATATCGACGGGATTTTCTTTGCGTTCATGAGATCATTGTGGTGCTTTCTTATTTTGTCCAACGCGGTTCGTCTAGACCGACATGCAGTCGAATGGGATGCTTGCAATCCTCCCATCGATGAGGCCTATATTCCTATGGACATGACCTTCTCAGCCATAACGTTGATCATGATTTCTTCTATCGATTTCTATACTACACTAAGGTCACCTAACATACACACTCGTAATCAAATAACTCGGGTAGGCGACTGGATAGACAAGGCAATCAAACGGATGGTGAATTCTAGACAACACAACGCGGTATGTGATCAATTCTTTGTGGGCTTGAATATCTTAGGTTGCAAAAGTGGTCTCAGTGAAAAATTTGATGGATTAAGTAGACAATGTCGTAACAGATTCCTCTAAAGGATCGAAATGCCTCAATCAATACGGTTCCATCCGTTATGGCGTGGTCTCAATGGTCCAATGGCGATCTTTCCGCCAATAATTTTTTTTCTAGACATTTTGGAGCATCGTTCTAATGGTCAAGATTCCTCCAACGGTCATATAGCTTTGTCATGGTGAAGTGTCATTCTACATTGTTCTGCTTATTCTGACGAGGTTCAAGTTTTGTAAGCCTCCCTTCTGCAAAGTCCTCTCTAGAATCTCCTATAATTTTTATAACTTTTCTTTCTTCTTGTTGAGATTTCTTACCTTCTTTCTTGTTATTTGAGTCATTGGGTTCCTCTTTCCATTCTTATTCTTATATTCTCTTAGTAAAGTGACTTCGCATTGTTGAGGGTGTTTCAAAAGGTTCGAGTGTAATACCTCTTCTCTTATTATTTCTGGGGTGGATGTTCTTCTCTCCTACTTGGACAGGTTATGTAAGCCTTCTTGCATTCTTTAAAGTTCGACCACTAACTCTCTAGCCTTATGTTGCTTCGACTTGTCCTCTTGTTCTTGTATTAGCCTCGCTATTTTTCTGGTTATGAAATCCCTTAATTCTTTCTTTTTCTGTTTTGTGGCTTCCCCCTCTTCTTTCCTTTGGATCTGATCTTTCTAAATCCAGGTCTTTCCAAATAAAAGTGAAAAAGGGGCGTTGTTCTCAACAAACTTAATGACCTCAAATTATTCTTCAGTCGATGTTCCATGAGAAATCATAGGTATATCATCAACTCATCCACATAGGGTTATCATCTTTCCTTTAAACAATCTTATTCCTCCCAATGAAGGAACCATATCCGGCTTTCCCAAAATTTCCCAAGTAATTTCTGGCATAATATTCAGTTGTGTTTCTTCATCCAATACATAGTCTATTTCAAAGTCTCCTATTCTTGTTTCTATGCACTACTTCTCTTTTAAGATCTATGACAAGCTGATGTTTCTGTGGTCATTCAATGTTTCTTTCATCTACAATAATATAGTCTCTGATTCGTTTTGGTTCTTTAGCATATCCTTGGTTTCTTGACCTTCTTCATGGTTTTCTTGTCTCATGTTCATCTTTTCAACTTCAACAATCATTCTAGGGAAATCCAAAACCTCATGACCAATAGTTTTACAACAAAGACAAATAGGACCTATACCAGGGCATTCCTTAGCAAGATGTCCCGATATTATGCAATTATAACATAGTGTCAATCCTTTATTTCTCTTAAACGATCCCCAATATTTCCTTTACTGCACACTAGGATCATAATGATGGACCTGCAATCTGCAAAAAATCTTTCTAGGGTCCTGCATCCACTTATTAGTCCAAAAATTCTTTCTATGCATAGGAATAACATATCTTTCACTATCTCTATCAAATTTATTCAAATCAAGTCTTGTTTCTTCTATCTATGCCCTAGTTTTCAAACTAGGACAAAATTTATCAAACATACCTAGATTCATACTTTCGAAGAAATTTTTTTGACTTATCTTTCCTTTACCAGAACACAAATCTTAAAGATCTTACCTCTTTTCTTCAGATAAGGTTTCTTCCTTGCATAGAGCTTCGCGAATCGAGTAGACTAATGTGCACTACAACAACAAATCTATGCACAGATATTTCTCTTCTCTTCAGTTCCCAGTAATCACAGTTTCAGGTCCTGGCAACAGGACCATTTGTTGTCACAAGGGCAGACCTAGGGTTCAATGCTTCAACAATGCACCAACAAAACCCTAACTATCGACCCTTTCGACAACACCTGAGAAGAAGATGAAGTCTCACCCGAGGTAGAGGCAGGGTGGTTGCAGAAATCAAGTGTCTACAGCCTAGCTGGGACACAGATCTATGATTTCAACACTTTAACAAAGAACTTAGCCAATAATATGCAGTAGATATTGAATCTCATTCGCATCGCAGATTAAACCCTAGATCTAGATCAACACAGTAATAGCAAGATCTAATACTTCCATTCACTTAGAACATAACATTAACTCAGATCTAGCATTCAGTCACATTATTAAGCACTAAGCTACTACATCAGAGGTATTCATCAAACAACACTAAGAAAATAACCATACAAACATCATCAACAACATCGCACAAAGCATATCAACACATGATATGTGTGGTTCACCCCAGTGTGGGGATACATCCACCAATCTTCTTCTTCTTTATTAGTCTTCTTCAATATTCTTACAGGCATAGATCCATAGATCCAACTCCACAAAGCACAGTAGATCTACGTGCACCTCTCCATATCCTCCTTCCCCAAGTCATATTAAAGGACAAATCCTTACACAGTTTATTTGCACAGAGCCTCTTACAATCGCATGCACGAAGCCTCTAGTCATGCACTAAGCCAATGACCTTAAAATTTATTTCCCTTCTTACATTGCCTAGCTACTTATTTATACATTACAAAAAGGGGCCTAAGCATGGGTAAACCCATGGTTCGACATCCCATACCTGTTACAAAAACCCTAAACCCAAAAAGCCCACAAAAAGGGTGAGATCCATGATCTTCACTTCGCCTAGGCGCTCCGTCTTCGACCAACATGTCGAAGTCCCAAAAAAGGTCAAACACGACCAAGGTTCTCCCAAAACTTGGTCAAGGGCCAACACTAGCTAATTTATCCAATATTAAATGGTTTGACCATATTTATTCACTAACCTATCAACATAAATTCAAAAAGTTTGATCATGATTATACAGTATGATTCAAACCAAATTCATTTCTCATGGGGTTTTATATTTTCTCTTTTTTTTTGTCTTTTATTATTTTTATACCCTCTTTTCATTTGTTTTCTATTTTTATCCTTTTTCTTTTTCTTTTTATTTTATTTTCTTTTCTTTTTTCTTTTTCTTTTTCTTTTTGTAAATCATTTGCATGATAATATGTTATTTACAATAAAATATTACTAGAGGAAGAAATTCTAATCACTAGGTGATACTATGAAATATAGGGTTATAGCAATGGCCCCACTTGGGGATGGTGCTCTCCTTGTGAGGTGCCAAGAACCAACTACCTGTTGCCTTGAATCTTCTTCTCTAGTACTTTTCTGCATTCTGATTTGCTTTGTTATAAATGTAAATCTGGTGATACTAATCAGGGGCTTAGAGCCTTCTCTTCGGGCTTCAACCACTAATAAAAATCACCACCACCTGACATAAAAAGTAAAATGGTATTTACAATGAAATGAGTGAGAAAAACTTTCATTCCTATGAAACATAGTTCTTGAGCATTCTTCCATTGAGGGGTCCTCCTGGCAGATCTGCTCCATCCATATCCTTGATAAAAAATGCATTACTTCCTCTGTAGGCATGTATTATGAATGGGCCTTTCCATATATTCTCAAATTTTCCATTTTTTCCATTTTCTTCATTCCTTGAGTCCCATTTCAGTACTTTGTCTCCTAACTAGAAGTCATCAGCCTTGGTCCTTCTGTCATAGATTTTCTTGATATTTTCCTGAATCACTTGAGTTTGGTTGTAGACCTCTTCTCTGTATTGTTACAATTATATAGTTAGATTAATTCTTATTTGGATGTCATTTGGTTCTACATGTACTTCCTGCAATAATTTCATGACAGGAACACCTAAAGAAGTAGGAAATACAACATCCATTCCATAGACCAACTGGTATGGAGACATACCAATTGACCTCTTTGTAGTAATTCTATTTGCCCATAGTGCATGTACCAGCTTATTGTGCCATGATTTTTTGTTGTCCTGCAACAAATTCTTGATGATGTTGACCAGACTCTTATTTGAAGACTCTGCCAATCCATTTCCATGAGGGTAATAGGTTGTAGAGTGTCCTAAGGTGATATGATATTTGCTGAAAAACTCTATCATCTTTCATGATTTGAATGCTGCTACGTTGTCAGTGATAATTTTCCTGGGATATCCAAATCTAGAAAGAATGTTAGTTTCTAGAAAGTATGTTAGTTTCCAAAAAAATTATGATCACAACATTAGTGGCTTTCCTGGTGGGTACAACTTCAATCCACTTGGTGAAATAATCAGTGGTTGTGAGAATCCACTTGTGCTGGCCTAATGAAGGTGGGTGAATTTCTCCAATAAAATCCAAACCCCATTGTTGAAATGGAGCTTCAACTAAAATTGGCTTCAAGGGTAAGGGCAAAATTTTCCTTTTGCCTTCAAAGATATGACATTGATAATAGGAGGTCACTTTCTTGTGGACATATGCAAATAAAGTTGGCCAGTAGAAACCAACTCTAAGAGTTTTATTGGCAGTGGTCTTCCAATTCAGATGTCCACCACAATCTCCTTCATGGAATTCTTGCAAATATTTATCAGCTTCATCTTTCAACAAACAATTTAATAGAATCCATCCAGCATCTTTCCAATATAGATTTCCATTTAAAATACAATACTTCGTAGCCTTGAGTTTCAAAAATCTAGCTTTAGTTTTAGTTAAACCAAGAGGATCTTGTAGATGATGTAAAACAAAAATAAGGTCTGCATACCAAGGAGAGTTTGAGAAAACCTTTTTAATTTGGGGAGTCGTTTGCTCTTCTTGTTCATCAACTGCAGCTAGAAAATTAATATCCAAAGCATGAAAGTTGGACTCAGCCATCAGTTTGGATAATCCTTGACTCGTGATAAGCTTGGTTGGTTTGATCTCAATATCATATTCAAGGATCACATCAATCCATTTACCCCTTCTTCCATCTGGATTGCCTTGAGTCAAAATATCTTTTACCATAGCATTAGGGACATAAGAAACAATATGTGAGTGGAGAATATATACTCTGAAATATTTAATTGTTTTTACCAAAGCAAAAGCTTTCTTTTCCATGATGTTATAATTCAATGCAACATCTCTCAAGGATTTACTAAAGAAAGCAATAGGTTGTCCATGACCTTCACTATTCTTTTGCAAAAGAATTGTTGCAATGGTATGTTCAGAGGCAAACGAGAATAGGAGAAAATATTTTGTATAATCAGGAGTGATAAGCACAGGGGCTTCTATCAAGGCTTGTTTCACCTGATCAAAGAAATGTTTTGCTTTTATTGTCCATTTTATTTTTGTATCTTTTTTCAACATGTTTTTTATGTTTCTGAGAAGTTCTACCAAGTTAGGGATAAATCTTCTTAGAAAGTTTATTTTTCCTATGAAAGACTGCAACTCTTTTATGTTTCTAGGATGATCTATTTTTTGAATGGCCTCAATTCTTCTAGGATCTATTTTGATTCCATCATTAGATATGATGTGTCCTAACAATTTACCTTCTTCTAGACAAAACAAAGTTTTCTTGGGATTTAGTGAGATTCTGAATCTCCTGCATTTTTAAAAAACTTTTCTAAGGTGGAGTAAGTGCTCTTCATCTGTTTTTGAAAAAATAGTTGTCATCAAGGTATATAACAATGAATCTTCCAAGTTCATCCACAAAAGCAATGTCCATTTCTCTCTGAAATGTGGCCCTAGCATTCATTAAACCAAAAGAAATTTTCACATACATAAAATTTCCCCAAGGTGTAGTAAACCTTTTTTTCTCTTGATCATCAGGGTGTACTAACACTTGGTTGTAACCAAGAAATCCATGTAACAAAGAAATTCTACTGGATACAACCACCTTCTGCAAAATATGGTCCATTTTGGGCAAGGGATAGTTGTCATTAAGTGAGACTTTATTGAGGCTTCTGAAATCCATACACAGTCTGATTTATCCACTCTTCTTTATGGTAGGAACTAAATTGGACACCCATTTAGAAAACCTTAATGGGATAATGATTTTAGCATCATACATTTTCCTTATTTACTTTTCAATTAAAGGCATCAACTTTGGGTTAATTCTCCTAAGTTTTTGTTTGAAAGGATTCTGATATTCTCTTATGGGAATTTTGTGTTTTATAATGCTAGTATCACAGGATTTCATATCTTCATAGCTCCATGCAAAAAATCTATAAATTCTTTGAAAAATTCTATATATTTCTTTTTTTTAGTAGGAGGTAAAGATTTGGACAGTTTAATCATTTTTGGTTCCTTTTAAGTTCCTATGTTACAGTCCTCAACTTATTTTCCAGTAGGTTCATTTTTTGGTTTTTTAGCTACATCATCAAAATCAAACCATTCTTCCAATGGGATAATCCTCTAGGAAGAACATTATCCTTTAGTTGCAAAAAATCTGAATTTTCTTCTTTTTCATTTATTTCTTCTAAATATATCTTATTTACACTTTCTTTTTCATCATCACTATCTACATCAATATTTGCACATTCAAACTCATTTTTTGATTGCAGAAAATCATCAATCTGTTCATCATTACCAAAAACTTACCAACACCTGATATTTTCTGGGACAACAGGTCTGCATTTCATCTCAACTGTATACTGGTGATTAGGATGAAATGGTATCTTACAAGTGGCTATTGAGGTATCCAGACCATCAACAAGTATGTTTTGGCCTCTAGAAATCACCTGCAAATCATATTCAGTAAAACACTACAAGAAATCTAGAACAACATTTGTGTAGGCCCTCAGTCTTGGGTGTTTGGCAAAGTAATCACCTTTGATCTATTTTATGATAAGTTCATAATCACCCCTTGTTGAAATTCTCTTGGCACCAAGCTTTTTTAACGATTTCATACCTAGAATTAATGCTTCATACTCGTCTATATTGTTGGTACACTGAAAATTTAATTTGTAGGAATGGTTTTCTGTATATCTTGATTTTGAATTTGGAACCCACACTCCAGCTCCATATCCTTCCTTACCGACAACACCATCAAAGTCTAAACTCCACAGAGGTTCTATTGGTTCATCAGATTGTATTATCATTGTTTTTTCTTCTTCAGGGGTTGCTTTGCTTTCCTCCAAGTTATGAACATCATCCTCCAAATTTGCAATTTGTCTTTCCAAGTCTCCATCATTATATAAAATAAAAGAGTAAAGGTCAGAATGAACAGAGTATAAGGGGTATTTATGTGGTTTCTCTTTACTACTAACCATGTATTTCATCAATGTCTCTCTATATAATATTCTCTGTTGACCAAATAATAGGATGGTGGCATAAGATATGTCCACTTGTAAGGTACCCTGTAATTTGGCTCCCCATGATCGAGACAACATGCCATACTTTGGAGGTATTTTTACAACAAAAACGTCCATTACCATGCTTTTGGCTAGGATTTGTGCCAAAGTAACACACAAATCTTTGATCATACCTATGCATTTAACTTTACTTGAATCAAAAGAGTATAAATCCTTGTAAGGTCTAGTGATATCAAGTCCCAATTTCTCCATCACAACCATAGGAATAAGGTTGTGGGAAGCACCATAATATAGCATAGCATTGTGAAAAGTCTTATCATGAATATTTAAGTTGATGTAAAAAGGAGGAACATAACCACTTTCATCTTTTCCCCCAACTTCAGGCACAAAAAACAACTCTGGTTGATCATCAGCAATGTTCATTGTGTCTGTACCCACTCCTGGTTCTATGTTTAGGGCTTTGATCACTTGTGATCTGTAAGAATTCTTGTTCATTAATTCTGACAGAGGAATAGGTATTATGATTTTAGCCAATTCACTTTCCAGAATGAATGAGGTGGGATTTTTATTTTGATTAGGAGGATCTAATTTCTCAACAACATTCTTATGTGTAGTATCTTTGGGCTAGTTGGTGGAGGGAACATCAATTTGAGTTGTCTTTGGTACAGAGTCAGATGTTCTTTTTGTTGGGATCTCTGATTTTTTCTTTTCAGGAACTTTCTTAGCAGGTGTATCTGATGTCTTCTTAAAGTCAGAATCTTTCTTGGTTGGATTATCATTGGACTTCTTACTTCTCAATTTGTATTTCCTATGAACTTCCATTATTGCATTTCCAAAATCTTGTTATTCTGATTCTTCCTCATCAACATCAGTCTATGAGAGGAGTAAAAGATCATGTTCTTCTTGGGTAAGAAAAATAGAATCATTATCATTTATTCCCATAAGATTAA
>JASDQU010737655.1:154802-178180 GCA_032191745.1 Picea mariana
TAAGAAAGTGTCAGGTCGGCCCTAATGTTAAAAGGAAGTGACATAAATGGTATAAATAAACATCATTATACATTCATTTGATACAAGTCGAATTTCAGAGAGAAGAAGAAGTAAAAGAAGGCCGGATTTCAAGGGAGGATGAAGTCTTTTGGTGATGTGTTCTAAGTATCAACAGGTGATACTATGAAATATAGAGTTATAACATGTGGGACATGTTATTTTGGTATTAAGCATTAAATGGGAATATAATAGTTATAAAAATCCATGAGGGAGGCCTGATTTGATTTTGAATATGGAAATGATATGTTATGTTGGATATATGATGGTTGATATTGTTGATGGAACAAATTCTTGGAGGCTAAGTGCGCTCCATAGTTGGTCGTGGTTCATGGAATTTAATGTGGAAAGAGGAGAAGTGATGTGCATTCACCGCACATCGTTCTTACCCTACCTCAAAGCCACCACCTTCACTATTCTCCTCGCGCTTGTTTTGGTTTCTCTGGTTAGTAGCACCTCCATTGTGCTCTGCCTTGGCAGAAAAATAATTGTGCTTTGTTAATTTTTTTAGCATTCTTCTTACAGTTATGTTCTATTACCTCTTCATTCATGAATTGTTAACTCTGCTCCAGATAAAATTGTTTTGTTGTTTCTTAGAGTTTGCATGCAAAATGTGTTTGTTCTCCAAAGTTTACAGTGGATTTTTTGTGGCCATTCTGGCCGTGTAAAATACATTTTGATTTGGGTTTCTTCCTGTTGGCATTTAAGTGTTTCAAACTAGAAATATTATTCGACATTCTATTATGCTTGAGGAATGTGGTTGTGTTGCGCTTGGAGCAAATGTCGGTATTATTGTGGTATGATTGTTGGAAAATGTCTTATGGTGAATGCGCTCGGTTTTGCTCATTTCTTTTGATTAAATTTTAAAGGGTTTTCTCTGGAAAAGAAATGGAATAGTCGAGTTTTTGTGACTAATGCATAATACCCTTATCTCCTTACCTAGGCCTTGGAAAACTTGCAGTCCTTTCGTATTATCATTGCCACTATTCGAAAAGTTATGGAGGCATGTGTATTGTCTTGCAGCCACTTTGGGAAGTTTTTGAAGAAGTTTTTGATGGGAAGGAATTGTTTTGGCTTTGCTTGCAGCCATTCCTCAAAACCTACACCTATATGTCTGCTCTGGGCCTTGTTTTCCCATCCAATATATGGCCAAGTAAATAAATGCAAACCCAAGTTTGAATTTTCATTTATGGTCTCAACCCAACAATGGGAAGATTCGTTAGACTCACAAAACCGTGGCTCACTTGTTGTTTATCCATGAGGGAATTCTGTCGACTTTGAAGTTGATGTGGATTTGATGGGTTTCGAACCCAATTTGTTTTCGCAACAATTATTTGGGGTTACGGTGTAAATTTTATATAATGAAAGGTTTTATGTTTCATTTCTTAGTCTCTCATGCATACTTAAGAAATTCTGGTTATGATTATGACTAAGTCAAATAACTTTGTCGATAGTCTCATGCATAACGCTTTACCAGTCTAAAAGGATATATATGGTTTTAAAAAAAAAAGAGAATGAAACTTGCAAGTTTGATAATCCTATAATTTTCCTTGAGATTGGTATTGGGTAGTTTAAAGAAAATTGTTGCCAGATCGTGGATATTGTATGTTTAAATGTTAAAGAAAAATGTTGTCTTCACAAACAAAATGTTGTGGATTTTGTGTGTTGAAGTTTAAAAAGAATGTTATGGCACAAACATAAATTGGTAGGAGTTTTGTCATATAGTTTGGAAATAATTGGCATTATAAACAGCTAATATCCAAATGTTTTTGGGGCAAATGATTGTAATGATTATTCTAAAATTAATGAATGGTATTTCATGTAACAGACCAGTAATCGTCTTACTCTCGTTCATTGTCTCATTTTTCGCTCATTATATGCCCAACGCCTTCCCAATAACATTCAATTCATCTCATGTTTTGTTATCTTGAATTTCATTCTTGAGGAGAAAGGATTAAAAAGGATTGGATGATTATTTTAGTTGGAAATTTTGATATGGAGACATTGTTTTTGGAAAAAAAGGGCTCTGCATTTTGCTTGAACAGTATTCATTTGTTGGTTCCCATCCATGCTACCATTTTTCATTCATTGCAAAGCCTCTCATCTTCCCAATGACCCTATCATTCCTTGTTCAAATTGCAATTGATTATTGAATTTGAAATCTGGTGAGTTGTATCAATGAATGGATTGCATATGCTTCTATTGTGAATGATAGAGCCAACATCTTGATTTTATTTAGGTAGTGTATTAGTGAATGGAATGTTAAAATTTTTCATATTCTGATTGGAATATTGCTCAGGATGAGTTTTTTTAGCAGGGGCAACAATGGCAGAGGCGCAAACAGAGGTAGAGGAAATAATTGGCAAAGAGGCCATAGAAGGCCACAATTTTAAATACATTTTGACGCTACTCCGAAAGAACTGAATCAGCGTTTTCAAGCCAAATTCTTCAATTTAGTTTGCCAATGGATTCTACAACCTCGACCTGAGAAGCCTCCTTTCCAACCACATCAAAACTTATATGGAGTCTATGTCTGCCCTCATGTTTCTATGCAGCCAAAACCTGTTGGCAAATGTTTAACAGGCATCGTATGCTTGTCATTGATGGCAAGTACAGCAGTGAAGATGGCATGAGTACAAGAAGAAGTATCAAAAGTATTTGAGGAAGAAATTGCAGAGCAAGCTCGATAAGTTCATAAGAGATAGTGCAGAGGATTGTTGGAAGGTTTACAGTTGGGAGTGAGCTTGTCATTGATGGAAAGAACATCAATGGAAAATATCAGCATGATCAGCAGCGTAATGATAATGGAAGAGGAGGATCAACAGTGAACGTTGGATCCTATTTAGAATCCCCGATGACGGTCAGATATGAATTCAGACAAGAAGAACGTGCAGAAGAGGAGGACGGATCTTAGGCGTTAGATCTGAGCGTAAGATCCGACCATCGTTGGATCAAGGAGAACCTGCACGTTCATTAAAGTGCAAGGAGAAGTGGGTATACAAAATCTTGAAAGAAGGAGGACCATCCATCTACGGGCAGGACACGTGGACACAGATTATCATTTCACTGACTGGAAAGTCAAAGGCATGAAATGCTCCAGCCTTTCACCTCTCGAACTCGTGATATGAAAAATCATGAAATAATCTCAACCATTAGATCGAGGCCAAATATGGACCATTGATCAGGCAAAATGAAGGCTCGTGGAGTTGAGAAGTCTTGATAAAATCTTGACCGTTGATCCAAGAGGGACGTGTGGCAGAAGATCAGAGCATGTCAAAGACTCCATTTCGGGGTTTCGAGTATCGCGACTTGGAGTGACGAGACCCTCCATCACAGGAATCACGATATGCAAACTCACGATAAGATCTGGACCGTCAGATCACCAAGGGTTCTGGACCGTTGATCTAAGCTCCATCTCAGATCTTCGCCTATCACGACTTGGAGTGATGAGAACCTCCATCACAGGAATCGCGAGATGCGAACTCACGATAATATCTGGACCATCAGATCACCAAGGGTTCTGGACCATTGATCTAAGCTCCATCTCGGAGCTTCGCCTATCATGACTTGGAGTGACAAGAACCTCCATCTAAGGAACCGCGAGATGTGAATTTACAAAAAGATCAGGACTGTCGGATCACCAAGAACGTGGACCGTTGATCTGAGCTCTATCTCAAAGTTTTTCCTATCACGAATTGGAGTGACAAGAGACTCCATCTAAGGAACAACGAGATGTGAGATAGCGAAAAGATCAGGACTGTCAGATCACCTAGAACGTGGACCATCGATTTGAGCTCCATCTCGAAGTTTCGCCTATCGCAACTTGGAGTGACGAGAGCCTCCATCTAAGGAACAGCGAGATACAAGATCGTGAAAATATATAGACCGTTGATTCATCGAGATCGTGGACCGTCGATCAAGGTTGATGAAGATCATGATTTCGCAGTGCCTTTTAGCATAGACAGTGGTCACCAACTGTGGTCACATAGAGGAAGGACCTAGTGTAGATAAGCTCCACCTTGAAATTTCAGGGATCATGTCTAATACGAATTTCAAAATACCTAAAAGGTAAAATGTCGCTGTAACCGGTGGTCACCGCCTGTGGTCATGTAGAGGAGGGAGCTAGAGTAGCCAAGCTCCTTTTTGGAGCTCGCGACATGAAGAGTCAAGATGCCTCATCGCAGAATCTCCGAATTACGAAAGTGCAAAACGCATAAATCATGACAATATGCTTCAGAGCTAATCCAACGGTGCAAATGAAACTGAAGGAGATCGGAGGACTACTGTTGCACGTCACAGTGTAACTGCTAGAAACCACTAATGGTTTCTGCTAAAGGACTCGAAGACACTTCGGGGTGATTGACAGAGGAGATGAAGAGTCTCTGGGAATCTTCAAGAGGAATGGAGATGCTCATGGAGGTGATTGACAGCTGGATGAGCATTGAAGCCTGTAACTGGAATAGAGAAGGTGAGCTCGACTGTCACAGAGAAGACGAAGAGTCTCAACTGCCAGAGAGGCTGAGGAATCTCACCATAACATATAGTGATGATGAATGAGTGGAAAAAACAGCCAGAGAAGCTGAAGAGTCACGATGATGATCAGACAGAGCACTCGAGTTGTGGAGGATATCAGTGCAGTGTGAGTATGCAAAGGTATTGTGCGCATTGCATGCACAAGGTGCACAAAAGCTATAAATACATAGTACAGAGAAGAGATGGGGTTGTTGTTGCTGTTGGAGTTGTTGTGGTTGTTGTTGTTGAAGGTGATTCATGTGTGAAGAAGGAGGAGAGTGCAGCAGCTGAATTGAACAGAAGAGGAACTATGCGGTGAATGGACATGGCGCACAGAGCATAAAAAGCAGAAGAATAGACAACGCAAGTCATGTGTGCAGAAAGGCAGTGAGGCAAATAGAGCAACGAAATGCAACAGAACAGTGATGAGTCTGGTAAGCCATTGTTGAACATTATATCACTGTAATAAGTTTCAGTAGAAAAGATTTATATTTCAGGGTGGTTGGGAGGTGCTAGGGAGGACTGGTGTCCTCAGAGGTTCAAGTGGGTGCTTGAACACAGGGATATGGTGCTTTCTTCTAGTTGGTGCTAGAGAAACCAGGGAATTGGTGCTTCCTTTTAGTTGGTGCTATAGAAACCAGGGAGTTGGTGCTTCCTTCTAGTGGGTGCTAGAGAAAACAGAGAGTTGGTTCTCTCAGCAAGTAGCAGCTTGCAAAACTGAGGTTGTAGCCTCATTATGAGTTGGTGCTCATATGTATGATAATGTAAAGAATGTAACTATTTCTTATCATATAAAGAAAAAGAGGTTTTTACCCTGTATGGGTTTCCTCGGGAAATATCTGTCTCTTTGTTTCTCATATATGTGACTGATGTTGAATGTGCCATTGTTTATTTCCCTGCATTATTGTGATCATCATTCAGTGTTTTCTGCAAATATTTTAAAAGAAGCATAATTGTTTAAGCACGGTAACAATTGATTCACCCCCCCTCTCAATTGTCCAACAATTGGTATCAGAGCCGGCCCCCTTTTATCTAAGGGTATATCCTAGAGCTTAAACATGACAAGCCATGAAGGGACTTCAGTCACTAGGCCTCCTCTATTTGATGGAACGAATTTTTCCTTCTGGAAGGTTAGAATGAGAACATACCTAATGGCCTTAGGAGATGATGTATGGGATGTAGTAGAGACTAGATACATAAAGCCTGTTGTGCTAGCTTCCAAGGATGATAAGTTAGAATTTAGCTTTAACGCTAAGGGAATGAATGCTATCTTGAATAGACTTGCAGAAGCTGAGTTTGTGAAGGTGATGTATCTTCAAACTGCTAAAGAAATGTGGGACAAACTCATTAACAGTTATGAAGGTAATGAGAAGGTGAAAGATGCCAAGCTTCAAACCTACAGAGTACAATTTGAAAAGCTACAGATGAAAGAAGATGAAACCATTGGGAAGTATTTTCTGAGAGTTGAAGAACTGGTAAATGCAATGAAAGCACTTGGTGAAAAAATTGAGGAACCCTCTTTAGTTCAGAAAAATTTTGAGATCTCTGCCAGATAAGTTCAACCCAAAGGTCTCAGCTATAGAAGAACTTAATGATATAAATACTTTGTCTTTTGATCAACTTCTAGGAATGTTGATTGCATATGAAATGAGGATAGTTACAGATAAAACCACTTCTAGAGAAGCATCATTTAAATCATATAAGAATGAGGATTGTGAGCCTAATGAAATTGAAGCAAAATTCGTGAGAAGATTAAAGAAAGGATCAAGAAAGTACCAAGGTAAGCTGCCCTTCAAATGTTTCAACTGTGGTAAGATAGGTCATTTTGAAAATAAATGTCCACACAAGAAACATGATCAAAACTCTGAAGATGAAGAGAAGCACAAATCAAGAAGATTTGATAAGAAGAAGAGTTTATGTGTAAACGATGATGACTCTTCAAAAGACACCAATAGTGACTCTTCCTTTGAAGATAAGGTAAATCACTTCATGCTGATGGCCAAAGAGGATTATGATAATGAAAGAATAGGCAGTGATGAGAATGATGAAGAAGTTGTGGTTGATATGGAAGGAGAACTGATCAGTGCATTGGAAGAAATTGACAAACTAAGAATTAAGAACAGAAAGCAAAGACAATTGTTGATACAGTTCAAGAAAGACAGTAAAGAACCTAATGAAGACTTTTCCTGCTAAAAGTGGAATTAGAAGAAGCAAGGAAAGTCGAGGATATTTTGAAACATCAGCTATCAGAAAAGAGGGCAAGATCTGAAGCCCTGGAAGAAGAAGTAGTAAAAACTAGGAAAGAGATGGAGAAGTTTCAAACCTTGTATCATTAGAATCTGTCAAGTATCAAAGCCTCAGAAGGATTAACCACCATTCTGAATCAACAAAGAAATCCAAAGCTGAAAACTGGTTTGGGGTTTGAAGAGGGATCATGTAGTGGTCAGCCAAGAAACAAAGAACCCATCAAGTTTGTTAAATCTACAACCAATGACAACCACAAAGCTGCAGAAGCAAAGGAAGACAATCAGCTGCCCAGGATGAGAAAAGAAAAAGGTTCCAGGACTGAATCTGTAGAACAAAGAAATAATGTACTCCCTACTCAAGGACATCATCAGCATGGAAGAAATCGATTTGCTCAAAGAAGACAATCATTTTTCAGGTACAAAGAATTTTTCTATGGATATTGTTTCTACTGTTCTAAATTTGGTCACAACGCTGTAAATTGTTCCTTAAGACTTAGACATAAGAAATTAAGATTTCAAAGGAAAAAATATTTGCCTCAACAAAGAATGATACAGCCAAGTAACAAACCATCACAGATTGCAAATTCCCAAACTAAGTCTAGAGACATACAACTAAGGAGGTCAAGAAATAATAAACAGTCAATGAGTAGACAACGTTGCAACAACAACTTTGACCTATTGAACAATGAGATTGAATGCTATAACTATCACAACTTTGGCCACAAAGCTGCAAACTGCCCTCTGAATAATTACAAAGAAGATCAAAGGATAAAGTTCTTAGATAGAAAGGCCAGCACATGGAAAAGGAAAGATAGTGAAAAATGTGGTCTAGCACTTTCAATTCAAAAACAAAAGGCCTCCGAGAATATAGAAAGTAGATGTTGCAAGCACATGACTAGAAACATGGATAAGCTTTTGTCCATAAGTAAAAGCAAAATAGAAAATGTTATCCTTGAAAATGATGAACCAGGTAAAGGATAGAGGGATGATGAGTTTGATTAATGGTAAAGGAGATGCCCAATACATTCTTCTTATGGATGATCTAAAACATAATTTGCTCAGTACAAGTCAAAAATGTGACAGAGGCAGTGAAGAGGTGCTCACGTCCAAATAATGTAAGGTAAATATAAACTCAGGACAAGTGGTGAATAAAAGTATAAAGAAAATTAATGATGTTGAAATTGAGTCCTCCCCTGCAAGTAAAGAAGAAGATTTAGATACAATAAAAGCATGTTCAGTTAGCATTAACCCCATGGATGAAGTAGGAGAAGAACCATGTCATAAACAGGAAGCAGAAGTCTTGAAGGTTGAGAAGGCAGACACCCAAAGCAAGTTCTTAAACAACAACATGACCCTGGATAAGATATTGGATAGTTAGAGATCACCAAATGACAAATATGGTATTGGATATAACAAAGAAAAAATCATTACTTCTAAGAAACCTGGAACAGGTCCTTCATTTGTGAGAAAGAAAAGCAGGTATGAGAGTGGGTGTAGAAGTTTTCTTTTTTGATTGAATATGGACATAAAACCTTGGATTGTATGCATCATGGAAGAAATATGAAATTGCAGCATTAGAAATTGATGAGAATCAATGGGGAGATCCAAGGTTTGTTTGAACAGTAACAAGCAACAAGTACGCAGAGTGTCAGTGGGATAGCAGCCTCTTCAACATTAGCATTTTGTTTTACAAAATGATATACATGACATTCTGTAGAGATAACAAGAGGAAAGACCTTGTCAAGGAAAGTTAACCTTTAGGAACAAAAGGGGAAAAGAGTCAGCAGCAGAGAGATAACAGTGACAGGGGGAGTCATCCACTCATGAGAAGAAAATGTTGATGAAGGAGTCTGAGTAAGAGAGGTGAGCATTTTTTAGTATTCTACAGAGGATACAACGGAAGCTGAAGATAAACAGGTTCAAGAATTAGAAAAAGAAGACTCTGGTTTGGATACAAACATCTACAGGCCTTGAATAAGAGATTCCATCCCATAAGGGGGAGTTTGTGTTGGCTTAATATCTGATACCTCCTAAAATTACTACCACTACTCAGGGGGAGCATGTTCTCTTTGACATTAATGTCAAAGGGGGGGGAAAGAATCTGGGTGCCTTTGTTGCCATCAATGCCAAAGGGGGAGATTGTTGGAAAATGTTTCGGGTTCCTTTGTTTCCATCAATGCCAAAGGGGGAGATTGATGGCAAATGCTTAAAAGGCATCGTATGCTTGTCATTGATGGAAAGTACAGCAGTGAAGATGGCATGAGTACAAGAAGAAGTATCAGAAGTATTTGAGGAAGACGTTGTAGAGCAAGCTCGATAAGTTCAGAAGAGATAGTGCAAAGGATTGTTGGAAGGTTTACAGTTGGGAGTGAGCTTGTCATTGATGGCAAGAACAGCGATGGAAAATATCAGCATGATCAGCAGCACAGTGATAATGGAAGAGGAGGATCAACAGTGAATGTTGGATCTTATTCAGAATCCTCGATGACCATCAGATATGAATTCAGAAAAAAAGAACGTGCAGAAGAGGAGAATGGATCTTAGGTGTCAGATCTGAGCGTAATATCCAACCATCGTTGGATTAGGGAGAACCTGTACGTTCATTAAAGTGCAAGGAGAAGCAGGTATACAAAATCTCGAAAGAAGGAGGACCATCCATCTATGGGCAGGACTCATGGACACAGATCAACATTTCGCTGACTGGAAAGTCAAAGGCATGAAATACGAAATCGTGAAATAATCTCAACCATTAGATCGAGGCCAAATATGGATTGTTGATCAAGCACAACGAAGGCTTGTGGAGTTGCAAAGTCTCAATAAAATCTTGACCGTTGATCCAAGAGGGACACATGGCAGAAGAGTAGAGCATGTCAAAGACTCCATTTCAGGGTTTCACGTATCGTGACTTGGAGTGACAAGACCCTCCATCATAGGAATCATGAGATGCGAACTCACGATAAGATCTAGACCGTCAGATCACCAAGGGTTTTGGACCGTTGATGTAAGATCCATCTCAGAGCTTCACCTATCGCGACTTGGAGTGACGAGAACCTCCATCACAGGAATCACGAGATGCGAACTCACTATAAGATCTGGACCGTCAGATCACCAAGGGTTCTGGACCATTGATCTAAGCTCCATCTCAGAGCTTCGCCTATCATGACTTGGAGTGACAAGAACCTCCATCTAAGGAACCGCGAGATGTGAATTCGCGAAAAGATCGAGACCGTCGGATCACCAAGAAAGTGGACCATTGATCTGAGCTCTATCTTGAAGTTTTGCCTATCACAACTTGGAGTGACGAGAGCCTCCATCTAAGGAATAGAGAGATGCGAGATCATGAAAAGATCAGGACCGTCAGATCACCTAGAACGTGGAGCATCGATCTGAGCTCCATCTTGGAGTTTCGCCTATCGCGACTTGGACTGACGAGAGCCTCCATCTAAGGAACAATGAGATACGAGATCGCGAAAATATATGGATCGTTGATTCATCGAGATCGTGGACTGTCGATCAGGGTCGATGAATATCATGAGTTTGCAGCACCTTTTAGCATAGACAGTGGTCACCGCCTATGGTCAGGTGGAGGAAGGACCTAGTGCAGATAAGATCTGCCTCAGAATTTTGGGGATCGCGTCTGGTACAAATGCCGAAATATCGAAAAGGTGAAATGTCGCTGTAACTAGTGGTCATCGCCTGTGGTCACGTAGAGGAGGTAACTAGAGAAGACAAGCTCCTTTTCGGAGCTCACGACATGAAGAGTCAAGATGCCTCATCGCAGAATCTCCGAATTGCGAAAGTGAAAAATGCATAAATCATGACAATATCCTTCAGAGCTAATCCAACGGTGCAGATGAAACTGAAGGAGATCAGAGGGATATTGTTGCATGTCACAGTGTAACTGCCAGAAACCACTAATGGTTTCTTCCAGAGGACTCGAAGACACTTCAGGGTGATTGACAGAGGAGATGAAGAGTCTCTAGGAATCTTCAAGAGGGATGAAGATGCTCATGGAGGTGATTGACAGCTAGATGAGCATTGAATCCTGTAACTGGAACAGAGAAGGTGAGCTCAACTGTCACAGAGAAGACGAAGAGTCTCAACTACCAGAGAGGCTAAGGAATCTCAGCATAACATACAGTGATGCTGAACGAGTGGAAAAAATGGCCAGAGAAGATGAAGAGTCACGATGATGATCAAACAGATCACTCAAGTTGTGGAGGATATCGGCGCGGTGTGAGTATGTAGAGGTATTGCGGGCATTGCATGCACAAGGTGCACAAAATCTATAAATACACAGTACAGAGAAGAGATGGGGTTGATGTTGTTGTTGGAGTTGTTGTGGTTGTTGTTGTTGAAGGTGATTCATGTGTGGATAAGGAGGAGAGTGCAGCAGCTGAATTGAATAGAAGAGGAACTGTGCAGTGAATGGACATGGTGCACAGAGCATAAAAAGCAGAAGAACAGACAGCGCAAGTCATGTGTGCAGGAAGGCAGTGAGGCAAATAGAGCAATGAAATGCAGCAGAACAGTGATGAGTCTGGTAAGCCATTGTTGAACATTATATCACTATAATAAGTTTCAGTAGCAAAGATTTATATTTCAAGGTGTTTGGGGGGTGCTAGGGAGGACTGGTGTCCTCAGAGGTTCAAGTGGGTGCTTGAACATAGGGATTTGGTGCTTCCTTCTAGTTGGTGCTAGAGAAACTAGGGAGTTGGTGCTATAGAAACCACGGAGTTGGTGCTTCCTTCTAGTGGGTGCTAGAGAAAACAGAGAGTTGGTNNNNGTAGCCTCATTATGAGTTGGTGCTCATATGTATGATAATGTAAAGAATGTAACTATTACTTATCATATAAAGAAAAAGAGGTTTTTACCCTGTATGGGTTTCCTCGGGAAATATCTGTCTCTGTGTTTCTCATATTTGTGACTGATGCTAAATGTGCCATTGTTTATTTCACTGCATTATTGTGATCATCATTCAGCGTTTTCTGCAAAGAGTTTAAAAGAAGCATAATTGTTTAAGCACGGTAACAACTGATTCACCCCCCCTCTCAGTTGTCCAACAGAACCACCTACCAATGATGTATGGAAAGAGATTGTCTATCAACCTGTTGCACATCATCATGGTTGGCCTACAATATCATTGTCATCCCCCTCCTCCACTGTCATTCAACCCAAATTCCCAAGCTGATCGTGTTGCCTCACCAGTACAGTCCTCTCATGCAAGCAAGAGATTAAAAACTGTCATCCCCAAGCCAGAATTAGATAAAATAAAAGGGGTGGATAATCCCCTCAAGTCTTCCAAAGACTCCTGTGAATCAGTGTCCTCTCATCTCCACCTAAAATATAGTTTCTCCCATGTCATCAATGAAATCCACCCACAAGGTTCCAAGCAATTGAAGGATGTTGCATAGGACAAATCAGAAAAAGGATCAAAATAAGGCATTAGTGAAAAGAGGAAAAATGCATCTCACAACAAATATGGGTTCTAATGCTTTTTAATGTTATTCTTTTTTGAGGACAGATTTTATTGGTATGATGACAGAATGTTTTGGACAATAAAAACACATTTAGACAGAATGTTTTGGATAGCATGGATATGATTATGTTTTTGTCTATAGTCATGTTTTATTTTGATACTAAAATATTTGACTATTTATATGAGGATGGGAGTTACAAAGCGAATATTTGAGTTACTTTTGGGGGTGTTATATTTCATATTTTGATGATCATTAAAGAAATCAAAATTGGAGTGACAAGGGGTCCCACCTATTTAGTTATTATTTAAATAGACCCTTATTTATGTATTATTATTTATTTGTCTCAACTTATTAGTTAAGCTAATTAATCTTAACAAAAGAAAGGTAGTTGAACTACCATAACTTATTGTGAAAGAATAAAAGATCAATAAAAAAAGAGACAAAGGGAGAGAGAATAGAAGGGAAACTTCTGATATAAGGTCAACTCTATACTTGTGAGATAATTATTTTCTTCATTCATTCTGAGTTTACTAGAAAGCTAAACCATCTTGATGAGAGCTGAGTCTTATTGAAGGCAGCAGGATTCAAAACTGAATCATATCTTTCAGCAGCTTGTTTATAAAGGTGTATGATCTATCTTTGGAAGTCTGTGTGTTCTTGTTTGTTTATGGATTAGATTTCATGACTGATAAAGAATATTTTGTAGAGTCAAGTGACAACATTTTTATGGAAATTTGATCCAGATCTTTAGCTTCAGTTTTGTTTTGTTGTCAGAGTCTTTTTGTAGGGTGCCCATCGAAGACTTCTAAATCTGAATTTGGTCCCCACCCTCACAGGGGTTTGTAAAGAGAATTTGGCTTTGTATCTAAGAATGAAGTTAATATAAAAATTAGATAATTGATTTTAGTGTCAAATGTGTATCTTAATGATATTTTTCATATTTTGCTTTTATCCTTGTCTCTTATCCATGTACACACTTATGTATATTTTTTATTTCTTTATTTTGTACAGTTACATATAATATATAAAATCAGCCTTGGTTCCTCGTACATATTACATGTGGATCGAGTGATTGTTTTGAATTTAAGGCTATAAAATCTGGGTGACATTCCCAACTATTTTGCCTTAGCCTAGAAAGATCTGAAAATATTTGAGTGAGGTTCTTCATGCCTTTTCCTCAACAGGGAGGATTCATGTCTCTTGGCCGATCGAGATACATAGTATTCAAGATGATAGGAGGATCTTCCTTCTCAGTTGGCACCTATAATACTTTCAAAATTTCCCTTTTCACAAAAGGGAGCTTACACATCTCTGTCGTCGAGACTGTCATATTCATTTTTCCAAACATGCTTGCAACATCTATATTCAACTAAATCTCATTTGCAGGAGTTGACTTAGGAAGAAACTCACGTACTGAAGGTGCAGGTGGTGGTGGCACCTTCTTTGTTGATGGAAGAGGAGTGTTAGGTTGTGATGGAGGGGTTGAAGCTTTATTTCTTATAGTGTAGGTCAGATATTCCCTCCTCTTTAATTCCTTCTTTTGATCATCTGTTAACTAATTCAAGGCTCTAATTCTCCCCTCTCTTTCTCCTTGTCTTATGGCTTCATTGATCTGTTCTTGTGTAACTTGTTCTTCTTGGAACATGTAGATCATATCAATGAAATTCATATCGTCGGGAGAGTCTTCTTCCCGTCAGGGGAATTCATCTTCTCTTTGAGGTTCTTGGCATGGAAGGCACCAAGCTTCTATGTCAACCATCCCAACTAATTTCAAAGCATATGGGGCATTTGCCTGTTGTTGAGGCTTTGGTTTCCAACCTATGGCATCTCTCTCTTGTTTGGAAAACTGAGGTTTGGGAGCAGATTGATCCCTCTCTACAGTACTCAAATGAACCATAATGTGATTCTGCACCTGGGTGAACTGAGTACTCATATTATCTATCTTCTGATTCAAGAGGGCAATCAAATCAGGAACATTGTTGTTGGAATTATTAGTCTTTGCTTATGACTTGACACGAGGGTACTGAAAAGTTTCCACCCTTGAATCAAGGAGATTCTCTTCAATGTCAGCGCTATACTCATTGGCTTATGCCAACGATGTGGGGTTCTTGTCTTTCAGAATGAAATGAAATTTCCCTTCAAAAGTGTTCATATAAAGGAGATGAATTGATGAGGATGTAGGATGAAATTGTTTTGGAATCTGGTTGTACAACATGTCCAATATAGTATTGAATTCCTTCACTCTCTCACTCTCCTTTTTCTTTATCTGATTGAATAGAGCTCCAAGCATCTCATCGTCTGTCTTTGTTGACCATATTCTCTTAAACAAGTTAGCAAAAGCTTCATATGATGTGAGATGGTTGTCTGGAAGGCCTATGAACCATTCTAGAGCTTGTTCAGTTAATGATTAGGCAAATAACTTAATGGCTACATCCTTATGTTCAATCATTGCATTTTCGATGTCTCGACCCATGACATAAAGATGATCCTCAATGGTCACTACATTGTTTCAGGGGAACTCTGGCAACCACTTGTTAGACTCCTTTGGCATTACATTGGGGTATCCCTAGATAGTGGACATGTTAAGGGGTTTGTAGAGGCCATTTTCCCAAGGGAAATCCATTGAATCAAGGGGAAGGGTATCATGAAAAAGGGTTTTTACAATGGGATACTTGAGAGGAGGCCTTCTTTGGTAGACCTTAGAAGGTTTGAATCTCTTGGGGGAAAAAGGATTGAAAGAGGAAGGGTTATGGGGGGGTGGAGTCGCCAGCTGAGATTCAAGAGGAGCTCATGAAGAAAGGTGGAAAGGGAACGTCCCTTGGGTGGATTCTCTAGGCAAGCTAAGGGATAAAGGCTTTGGGATAGCTTTCCAAAGTCTCATTCATATTCTGAAGAAGATTCAAAATCCTCCCCGACAATGACACCAAAATGTTATCGCACAAGTTGTAGGTTGGGAAAATCCTGGCCCAACCCCCAATTGGCAAAAAATAAGAGAGCACCTACCCACTTTCACCTTAGGCAGATGTTCTCGTCACTTTAGAGGTGAGGTAGTCACCTAAAGGGGGGAATCTCAGTAACTGTAGGGGGAAATGAGATGGAAAATGATAAGTATGAATGGATGTCCCTAGACGTCAATTCTAAGTGGTATGAAGAGCTTGGAAAAGAGTCTTGGGAAGGTTAAATTATTTTCAAATGAGTTGAGTGACCTGCCAAGTGTGAATACCTTCCCGAGACACAAGGAAAACCAAGCATATAATGTAATATGTTAGTTGGAAAAGAAAGTTAAGATTGTTGTCCCTACTTGCATAAAACTTCAATGATATATATCAGCTCAATAAAGATAGCAAAGGATGCAATATAAGTGCCAATCATATGATAAAATAAACAAGAGACAAGATAGTGAAAGCTAGCTCAACTCATCAATGATTAAGCAATGCTATAGAAAAAAAAGCAAGGCTAAAACAACAGTTTGCTGCAATGATATTTGTCAGACTTATGGTTGTAGAAAACCAAGCTTTATAGAAAAAACATCAGCCACTCAAAGTTCATGTCTCTCAAGTCATATTCTAGGCCTCCAAAGGTACATTCCTCTCATCTGACATGTGGGCCTTTGGCATCCAACCTTTGGGATTCAAGCCCCATGGAAGCCCAAGCTAGGCTTGTTCCTCCAAAACTATCCACCAACTAGGTCCTGCAAATACAAATAAGCATGCCCTCCAAGGATCTCAAGTCAAAATATCATGATGAGTAAATCAAATCAATAAATGAGCCACCTAATCATGTGCATCAAATATTACCTTGTCAAACAATTAAGTGCTCAAAGACATTATGCAACTTTCCAAGCTTAGATATGGGAGGGTTGACGAGGTGTCTTATTGGGTAGATATTTCCTAGTTCAAGGAATGTTTCCCAAGTGGTCCATCTCTAAGCCATGTAAAGTGGATGAAGTGGTTAATGATCAAGACTCAATGGGCATGGTGTTCATGACATACAAGGGGTTGTAGTGTCTCATTCAAGGGTACCTTTGTAGAGGGTGTGTATAACCTTCGTTTGCAATGTAATTTTTCCAAGCCCATCATTTTTCCATTCTTTATTTCTTTCATGTTTTCAATATGAGTTGAAGGCCACTGACCTGGCATGGTGTCTAGGTAATGACAGTGTCACTCACAAATATCTTGTGGAAAAGAGAAGGTTGGCTCATAATGAGACCCCCTTTCTGTCAATTATGCAACTTATAGCCACTACCTTGGCTTGGTGTCCAAATGATGGTAATGTCATACCGCTAGATACACATGATCATGATAGGTCGTCTCATAATGAGACCTCTTATCCTTAAACTAACCCCTTAAGCATCCTATCCTTTTATTCTTGTGGTTCCCCCATTTCTTACAAATAATCATTTCATTTCTTTCTTGGGGGATCCCTGGGCGAAGCATCGGGAAGGTTTATATACATGATTTTATCTTTTACCCAACAACAATCCCTCTGGGCCTTTAGACCCTTCTTACCATAGAATAAGGGACAACCCCTTCTTGGGTTAATACACCTTAAAATCCCAAGAGATAAGGATATGGGGGTTTTAAGTGATGAAAATTGATAAGTATGGTCGAGAATGGTACGGTGGCTCTTTATGGGAGTTCCTAGTAGCAAAACCATTCCCAAGGAAGACCACTTACTAGGGAACAATCTCAACCAACAAGGAGAAACAAAGTAAAAGGAATAATGTCCAATCATATGTCATGAAATCTAAGGCAGTCTAAGATACAACATACTCAAATGCCTCAAATATTGAAATGACACTTACAATATTGCATGACTTGTACCTCATGGAGCAAGGCCCATTTCCTCTCGGAAGCCAGCTGGTGTGGTGGATGCCATCTGAAAATCTATGACTTCTTTGGTGGTGAGAAGGGTATTCATATATGAAAATGGATATTGTTGGTCATGTAGTCTCTTGGCACTCCATATATGCAACCTGAGGGCCTTGAGACATAATCTCCTTAGTTATCCCACAAAATGGGGATAATAGAACCAAGTATATTCTTGCATTGTTGTTTACGATTGTGAAGTGATGCTAATGCAACGTGAAATTTGATGCATATGTTAGAAACCTGCATGGGGGAAGAAGGGACAGAAAGAGCTATATCAACCCCCTACCAGAAAGGGATATGTGTCATATCAATAAGCAGAAGCATGCCTGAGGGGAGTTCAAGATGATCGCTAAAATCAAAATCCATGAGATGGATGGGGTCATGTTGGATATGGGTTCTGACGTGAACATCCTACCAAAGAAGTCATGGGAATTTATGGGTAAACCATACTTGGTTTGGTCACCCATTCAGTTGCGATTGGAAAACAAGTACATTGTCTATCCTATAGACCGATTAGAGCAAGCCGAAGTGAACATATATGGGGTGAAGACGAAGTATGATTTTGAAGTAATAGAGATTATGGATTATTCTGATCCATATCCTACCCTACTTGGCATTGACTGGGCCTTTGACAATAATGTTTTGTTGAATCTGAAGAAGCAACAAATGTTGTTTGAGACAGACACCCTGTGCGTGATCACGCCTTTGGATCCTAATGAAGGGAACATATAGAATGAGTAGGTAGACAAGGATGCATGAAGCTCTATTGTTTAGAATATCTAGAAGATGATGGGGCACAAGGAATATTATGTCAATCCCACAACAAATGGGGAACTGAGTTGGAGGAGCGGAAGTCATATGATATTGATTCTGAAGATGACATGGAAGGTGGTAGAACAAGCTTTATGAAGCCTTGACAAGGAGATGTGTGTGCATTACCACTGAAGTGTGTAAAGAAGAATTTGGGTCCTACCAGTTCAATGGGTTGGATCCAATGGATGCATTTATTTCCTGGATGCATCACAATATTGAGCACCATTGGGTTCACACCCTTGATACAATGTTAATAGGAATACCCACGCAATGGTGGGTTGTGCATCGACAACATTTTTTAGAATGGGCAGATGAAGAGGATCCCCTAAGAGAAATATTTCGGCTAAGGGTGGATATCCATCAATATATGTGTTCTTGTGAAAGGCATTGGGTAGCCAAGTAGCAGCATGGGGCATGAAGACAATATCTAAAGGCCCAATGCGTGCTTCCAAGAAAGAACTTTTTTCCTTGTTTTACCAATTTTCTGATGGGTTGGTAAGGGAGATGCATGCGTGAAGGATGGAGATGGTTGTTCCATATGTTGTAATAGAAAGAACATCCACTTTTTTTATCCCTCTTAACCCCATTGAGTAAAAATATGAGTTGTGAAAGAGTAAGGAAGTAGTGGTTAATTAGCGGATGCCACTAGATCTATACGGGTTGCGTCCAGTTCTCCCATTTCAAAAACCGAGTGGTTGGGCATGCATGAAGAAGCATTGCGACCTGCTTGGGGTCGATGCATATAATTAACCAAGGGTGAACTAATGTAGGGGTGCACAAGAATCATGTGCAACACCCTCGAAGAATAAGACTCACACATGTACAAAACCATCCACATCATCAACATCCTGCAAGATTCAACGGTGTACAATATTTGTGATAATAACGATCGATATGACATAAAGTTACACTGTGTCAATTTTCTTCAATTTCAAAAGGATGGAGTCATTAATGCAGCTGACATGAGGATACTTTTCTCGATTTAGAATAAAGAAGGAGTTAATTATGGTGAATGGCAAAAAGGCTGATATTAAAGCTACATTGACTGATCGACGTCTAGCATGACGAATTTGACAGCTAGGATGGAAGGTGGTACCGACCAACTCACAGAAGGGACTGGACAGTAACTCCACACTCAATGTTGTCTAAGAGCATTATTAGAGAGAAAAAAGTTTAAACCCTCATTAGCTATCTAGCAGTCGAATCCACTTCAACGGTTGAATTCCTGTCTGGTTTTGAGTTTTCATACTTTCAGAAAATGGTCATCATATATAACATGGAATCCTCAATCAAACCCCAAGCCTTAACAAATTTTGGAGTAGTGAGGGAGAAGTTGGTTCCAAATACGATGTTTCCATACAGAGTACAATTTGGGTCAAAGTTTGAGAAAGTTACACTACTAAAATGTGTTGATTATAACATGAGGGAACCCAATCAGCTCCATGAACTACAGTTCGATAAATATAAATCTATCCTCCAGAAATAATACGGCACTGAAAAAGAGGTGACTAAGGAATGGGCAAAGCCTCTAAGGAAATCAAACATTCTCTCATTGCTCAAATGTCCACATTTCAACCGTGCCCCAGCCATTCAAGCATGTGCTCACTTCCTTCTCACTAGGATGCATGGGAGGTATCTATGCTTGGAGCACCCTTACCTTATTGATTTAAACACAATACACAGGGTTTCGGGCCTTCCCACTTTTGGTGAAGATCCAGCGGATACCCTCAAAGCGAAAGACGTAGCTCAAGAGGAGGTCCACTCTCGATTTGATACACGCAGGGGGAAGCATGGGGTTTTAATCCCCAAAATTAATAATTCGACAGTACGGTTCGCAACACAATTACTCACCTAAAATCTCATCCACAAATTTTGAAAAGATGAATGCACTCTCGAGGTGGTCCTCATAGTAGACCGGTGTGTTGGAGAAACTTAAATGGCCTGGGCTCAATACTTGTTGGATATGTTTATCACCGACTGACTAGATGCTCAGGATTGGGGCAAAGAGTTTCATTACAATTGGGAAATCCTTGTATTGGGTATGGTACCATGGAAACCACCACCGGGACATGAAACAACCATGGAGAGCACCCCCCCTTTCGTTGACCCCTGATTCCTAACTCTCCAACACTTCAAAAGCTCCAAAGTCCAGGTCAAAGTCACATAATACTTCCAAATGTAGTTCAAAGAATTAATTGTGGCCTCTTATGAGAGGTTCACATTCTGGAGAAAATTATCAACATGTATGTCGATTATCTTGAATTTAAATGCGAGTTTTATAATGTTTTCATTTCTCCCCACGCAACCAACGAGAAGAAAAAGTCCAATATTCCCTTCTGCATTATAGAAAAGGACATATTGGATGGTGTCACAACATGGTTGGTCGACTCCCAACCTCCATTCTCTAAGGTCCAAGACTAGTTCGAGGTGAGAACCCAAAAATCCAAAGAATAGAGGCGGGTCATGACTATTGCTCGACACCAAGACAAAGTTGTTGAAAATTTTGGTTCTAAGGACCATGGGTCACCCCATTCATATGAGTTCCTGTAGAGTAACATTGATTCTGAAGCAGAGGAGGAGGCAATAAGGAAACATAAGCGATCTTCCAAAACTCGGGTCCCGCCTCCTATCAACATTGACCCTAGCATAGAGGAGAACCATCCACCCTCACCACTTGCGACTCCAATAGATGAAGAGGTCCCAGTGCCTTCGGCCTGACCGAAGGTCTAATCTAGTCCGAGTTCAGAAAAACACCAATGCAAAACTTCCATGAAGTAGTTATAGGTTGGATCTCCAACACCACAGGCTAGCCGACAAGTAGCCAAATTGATGAAGGACCTTCACGCTCAATTATCCATATAGACAATTTTTCAAAATGATATGTTGGGGAAGTTTAACTCACTATGTCAACAACTGGATTTATTCTCACCACCGAGATCTCTGCCATAGGACCACCACTCTCTCGTAGCTCTGGGAATGATCCAAATAAGAATTCTAAGTTTCAACCCACTTTCCATGGTCCCCTCTGACTCTACTAACACAAAGCTCGACCTTTCACAAGTCCCTAATATCGAGTTATAGGGTTTTGTCACTACCATGCTCTATGATATTAGGGAGAGAACCCAAAGTCTCACCCAAGAGTATGTCCAAATACACCTTCAGTTTGACTAGGAACTCTCTAGTGATGCAGACTCCAAGTTCCAGTTGCAGTAAGAATCAAGCGTGCAACAATAAATTGAATTTTTCTGGGAACACCTCCAGACCTGGCATCTTGTTGAGGTTGTTTCCCATACTGACACTAAGGCCCAATATGAAGTGAATTTATCCAAAATATTCACTGCCCTAGAAGAAGTATATTCATGGGTTTGTAAAGACAAGCAGGTACAACCAAATATCTTGGCACCATAGAAACTTCGAGTGGTTATCGAGCACATCCATCTCTTGGTATCTCAGTGTTATCACTGAAATTTCGTCTACACATGGCGACAAGAACTCCACATCATCAAAATAGCAATGAAGTCATTCATGGCACTGAATTAAGTTCACTGCATTCCAGAAGCGTCAAAAACTATACAAAGTAACCAAAAATTGAAGGGCGCTTTACAGCAGCTTGATGTGCGCGCATATGCGCGGGACAAAAACGTGTTGCTAGCGCATGCGCACCCGACGCACGCCTGTCAACTTAAAAACCCGCGCATCCTCTAATACAACGCATTAATTTCATAATTCAGCCTCCCGACCACCTATGGACCGGCCCCCAAGATGATTTGACTCTCGAATCAGGGTCGGCTCTGCAAATTCGGCGAATTAATGACTTAAGTGAACCCTAAACAGGTCCGTGTTCACACCGGAAGTTGGTTACGTAACCGCCTGGAAAAATGCTATAAATAGCCGTGAAGACTCACTATTTTAGCAGAGAATTCGAAGCAAAGTTACGTTGTCCAGATGATTCAGAGTTCAGTCTTTGACAAGCTATCCATTAGTGGCCTAACCCAGAGTTCTTTCACCACTCAGTTCAGTTCTATTCATTTTGTAAGAAAAGCATTGTGTTGAGGGCCCCGAAGGACCTTCCGCTGGAGGGAGAGGGAACCCCTGTCTCTGTCTTCAGCGTGTGCTCTGGTTTCACTAATATACCAAGCCTGAAACCATTTGATGACCCCTGTGTCTCATGTTTGATGTTTTTGTTTATTTTCAAATTGTTATTTGCTTTCAGTTGTTAGATAGATTGTAGTTAGTTTCGTTTTCTGTTAACCCTTGCTGCCACAGATGTTCTTCCCTGAGGAACCCAACAGGGTATGCAGAGCGGTCTCCATTTTTCTCACTTGGTGATCATTTGAACGCGAACAGACTGGCGACTCCACTGGGGAGCCAAGGTATCAAATCCTCCCTCAATTGGGTTTAATTCGCTTTCCTTTTGTTATTTTTAACTTGCAGGGACTCAAACCGGCTTTCGCTGACCTATTAACCGGTCGATTCACAGCAGAATCGAGAGAATCGGTGATTTTTCTCAAGCGTGCAGGTATTCCACCCCACAGACGCGTGCATGCACTCTGGTTTTTTGATACAGTTCGCGCGCACACGCGCACCTGTCCACAGTAACAGTCGTGCATTTGACTAAAAATTTTTCATTGTAAAAGTTTTGGATGTGATTTTCCTTTTCAAAACTGATGTAAGGCATGCTCTAAACACTGCACCACTTAGACCCCTCAACTTATAAAGGGGATAGTCAAACATAGGCACTTAGGAGAATTAAAATCATTTTTCCCTTATTTTTCTTTTTGCCACGTGGATGGCTTGTTTTGATTCATAATCTAAGTGGAACATAAAAATTGTAATCACATCTAAACTCACATTCAGGACTAGAAGTTGCAAGTAACAATCTTGAGTATGCTCTTCTCTCGCGCCCTCAGGCGATCTTGAGAATTAGAAATAGATTGCGAAAACGATCTCATCTCCCTTAAAATTTCAAAACTTTTAGGAGAGGACAACGGCTCTTTCGAGACCCCTCTTAGTTTCATTTTTGCAAACACATTCTTGTAACGGGCCCATACATGCCCACATGTCAAACAAAGCTAGAATAGTGTTTGAATTTCTGCTTTCTTAGATCAGAAGACTAGGAGAGTTTAAAGGTTTGTAACAGGCCCACACATGCCCACATGTTCAATCTAGAATAGTTTCCTGCTTTTTCTAGATTAACTCACACATAGGGAGTTAAAGGATAGTAAACGGACCACAATGTCCACATGCTAGTCTCATAGGGATTTTAAAATTCCACAAGGTTGTACCAATGACATCTAGTTGATTTAGGTAATCAAACTCTTGTAAAGGACCAAGCGATGTCCACATGCTGCAAGGTGACATCTAAATAACTAAAATTTGGTACACTTGTCACTCACACA
>JASDQU010737655.1:188860-233315 GCA_032191745.1 Picea mariana
GTTAAAGCACTACGCCTTCCTATGTACCTTATGGATCGGTACCACCACAAAATCCATACTTCCCATTTCCTGGTCCTCCACAACCCATGGCTCCCCCACATCCACATGCAGGGGTAAATTTTGTTCAACCTTCTGCTACTCAACAATACCAAAATTTTGAACAGTTGAATACGTCCAACCCAACTCATCCATCGAACAATGCCAAGAAGAAAGGATGGAACAGGAATAACAACAACCCAGGTCAAGGTGGGAATCAACCCCCACAGCACTAACCACCTGGGGGCAACCAGAACCAAGGGAACCAAAACCCCCAAGGGGGCAATAATAACAAATGCCAAGGGAAAAATAATGTTAAAACCATCTTGCCTTGTGCCCTTTGTGGTGAGTTCGGTCATTACACTCACCATTGTCCCTAGATCGCTGATTTCAAATGGTTGAAAGACTCAGGTAGTCTTCCCCATTCTCCTGCACAAACTACCCCTCAACAGGCACCACAACAATACGTGCAACAACCCCCTCCCGCCGTGCTGCAAAATCCTATTCCACATCAAGGTGTGATCAACACCCAACAGGACACACAACATCCCCCACCCCAGGTGGGCCAGTACCACAACCCAAACAATCCAGCAGAGTGTACAATTCTACTCACCAGTGAGGAGGAAATCCTTCTGCAAACCCGCAATCGTCAATATCATACCCCCGCTGAGTCTGTTCCCATCTCTCCAGAGACAAACCCTACACCAACAGGACCCCCGTTGGTGATCCCTTGCCCTTCCTCTGACCCACCACTACGCATCCCTCGCATCCCTTTGCGCAGGAATGTCCACAACCCACAGGCTAGGGCAGCTCATAACTATAGCTTGGTAGATGACATAGCACAATCCCCAGCTGCCATGTCAGTCTTGGAAGTCCTCCAGACTTGTCCTACATAGTGGAAATCGCTACTCTCCACCTTGGGGGCAGTCGACCCTGTAGATACTCGACTCATCACCTTTGATCTCGACAGCGGAGAACCTCATCTTCCCGCATTGATCGCTTTTCAAATACCAGTGAAAATACAGAACATCACAGTTCATTGATGTATCATCGATGAAGGTGCATCTACGTGCATCATGTCCAAAACAGTGTGGCAGAAACTTGGTTCCCCGAAACTCATACCCTCTGCCATCACATTACGAGCTTATGATGGATGACCATCCTCTCCTGAAGGGCTCTTCCAAAATGTCCCTGTTGAACTCGGGGGCAAGACTATTCTCATTGATATCGAAGTTATCGACGCCCCGCTCGATTATAATATCATGTTCGGGCATAGCTACATGTACGCTATGAAGGCAGTGGCCTCTTCCGTCTTTAGGACAATGGTGTTCCCCCACAATGGGAAGATTGTGACCATCGACCAAGTCTCACATTATGAGCCTAACCCATCTGCCAACCTCGATAACATTCTTCCTCTCATCCACACAAAACCAGATGCATATCCACTCGTCAAGATGGGTCCTGGGATTTTTAAAGATCCATCCTTGTTAGGAACATACCATGGAGCACCACCACTCCTTCATCCTACTAATCAAGTATGCATCGTATCATCTAACGAAACTCACACAGAGGATGCTCTTCCTCCTCAGGAGGCTTCAATCATTCCTGACATCTCAATAGTCGTAGAACCACTCCCGTCGAAGCCTCTTGCACACTTGTCAACCTCAACAGTCCACAAATCCACATCCCCTCAAGGGAATAATCCCGTCTGGGAGACACTCCCCCAACCCCTCACCTAAATTCTCTTCTTTTACCCTCCCCCAGGTATTGAAGCTTTTCAGGTAGCCGCAACGCTCACACTACCGAATATGGTGTTAGCAATCCCAGTTTGGTATTTACACCCACCAGAGATGGTCCCTCGACCATCCCTTCCCCCACAAGGAGGACTTCCCATGACAATTCTCGTCCTTACCCCCACCACCCCCCCACTCACTAACCCCCCTTCTACAGCTGGGGGCAGGAGAAAGAAGAAAGAGCCCACCGCTCCACTTCCTCCACGCATCCCACCACCTTGCACACTATGTGAGAAAGAGGGACACCAAACCAACNACTGCTAGTCCCACCACTACCACCAACCCTTCTAGTAGTAAAGGGTTGAGGACCAAATACGCTTGTGCTATATGTTCAGAGTATGGCCATTACACCCATCATTGCCCAGCACTGCCGCGCTTTTGGTAGATGTTAGTGGTTGTATGCTAGAACTTCCAGAACAACCCACGCCCTTCTATGTCCTCTTCAACAAATATCACTGACATCCGCTATGTCACCACTTCAGTCAATGAACGTATGAGATGCCCTTGCTCTCTATGCAATTCATTAGCTCATTTTTCATACCAATGTCCTATGATCCTTGAATACAGGCAATGTCAATTGGCCCTGCTTCACCGACCTACAGAGGTGATAATTGACATTACCTCGTCACTAGAGGATCTTCATGTCATTTCTCCTGAACCTGAGGCACTCCCAACACCTCCATGGTTCTTAAATGATGTCTCTAAGGATTTACCCCGCAACCCCCCCAAATCTCCTGCTCATTCCCCTACGGAGACTCTCCACCCAACCACCACGGGTACCCCTCAGTACTTCAATATATGGTTTATGTCGAGTGAACCCTCTCCATCTCCTAGCATTGTTCCCCCTACTTCTTCATCAGGGGGAAATCACACTGTCACTGAGATCACTCCTCATGACCCCTTGTATTCCCAGCATTTCCAATGCGATGAGGAAATACTCAAAGAGCTAAACCGCCCAGACTCACCCTGGGATGCACTACATCACCGCGCACTCTTCTCTCCACAGGAAGCCCCCATGCCTCTTAATCAAAACCCCATTTACACAATCGAAACCAAAGATTTTATCCCATCTGGGCCTATCGATTGGTTCAATAATCCCATTCCTGCCCCTGATGCATTTGAAGAAGGCAACATGGCCAACATTTCCCCCACCATCAAAATCGGCATTTCCATTAAAAATGGAATCATCGAAGAAATCACCATTGGAGCTGCTTGCACTCCTCAGGAAATCATCACATATAAAGCCCTCTTCCAGGAATATAGGGATATTTTCGCCTGGTCATACACGAAAATGCCTGGCCTCGATCCCTCTATTGTTGAACATCGCATCGACACCTGGCCCGACATCACACCAGTTCGCCAGAAACAGCGATCGTTACACCCATCCAAAGCTGCGGCTATCAAAGCCGAAATTGACAAATTACGCGCTGTCGGGTTTATTTACCCCATCGCTTACACTTCATGGGTTTCCAACCCTGTACCCGTTGAAAAAAAATAGGGCACTATCCACGTTTTCACAGACTTTCGCGATCTCAATAACGCATGTCCCAAAGACAACTTTCCAACACATTTCATCGATCAAATTATCGACGACTGCGTCAGCCACGAGGCTCTCTCCTTTATGGACGGATTCTCTGGCTATAATCAAATACAAATCCACCCAGCCGGTCAGTATAAAACCACATTCACTACCCCATGGGGTACCTTTGCATATCGTGTCATGCTTTTCGGCTTAAAGAATGTCAGCACAACTTTCCAGCGGGCGATGACATACATCTTCCATGATCTGGCTAAAATCATACTAGCCTACTTGGACGACCTCATAGCTCGATCCAAGAAATGCACCCAGCATCTTGATGATTTATGAATCATCTTTCAACGGTGTCGTCAGTACAACATCCACTTGAATCCTCTCACGTGTGTGTTCTGTGTCACCGTAGGGCGTCTCCTCGGTTTTATTGTTTCCCAAAGCGGTATTACCATGGACCCCCTCAAAGTCCAAGCTATCACCAAAATTCCACCTCCCCAGAATTTACGACAACTTCAGAGTCTACAGGGCAAAGCTAACTTTCTTAGACACTTTGTCCCAGATTACACCATACGCGCACATGGCTTCCTTTGCTTACTACATCACAACATCCCATTTCACTGGGACGACCATGCCCAACAGTCATTTGACGATCTTAAAGTAGTGCTTTCAAATGCACCTTTAATTAGTGCACCTGACTATAATCGTGACTACATCCTCTACGTATCAGCATCAGCTGTATCAGTAGTCGGCGTCCTCATCCAGCTCGGAGATGACAATCGTGAACATGTCATTTAATACGTTAGTAAGAACCTCTCAGGACCACCCTTGAAGTATAAACACGAAGAGAAACTTGCTCTTGCAGTTGTCCTCGCAGTCCAGAAACTACGCCATTAAATTCTGCTTCACACCACAAAGGTCGTCGCAGATTCCAACCCTATGCAGTACTTTCTCAGCCATCGGCAAGTTAACGGCAAATTCTCTCAATGGATCATAATCCTACAGGAGTACGACCTCGAGTTCTCAACACCTAAGAGTAAGAAGGCCCTTGTTCTTGCCGAACTTGTCACAGCCCTCCCCTCTGACACCACCAGCGCCCCCGTCAATACCGACTTTCCTGACGAACATCTCTTTTACATTACTTCGGATGATCCTTGGTATGGAAACCTTCTCGTCTACCTCAGAACTTAAAAGTTTGGTAACCACCTGTCACAGGATGATCGTCGACGTATTCGCCATCAGGCCCCCCGCTAACTTCTTATCGGAGACATCCTATACCGACGAGGCATCGACACCATTGTTCGTCGATGCCTGACTATTGATGAGGTCGATAGAGTCTTAAATGACTGCCACAGCGGCACATGTGGGGTCCATCTTTCAGGTATATCCACTGCTCAAAAGATTATCTGAGCCGGTTACTTTTGGCCTACCTTGTTTCATGATTGCATTCATGTCGTAAAACGATGTCAGCAATGTCAGCTCTATGCCAACAAAGCCCGAGCTCCCCCCGCCCTTCTTCACCCTGTCATTACTACTGGCCCTTTTTGTAAATGGGGCATCGACTTTATGACTTGTAATTCCCCCCTCCAGCAATGGTCACAAATACATTGTTGTCGCCGTTGATTACTTCACCAAATGGGCTGAAGCTATGCCCACTTTCAACAACACCACTGACACTACAACGCGTTTTTTCTTTAATCACGTCATATCCCGTTTTGGAGTACCACTCCAACTCGTTTCCGATCATGGGAAACACTTCGAGAATGAGATCTTCATCAAACTCTCATCTCGGTTAGGCTTCTCTCACAAGTTTGCCTCACCATATTACCATCAGTCAAACGGACAGGTCGAGGCAGTGAACAAAGTCCTCAAGACCATGTTACAGCGCACGGTTAATAAACATAAAACAAATTGGAATCATATGTTATTTTCTGCACTATGGGCTTATCCAACGGTGGTGAAAACTGCTACTGGTTTCACACCATTCCATTTAGTCCATGGGGTCGAGGCAACTCTTCCCATCGAGTGTAAAATTTCCACCTTACGCACCACAATTGAGCTATTACCTGACACTACTCCAATGGAGCAGCGCTTGCTGAACTTGGAGTCTCTAGATGAATATCGTCGATCTTACTTACAGAACAATGAGGCAGCTAAAAAACGATCCAAAGCTACCTTTGATCGCCATGTCAACCTTCGATCATTCCGCGAAGGCGACCTCGTCCTGGCTTATGATATCGCTCATGATACCTTTGGCCACGGCAAATTCGAATCACTTTGGCATGGCCCTTACATCATCCAACATTGCCTCACCAAAGGCGCATACATCTTGGCCTCCCCTGAAGGCCTCTCTCTCAAAGAACTCGTCAATGGGTTGTATCTCAAGAAATTTTATGCTTAAACGTAGTTATTCTACTTTAGGTTATTTCTTTTTTTAGTGTTTTTAATCTTTTTTCTCCTCCCCTCTCGTCTAAACTATCCTTTGTGCTATTGACAGATGCTTCCACCACCAGCCTACCACATTGGTTACGCCGACGGCGCCAGCCGTTGGACACAAAATCTCGCTTCAATTGCTTGGGCTCTCTACACCCCCTCACACGAAATGCTCTATTCAAGCGGCATATGTTTGGGGTTAGCAACCAACAACCAAGCCGAATACACTGTTGTCATTGGCCTCCTGGCCGACGCCCAACGCCATCATATTCGTCACCTTAGCATCTTCCTCGACTCTCAACTAGTCGTTCTCCAGCTCAACAATGTATACCACGTACGCGATCCGTGTCTCTTTCGAAAATACCTGCAGGTTAGGCTTTTATCTCGACATTTTGATTCCATTACATTTACACATATTCCAAGACAATTAAATCAAACAACAGATCAAATAGCTAACCTGGTGTTAGATTGGAATATATCACATCAAGCTACACATACATAAACATATCACAAAAACCTGTCACAGCATATATATAGAATGGACGTACTCAACAAAAACATCAGCACAAACATGTAGACAACATTAGGATCTCAAATATGTATACTCGTGAATATATAAAAGCCCATCAGGCCATCTGAATGTTTACATACAAAAAATACATGTATCCGCAGGCCAATGCAGCACCTCGGTAAAAAAATGGGCTCACCAGCCTATATACAACAAAAATATATACATCATGCACCACTCATGGTGCCTCTATCGCGCCACCACCTACCCCTCCCTCAGGCGGTGGTGGCCCACCCCCACCTGCCCCAGGCGGTGGTGGACCACCCACAGGACCCTCCTGCCCCGGCGGTAGGCATCCACTCGTCATCGCAGCAAGCACCGCTGCTCGCCGCACTATGGCTCACCATGGTGGCGGTACCCCTACACACTGCTCCAGGAAACTCTCGTCCTGTATGCGCGTCCACATGCCCTCAGGCACATCCTACAAAACCATCTCCAGACGACGGCGTATATCATCATAATCCACTCTGACTGCTGTCGGAGGAGCGTGTGATGGCCCCGCACCAGGGCCATCGAACCAGTGCCTCCTAGATGCCCTCTCTGGCTCAGCTGGTCACCCCACGGCATCATCCCACCGACATATCTCTCCATGCGGTAGTCTCTCCGGCTCTCGACGAGCTGGTGCTCTCTGCATCTCCACCTCCCACCCGCGAGGTGCCACATCTGCACATGCACAAAACAACAACAACAGATAATATCAGCATCTATATCATATACATATGGACTGATATCTCAAAAAAAAAAAAAAACAACAACAACATAAACCAAAACATGCACACCAATACTAAACATACCTCGATGGTCAAACACCTCCTCGGGAGGTAGCACCATGTACGGGTCCCCCCAGAAGTCCACCCCAGCATAGGGGTACTGAAGTACCACCTGCAGCATCTGTTTCCATATCCGTGCCACTTCTGCCAAAAAGAAGTGGCCACCTTCTCCACCACCGTGACAAAGCAAAAATGTCGACCACCACCTCAACCGCGGCTCATGCACCCTTGGAATCTCCAGTAAAACCCTCGGGTGCAACATCGGCACCCTCTCCAGAAACCAGGCCACTAGGATGGACCTGAAAGCAAATTCTCCTCCATCAGTGGACCGACAGTGGTCCAACTGTGCCACCATCCTAGCATGAAGCGGCAGCCCCCAAGCGAACCGCTCACCGGCCAACACTCTCTCCAGCACCAACAGCTGGCCACCACTAATCCGCTGGGTTGCAAATGACCCATATATCCAAACAGTCATCGTCGCTATACAGCGATGTGCCAGGGAGTCTATCGCACCGATGCTCACCACCGTCCTGGACATAAAGTTCTGACTTGATTAATATCTCTGGCCAACATCAGCGAGCAAAGTAGTCCTCGGCAGCACCGGCTCCACTAGTAGGGGCGTTCCTCAAAAGGGGAGCCGAGTCAAGAAATAAATATCCTCCACCGCAGTGATGGGGATCTGCTCTCCTCATACGAGGAAGCAGTGCAGCTCCGAACTCCACATCTGGATCAGGAACTGCAATAGATACTCATGTGCCCGTATCAACGGGCACTCAAAGAACTTTATCAACCCACAGGTTGCCAAAGTCGCATGCACTCCAGGCCCCTCAATGGCCACGGCGTCTCGCAGCTGGGCCTAGTCTCGCTCTCGCCACCGCACTGGCATCGTCACCACCGTCCACCTGCAGACAACACAGAGTCCTATATCAGCTCAAGCAACTATCAATAGCATCAAAAAGACTCATTTTTTACCCTTCAACCTTGCCTCCTAGGCACGGTTTTTATTACTCACAGGCGCGCACACATGTGCGCCTATTCATTACACAGGCGCGCATATATGTGCGCCTGTGCACTGCACAGGTGTGCGTCAGTGCACACTTGTTTGCTTCACAGGCGCGTGCCTGTTCACCATACAGGCGCACACAAGTGCGCGCCTGTCAAACCCACAGGCGCGCACAGGTGTGCGCCTGTTCAACTCACAGGAGCACCCGTCGGGCGCACCTTAAATTCTCCTTATCGCGCACACATGCATGTATATTCGGTGAACAGGTGCGCACGTATGTGCACCTATCACCGAGTCACTCGTGCATGTGGGGCCCACACCCCCTAAATACCCCTGTACGGCCCTCCGTACAAACCCTGCCCAAAAATTGAAAACCTATTTCTATGCAGGATGATCAGACCACTAACCTGATACTCACAGATCATCAATCGGATGCCTCATCCTCCCCAAATCTCCAAATCTCCTCTGAAATTTGCTTGTCCAGTCACTATTACAGCAGGTACAAATGAGGTGGCAATGTGGGCCCTACAGCTATATATAGGCCTTTTGCCAAAATTCCACTCACCATTCCAGGAGCCCAAGGTGTCCATTTGACAAACCGTCTTCAGCCACGGGATCAGCATCCTGTCACCTACATCACAGCAGCCCCTGGGTCGCTTTTCATCATGAGCCCCCGGGGTGCCCTTTTTTCATATCATGGTCAGGTACGCATGCGCATAGTCACATTTATCAAATACATGCTCATATCTTGGATTCTCTTCAGATATTGTTCACTTTGGGTATTTGGTTTTCATGTGTGCAGGTACCTGCTCATCATCCATCGGCACAACCCCTTCAGGTATATACTCAGCACTGGCATGTAGTCTTTCCCGCTGTATCACATTTACATTTCCAGTCACACCCTCTGATATTGGCCTCTAGGATCCCCATTCCCGGCTCTGCAGTACCCACACCTCCATTTGCATCTTCGGTACTGTTACCCGGTAGCATTCGTGCCCACATGAGTTGTCCCATTCATAGCACCTTTTTCCACTTTTTTGACACTCATGCTATTTTTTACCCTTTACGGATGGGAGTCCCAATAGTCTTTCATCATGACGCGACTCAGCCACATACTCCTTCTCCTCATTTTGCTAGCTTTCCCACACGGACTCTCAGATTATCTCTTTACGGTTCTATTTTTTACCTGCACCTCCGCAGTATCATGCACCCTCCATTTCATCCACAATCAGTTTGCCCATCTGCGAACCTACCTTCATTTCACCTACCTCATACAGAAACTCACCAATGGGGCCCCCACCCTTCATCAGTCTCCCAAACACATTATGCCCTACATGGGCCACCCATATCACACTGGGGCACCTGTTTCTGTATTTGTACATTTCTCCCCAATTATTCGTTATTTATTGTACAAACGCCTTTATTTCCGGTCATTACATTTTCTTTTGTCGTCACCGCTGGTGACTTGCTTACTTCATTTTGGCCACACACAACCCATGTCACCCTTGGTTGGAGCATTACTTATCATCTACCCTTGCCGGCATCGTCCATATCTTCAGAGCACCTCACAGGTCACTTACCTCTACCCTATGAATTTGTTCACCTTGTCCTGCCTCTGGCACAACTTATCACCGGTCTTGTCATCCCCCTGACACTCGACCTTGTTACACGGTTGCGGCCACTCTTTATCTCATACATCCTCCAACCAAGGGCAGTCTTGAGTCTTCCCAGTTCTTGACTTCGTCCATGTACCTCTGCCACTTCCTCACCTCAGTAGATTCCACGAAGCCCTTTGCTTCTGGGAGTCGCGTTCCCCTTTTGTCGACATCAGCACAATTTTATGAAAGGGCAACAGTATCTTGATTCTCATTCTCCATTCAATGAGAGCTCTCGGACAGCACAGGGTGAAACACCATTGCTCCCTGCTGTCGTTGCCCCCATAACATTCGAAGCCAACACTTTCTCATGTTATGGTGGGTCTTACTTTACGACTATTGCAGTTATTCTTATCATTTTCCGAAGACCTCTGAACTTGGTAGGGCCATCAATGCCTGCATCATCGCCGATACTTATTACCGCGATCATTGCCTATTATTCAGAGTATGTTCCTTTGCAGAATTGTCTTCTGCCTTTATCATCACCACCCCTGAGGGCACTGCAGTTGTCTACATCAACACATCAGTCATCTTTCTTCAGAGTTACATAACATGAGCATGGGGCATGCCCGCCTCGTTTGTACACAGTTTTCTATTTTGCGCAACTCATAGAAGGTCAGGTCCTACCGATTCCTTTTTTCTCCAACGGATCACTCTGAATGATCCCACTATTGCTCTATCTTACAACCACATTCTCAGTAGAAGAAACATTGATGGATTTCGGCTATACGTATGCTCCTAACCTCATCCATCAGGGGGCATCTGTTATCACTGAAATTTCGTCTGCACATGGCGACAAGAACTCAGCATCGTCAAACAGTAATGAAGTCATTCATGGCCCTGAATTAATCTCACAGCATTCAAAAAAGGTCAAAAACTATACAAAGTAGTGAAAAATTGAAGAGCGCTTTACAGAAGTTGGGTGCGCGCGCACGTGCGTGGAACAGGAACATAGAATGCGCGCATACGCGCACGATGCACGGTTGTTAGCACAAAAAGGCGTGCACCTTCCAAACGGTGCATTTATGAATGTGGTCGGCCTCCCAACCACTTCTAGTTCAGCTCCCAAGCTGATTTGACTTCCAAATCCTGGCTGGATCCGAATGGTGGGCTGGTCAAAGACCTAATAATGCCCCAAATGGCCTCTTTTCACACTATGAAGCAGTTACACAAAAGCCCAAAGCAATGCTATAAAAAATACATGAATGCACCTCATTTTCTCAAGGAATTCTAAGTAATGTTATGTTGCCTATATTGTTTTAAGGACTCCATCCTTGACAAGAGCACATTGGCACCATTTCATTGAGCAATCCACCTCTCCATTGAGTGGATTTGCAAAGGAGTTCTTTCATCACCATTTTCATTTTTCTTATTGTAAGGAGAGCAAGCTTGTGAGGGTCCAAGAGCCTTCCCTTGGAGGAAGAAGGGACTCATAGTCCTCTTTCTTCTTGGTGCTTTGATTTCATCAATAGATCAGCCTAAAAACATTGGTGATATGGGTCTTTTTGTGTTTGTTATCTCTATGTGCCTATGCTTATAATTTTAGTTTTTATTAGTTTAATTCTTGCTTATAGTTTTGTCTTTATTTCTCTAACTCTTTCCTCTACAGCTATCATGCTCAACAAGACCCAACTTGGCGTGCAAGCACCTCTTATTTGCTCACCAAGGTGACGAAAAGGGTGCAACAGCAATGATTGCTATTGCAACCAAAACTAAGGAGATTGTTGTCATTCGAGGTGAGCAACAAATCATTTAAGAGTTGATCACTTCTACAGGCGATAAAGCCTTAATATTTTATGCCTAGTTGACAGATGTGTAGGTTTTGACTGCCCCCTTAGTTGAGAATATGGAAATAATGGACCTAATAGATCCATAATTCATGACAACCGACACAAATTTTGTTATTTAGCTTACCCAGGAACTTCATGGAAACCTCAATGATTCTGATAGCCAATTCAAGGAGTTTGTTCATGAACTCATGAAGACGGTATTGTTTCTTGCATCAGTCACTCCACGAGGCACTTGGCTCAGGGATGAGCCAAATAATAGTGGTGGTAGTCTGTTGGCACCCAAATTTTTGGGTAAAGATCATGTGTGCAAAAAAATGAAGTTGTGAGCGCCTATTCCCATTTTGCGCACACTCAAGCAACTGTTGTAACGCCCCATTTTCCCCAGTATGTAAATATATGTGCAAATGTCACTATGAGTCATGGCTAGGATGTTTAATGTTTTGGACCTTGATGAACAATTAAAATGATAAAATTTATTTTGATGATAATCAAAAGAAATTTCTGATGGGTGGAGCACTTACACATAAAAGGATGACATGAGAGGGAATGGTGAGGGGGAACCCTTACTAGTTGAGATGACCCTTTCCAGGTAGTACCTTGTTGAATTAAAATATTCAAACCCGGAGCTTTCCTCTATCCCAGAAGATTTATTTACCAGTCAAACTGGTAGTTGGGTGGTCGTCCTCAGAAATCAATGAAAGAATGGGCAGAGTACTCATATGGAAGTTTATGATCTGACCCACAAATTTGGGGGATTTGACCCATGAAATCTTGTTGCAGAAGGTAAGAAAATGAGAAAAATTATCGGTAAAAGAGAGAGGATGCACATGGTTGGATTTGGGGACCAAATATGAGTGGAGAAGAGTGTGTGAAACTCCTATGGATCTTAGAAAACATAGGGAAGTCAATTTCTCTATGTTCTGGGTAAGAAAATAGAAAATATATTCTCTAAACCAAGTTAATAAATGGGGTTGTGAATTTTGGGTATCTAGTTGTGCAATCTAACTCTTGTGACTCCTTGAGTCAAGAGCGGGCCCCCTTGCTTCGTGAGATTGGAGATGTATCTTGCAAATTTTTTTTAGTGAAGGAGAGTGCCTTCATCTTTTTATCGCTACTAATGAGTGCTGATTTCCCTCATAGAATCATCTTCTAGCTAGGGGGTAGCCAGTTGCAAGGATAGACAAAAGACTATTGTGCCTATGGTTGGGTGGAAAGAGCTTCACCCGTCAGCATTTGTCAATCTACTTGTAATTCTTAGATAAGTGTTTCAACAATTTTCATATGTCATGGTAAGTTTCTTAATGCTATGGAATTTTTGTTTTAGTTTTATGAAGAATTGATATTATGTTCAAGTAGTAATTGCTTCATGTGCCTGGTTGATTGTAAAATCTGAAGAGAGTTGTGTAAATATATGTTCTATTGTTTGTCTTTGATTGTTTCTACTTTTATAGACTATTGTAAGAAATTATTTGTAACTCTAAGTAAGAACAGAGTGTTGGTTGGGAATTTGTATCCCATCTATGTGAATATAACTGATCCAGATTATTTTCGGCACAAAATGGGAGCGGAGATATAATAAATAAATGCATAGAGATATCGCAAATATCCAATAATATAACAGAAATGTATCAGAGATGCAACCATAACACAAAGATACAGTAATACACGATTTCTATTAATGAAAGAAATGTACAGAGACTATAAAAATACAGAGTGAAAGACTCGCTAGAATGGTGGCAGCTTATATTTGAGAAGAGATGTGATGGCTACTCGAATTCACAAGAAGATGATTGTTACAATGAGGCTATAAGGGCCTTTTTAACATAAGGAAAATCCAAAACCCTAACCATGGAAGATGAAAAGCCAAAAGGTTTGTGGGCCCCGATGGGGGTAGTTGATACATCAACTTCCCAATGGCATAACTTTGACATACGATCTTCGTTTGGGGCGCACAATAGCTCATTGGAAAGATCTATTCGAGGAATACAACTTTTGATGTGAGCAACATTGAGCAAATTTCCATGTTGCTCCTCATTTTCTTAAAAAAAAATTCGTTTAGGGCCTCAAAACAGCCTCGGAAGTTTGGGACCCGAAAAAACCGCTAAAAATAGTAAATTGCCAAAATTACCAAAAAATTGTTTTGAGCAAGTTGGAAAAGGTGGGTGGCCACCGATATCCACCTGGATCAATAACTCATGGGCTAGTAGTGAAAACTAAGTTTTCAAAGTCTTCACAGAACATCTGAAGTTAAGAATTTATAATCTCTATTAAATGAATGATGTTCTCTATAATACTGAAGTTATAGATCATTTTTGGGAGGTGACCTGGCCCTAGTCAATGGTCAAGTCTTAGGACCTATTTGAAAGTCTTAGTTGAATGCTAAATATTCCAAGGAATCATGGGTAAAAGCCTTTAATTTCCAGCCAACATAATAAGCTAGATAAAGGGGAGTTTTGGAATGAAAGATTAACCACAATTTTGGTCTCATAAGCATAGGCTATTTAGTTGAGAGGATAAGGTATTTTAACATCAGGAATATGTAAATCAAATGAAATTAGGAATATGTATTTTGTATTTAATTTATGTCTTATTAATACATGGTAAGAATAGAATTATTACCTGGATTTACTCAATAAAACCAAGTCCAAAAGGTAAAAACTTAAAATAATGGCTCTTCCCTAAATAATAGTAAATATTTTCTTGAAAATAGGTGGGCAGTAAGTTCTGGTAAAAACCAGACTTTTATTATGGAAGGTTTTACCTCTAAGAGATTAATAAATTCAACTGAATATATATATATATATATATATATATATATATATATATATATATATATATATATATATATATATATATATATATATATAAGGTTTCTCAAGAAAAATATCAATGTTGAAGGGAGGTTGGTAAATCTTGGTAATTTTTCCCAAATTTACTATTTATTGCCTTAATACATTGAATATTGTTTTTTTTACAGCAACGGTTAGAGTTTTGTATTAAAAAAATAGTGGGGAATCCACTGGGTTCGTTACATCTGAAATTTTTCCTGTTAATTCAGAGGGACAAACCTAATTGAACTAAAACAAAGAGAATCTTGGGAAACCATACTATTTCAGGGACCCGGTGCGGCTTCAGGTCATTACATCCTTTTTGACTTGAAAGTTTTTTTCCTTTTTGACACGGTCTGCCATTCTTTGCTTTGATCCTGAGATTGGATTTTCATCGGACATAGAGGACCTTCTTCATCAGCTAAGTTAGCCTAGCTTGAGGTCTGGTGTTCATGCTAAGATATACCTGGAAATATGGTTGGATCGGTTTCTACCTAAGCCTTCCCCTTGGGATTTTTTGAAGAAGGCGGCACTTGCTCCTGAACATAAGTGGCTTGTTCTGTTTTCTATGGTACAACCTTGGTATCTTCCTCGTCTGGGGTATCATTAGTCAGTTCTATGCTTTGGTTCTCTGGAAGAGCTCCTGCCCACCATGTGGTCTTGCATTGACTCTTAGGGTTTATGTTTTTCTCAGGGAGTTTCTGACAGTTGTTGGCTAAGTGCCTTGTTTCAAAACAATTTATGCACCTAAAATGAATATTCTCATAGTCGAGCTTCTGCATTCAAGAATAGTTCTTCCTTTGAAGAGTGATTCACATTGAGAATCCTTTATTGAAATCCATCTCGACACAGATCCGTGCATAGGTGGTGAATCCCAATTTAGTTTCCGGACTGCTACTATGAAACTTTCCAAGAGCATTCCCAATATGGCTGAGAGAAGAATCACCCCAAAAATGAATAGGCGAGCCAGGGAGCCTTACCCACATGGGGGCTGAAGGGGTGGAAGATGAGGAGGGGTCCAAAGAAGGGGTCCAAAGCTACACAGACAGACCTGACCTACCCCTAAACTAGGGCCCAAAACTGTAGATCAAATCCCTATCCTTAGAAGAGGAAAAAATCACTACGAAGAAACCTTTTACACAAGGTCAAACATGAGCTTCCTCCTCGAGGAGGGGAGTCCATTCTGAGGAAATCCAAGAGTGCAGATCTACCATCCAGGGCCATAGGTCGTTAAACCTGCAAAACAAAGCATTATATCTAAAGAAACCTTCACGAACCGTCGCTTCCTGAGGCACAGGGATCATGGGATCTGGCGCTTCACGGACCACTTGAGAAAAGCCAGAAACGCGACCTTGAGAGACCATGTCTCTGAAGGAGGCTGAAATGGGAAGTGGCATAACAGCAAAGGACAAGCCTGCCACTGCTGTAGGAAAAGAAGGAATGAAGGAGGGAGGAGCTCCAGACGGGGAGTCGGATGAGTCGCTCGAGCATCGCATAGAACTGGACCTAGGAGGAGAGGTCAGGGGTCGAAAAAGGCCAGGCTCTTGCGGAGGAGAGGAGAGAGCTACAGAGGAGGTCACCACCATCTACTGCCTTAATACATTGAATATTAAGAATATAAATTCTATCATGTACACGAGAAGTGAAGAAGCTCATAATTTTCCCTTTCTAGGCAAATAACTAAACTTGCTAAGGTACTCGTGATATGAATTTGGTTTGAACTTGATATGTTAACTCTATATCTTTCGAGAGATCTAGGATAATGCATTTCATTTTATTTATGTCGGACATTTTTTTTTTCTTATTTTCAACATTTTAAAAATCTTAAAATTTCTCACTGGGATATCGTGCACCGAGAGAACAGAGAAGGAATGTGTAGTTGGTGAGTGATGGACCTGGGAGTTGACATGGCCGATATAAGATCATGTTATTATATTAATATTAAAACCCCATCGGGTCATCGAAAATCAAAGATGGAGGAGATAAGGAGTATGTGATGACATTATACTCGGGGGAATATATAATGTTAGTATAATACTATTAAACCCTCGTCGGGTTATCAAGCAATGGGAGGTCAAGAGAGAAGGTGTGTGTGAGTATGAATTACTCAACGACTGATATAAATAATGTCAATATAATAATAATAAAATTTCCTCACTGAGGTATTGGGCATCGGGAGGTGAAGAAGGTTATGTGCATGTTATGTGCGAACTTCGGTGGCCAATTAAATAAAGTACGCATCACATAATAATATTTCATTGAGTCCCCACCGACACATCGAGTGATGGCGAAGTGAGTGAACGTAGGGTGAATGGTATACCTGGGGGAAATATAAAATAAACATGATATGAAATAAAAATATTAAACCGGGGTCGGTACAAACATATTATGAATCAATTTAATAAAACCTCGGTGTTTTATTAATCAAAATATTAATATTAATTCCCTACCAAAATATTGGAGCTTGGAAATAGTAAGAAGGTAGGTTTGGAAATTAATACACCTGGGGTAAAGTAAACCCTCGATATTTATCGGGTCAATAAATTAAACTAAGAAAAAATGTCATTACATGGGATATTAAATTAATGAGGATTAAATAACATAAATATGGATTAAATAAATAAAACCCTAAGGTGTGAGACATTAATGTAATGATTAATTAACCTAATAAGATTATTAGGCATGAAGAGTGTTGGTCCACATGTACCACATGTCAAGCCAGATGGCGGGTCCAAATTGGGCCATGTTTCCAATATGTCAACTAGACTATCGACATATTGGGTATCGACAGAAGGTAAGTCAAGTGATGTGGTGGTGTCAGAATGGGTTGATACCCGGTAAGTGGATATCGACATGTCGAGTATCAGTCGAATGTAACTTAGATGACATTGAGTGCGAAGGGGCCGAGGGCCGATAGGTCGATGGCCTCGATGGGTAAACTACCATGTGGGTGTTGTTTTATTAGCCATGTCAGCTGCCGCAAATGCGTCAGTTAAACCACGTGGATGCCACAATGGTGCCATGTGGGTATGAGATGGTTCTAGCAACAAGGACATAAATTTTGATCCAAATCTTGGATTTGAGCATGGTTACGGTTATTGGAAATCTCTTGATGAGCAAAAGACAATGATTCCCTTGAAAAGAGGCTTCAAGGTGGACAAGGGAAAGAAAAATTTTGATACCCACCCCTTTAAAAGAACCTAAGGGAAGGGTAGGTTACAACAACGAAGTGGGTGAGAGGAGACATGCGCTAGATCAATTTTTTGTTGATTAAGGTTGGTTTTCATTGATGTCAACCCTTGAAGGAAGTTGGAGAACCCAGGTTTGGGTAATGGACCCAAGTTTGTTTGATGGATAATGGCATGAGTTTTAGTATATTTGCAGGTAATAATATTCTATATGGATAGTACATGTCATGTCATTTCCAATGGTATGTGGAAGGTCACATAACTCCTCACAGTTAGAGAGTTATGACCATGTGAAGTTGGAGAACCCTCATGAGTCATCTAAAATCCCCAAAAAGTCAAAGTAGTCAAAGTGGTTTAAGAGTTTTTTAGAAGGTAAATAATAATTTGAAGTGATGAGTGTACTATAATTCAAAGTGAATACAAAAGAAATTATTTAAATAATAAAGTTAATGGAGAAATTACTAAGTTGACAAGTGGTTAGAAGTGGGTTAGCCCTAAAATAAGGAAAGTGGTTTAAGATGGTTAGAAGGTAACCCCTTGAGGTAAAGTGAAGTGAAGAGTGTACTATAAGTCAAAGTGGATACAAAATAAATTATTTAAATAATAAAGTTAATGGATAAATTACTAATTGGACAAGTGGTTAGAAGTTGGTTAACCCTAAAATAAGGAAAGTGGGTTAAGATGGTTAAAAGGTAACCCCTTGAGGAAGCTACATGAAAGTATAAATAAGAGGCAAGGCTCTCTCATTTTATATCATACTTGAGCATATTGAATATCTACAGGTGACTGAGGTAACCAAAGGATATCTAAGTCGAATTTCAGAGGGAAGGTGAAGTAAAGAAGGTTGAAATTCAAGGGAGGATAAATTCTTTTGATGATGCTTTCTAAGGTTGAGGTACAGGTAGATGCATGGTTCAAGTTATTGGTACAGGTTGGCTGCAGGTCAGTGATACAGATTGGTACAGTTGTACAGTGGTATATCTCACAGTGATAGTGTGCCAGTGGTTCCATCATTCTACTTATATGTCACGGCGGTTGGATGGGGCAAGGACAGGTGGTTGTAGGCACCTTCTAGTTGAAACTAGAGAACATAGGGGGTTGTAGCCTCCTTCTGGTTGTAGCCATAGAAAAGGGGATTTGGAGCTTCCCTCAGGTTGTAGCCTAAGAAACTAGGGGGTTGGAGCCTCCTTCCAATTGCAGCTAGAAAACAAAGGAAGTTGGTGCTTCCAATGAATGTAATTCTTCAAGACACATAAGAAAAAGAATTATGTGGTTTTCTCCCACTTTGGGTTTCCACGTGAAACATTGGTGTACTGTGTATGTGTATGATTGTTCATTTGTTCATTTCTTATTTACTCTGCAGTTATTGGATGATAATGATACATTGATATAACACTTGGACTATATGGCTAAAAATGATTAAATTGCTCTATTATTGATTCACACCCCCCTTCTTAGTAATCCAACATTTGGTATCAGAGCAGGTTCCTTCAGAAATCAGTTTAACCACTGAAAGGTAGATTATGGAGAGCAACAAATTGTATAAAAATGGAATACCACAGTTTGATGGATACAAGTATGCATTTTGGAGCATAAGGATGACGACATATATACAGGCACAGGGATTTGAAATTTGGCAATCAACTATAGATGGATACACAATACCAACAGTTATGCCAACAAATGACAAAGTAGTGAAACTCGGTCAAAATAATTCCAAAGCCACAAATGCACTTTTGAATGGTCTTGGTGAAACGGTGTTCACCAAAGTTGCACATTGTAAATCCAATAAAGAGATTTGGGACAAACTTCGAAACATTTATGAAGGGGATTCAAAAGTCAAAGCAACAAAGATTCAAATTTACAGAGGTCAATTCGAACAAATAAAGATGAAGGAAGATGAGAATATTGCAACTTACTTCTTACGAGTCGATGAAATAGTAAATGCAATCATAGGATTGGGAGAAGAAATCAATGAATCTGTAATTGTTCAAAAGGTACTGCGATCTCTTCCTATGAGATTTGACCCTAAGATATCAGCACTAGAAGAAAGATCAAATCTAAACTCAATACGCATGGACGAATTACATGGAATCTTCACAGCATATGAAATGAGAACTGAACAGGAAAATCCAGATGTAAAAGAATCATCCTTCAAAGCATCCAAAATATCAAAGAAAAATGGAAAGCAACAAGAAAAAGAGCATACCAGCAACAGTGACGTCTCGAAAGATGATGAAGAAGTGGGCAACTTTGTCAGAAGACTTAACAAGGGAATAGACGGTAGGTATAGAGGTAAGCTTCCTTTAATTTGTTTTAATTGTGATGGTATTCATCATTTTGTTAACAAATGTCCTCATAAGAAAAAGATAAATGATGAAGGTAACTCAAAAAGAAAACAAACATATAAAGGTAAAAGAACCACAAAGAAAGTTTTCAAGAAAATCTTATGCACCAAAGAAGACATCCCATCGTCAGATGAAGATGAAGTCAATGATAGTGAGACATAAAGAGTTTTATTCATGGTAGTAGAAGAATCTGATAAATAAGACTCTGAAGTAGAATATGAAGAATCTGAAGAAGAAATTGAAGAGGCAAAAGTTGACTACCAAGGGGAATTGATGAGTGCCATAGAAGTTATCAGAAGAGAAAAGAGGAAAAACAAGAAGCTACAAGCAGAACTAGACAAGAAAGAATAAACTCAAGAATTAGAACAAATGATCACAAATTTGAAGGTTGAAATTGAAGAAGATAAAAGAATTGAAGAAGCACTCAAGGAACAACTAGAAGGAAGAGACAACATCATTGAAAATTTGGAAGCAGAAATTGTCACATTAAGAAAGGATCTTCAAAAGAAAAATATGCAGAACAACTCAAAAGTTTTGAATGACATTATCAACAGTCAGAGGCCTAATCATGACAAGTTCGTACTTGGATACAACCAGACAGAAAATGGATCAAGTTCCAAAACAAAAAAACAAGAAAAAAATCCAAAAAGCTATGCAGAAACAATCAAAGGGGATAGGAAGTTCTACAGAGAAAATTACAGGAACACTCCTCCACCGAGAAGATTCGGATTTCAGAATCAACAACCGACGGGAACAGATAGGCCTCATAAAGAAGAAGGATTCATAAGAGCACCTCCTTTCAGAAGATATTCAACTCCCAGGTACCAAACTATCTTTTTTGGTTTATGTTATGCATATAATAATTTTGGACATAAAGTTGTGAATTGTAGAGCTAACAACAGGAACATAAACAACTTTGAAAGTCATGCACAAAAGGGTTATCCAAGAAGGCCTAGTGAAACAAAGAGAAGAAGTTACAACAAGTTTGAATCATTGAGCACGGAAGTGGAATGCTACAAGTGTAACAACTCTGGACACATGGCCAAATATTGCAGAATGGCAATCCCTCCTAGAGAATCACAACAGAACAACAAAAATCACAGACAGGAACCTCAAAAAAGGACATGGATAAGAAAGTAGAATCAGTACAGCAATGAAGAATGGACACTCGCTCTACAAGATAAGCAGAAGAAACGCAGTTGGTATGTTGACAGTGGTTGTTCAAAACACATGACAGGTGATAGAGACAGGTTTCTTGCAATAAGGAAGGAAAGAGATGGATCGGTCTCCTTTGGAAATGATTGGAAAAGGCACTTGTTAGACAGTTGGCATAGGTTGATGGATATTTGGTATGTATTGTTGGTTTCCATTGATTTCAATCATTGTAGAGTGATATTGTAGATTGATTTCAACCCTTAGTGATTGATTTCAACCCTTGGAGAAAGTTCGATAGTGAACTCCGGTAGCACAAAGGTTTGGGTAATGGACCCAAGGTTGCATCATGTATAATGGTATGAGTTTTAATATATTTGAAGGTAATATTATTCTATATGGATAGTACATGTCATTCCATTTTTGGTGGTATGTGGAACGTCACATAACTCCTCACGATTAGAGAGTTATGTCCATGAGAAGTTGGAGAACCCAGGTTTGGGTAATGGACCCAAGTTTTTTTAATGGATAATGGTATGATTTTTGATATATTTGAAGGAAATACTATTCTATATGGATATTACATGTCATGCCATTTCCAGTGGTATGTGGAATGTCACATAACTCCTCACAGTTACAGATTTATGGCCATGTGAAGTTGGAGAACCCTCATGAGTCGTCTAGAAGCCCCAAAAGGTCAAAGTAGTCAAAGTGGTTTAAGCGTTTTTTAGAAGGTAAATAATAAAGTGAAGTGATGAGCGTACTATAATTCAAAGTGAATACAAAAGAAATTATTTAAATAATAAATTTAATGAAGAAATTACTAAGTTGACAAGTGGTTAGAAGTGGGTTAGCCCTAAAATAAGGAAAGTGGTTTAAGATGGTTAGAAGGTAACCCATTGAGGTAAAGTGAAGTGATGAGTGTACTATAAGTCAAAGTGGATACAAATAAATTATTTAAATAATAAATTTAATGGATAAATTACTAATTGGACAAGTGGTTAGTAGTTGGTTAACCCTAAAATAAGGAAAGTGGGTTAAGATGGTTAAAAGGTAACCCCTTAACGAAACTACATGAAAGTATAAATAAGAGGCAAGGCTCTCTCATTTTAAATTACACTTGAGCATTTTAAATATCTACAGGTGACTAAGGTAACCAAAGGATATCTAAGCCGAATTTTAGAGAGAAGGTGAAGTAAAAAAGGTCGAAATTCAAGGGAGGATAAATTCTTTTGATTATGCTTTCTAAGGTATGTTATTTACAGGTCATATCACCATTTTAGAAATAACTTTTTTTCTAGAATGATTCAGACTATGAAATTGATAGGCCATTGAGGAAACATATCCAAGTAGCTATGGTCAAATTTCATCTTGTGGGTTGTTGTAGTTTTGGAGTTACACTCTGTGGAAAATAGGGTTTGTGGCTAGTCTTGAAGCTAGTCTAAAACAGTTGTTTTGGGTAAAAACGTCATAACTTATTCATAACAAATCCAAATTAAGTAAGACCAAAAATTTTGGTTAGAGTAAAGTCTATAGTATTCTGTATAAAATTTTCAGATCCATACAACAAATATTCCATGCGGAGCACGCTCTGCAAATTCGCACTCTAGAATAAGTCAGAATTTAACAAGGTATGTCATTTTTGCTATAACTCCTTTTATGAAAGGTTCCAAGTAGTGACACCTGGAGGAATTGCATAAAACACACTGAAGAACATTGTGTATTATTTTAAGATCTTTATTCATTACAGGTACATACTTATGATTATTTCAAGTTAGAGCTGTTGACTAATCCAAAACTAGTCATGTGAGACTAAAGTAAAGTTTGATGAAAATGCTAGTCTCTTGTTGTTAAAGTTAAGGAAGGTTTGTAGGTATGTGATCATATACACCAGGTCTATTACAAAGTTACAAATCATATTTGGATGATGAAATTGATGAGGGATTTTGGTTGAGGTACATGTTGGGTACATGGTTGAGACAAGTAGTTGATCAGTTGGCACATACATGAGTTGTATAGTTGATGATGTTGGTACATCATAGTTGATGAGTAGTTGATACATGATTGGTACATACTTGGTACATGGTTGGATGCATTTCATTATGGTATAGGTTGATTACAGGCTGTTTGGTACAGGTTGGTGCATGGTTGATGCACTTGTTTATGGTACAGGTTGATTACAGGTTGAGGTACAGGTTGATGCATGGTTCAGGTTATTGGTATAGGTTGTTTGGTGAAGGTTGATTGGTATAGGTTTACAGTAGTATATCTCATAGTGATATTGTGACAGTGATTCCATCATTCTACTTATACTTAAGGGTGGTTGGATGGGGCAAGGGTAGGTGGTTGTAGCCACCTTCTGGTTGTAGATGGAGAACATAAGGGGTTGTAGCCTCCTTTTGGTTGTAGCCAAAGAATTGGGGAGTTGGATCTTACCTCAGGTTGTAGCTTGAGAAACTAGGGGGTTGGAGCCTCCTTCCAGTTGCGGCTGGAAAACAAAGGAAGTTGTTGCTTCCAATGAATGTAATTCTTCAAAACATATAAGAAAAAGCATTATGTGGTTTTCTCCCACTTTGGGTTTCCACGTAAAACACTGGTGTACTGTGTATGTGTATGATTGTTCATTTGTCCATTGCTTATTTACTTTTCAGTTATTGGATGATAATGCTACATTGATATAACACTTGGATTATATGGTTAAAAATGATTAAATTTCTCTATTACTGATTAACCCCCCCTCTCAGTAATCCAACAATTGGTATCAAAGCCGGTTCCTTCAGGAAATATTTTAACCACTGGAAGGAGATCATGGATTATTCTGAGAATGGAGTACTAATGTTTAATGGTCATAATGGTTTTAAGTATGAGATGTGGAGCATAAGGACGAAAGTATTTTTACAGGCACATGGACATTATATTTGGCTATCAGTTGTTAGAGGATATGATAGTTTAAAAAGGGAAAAGACTACAGCCAAGAAGGAGTTGAGGAAGAATAACAAAATAACAATGGATTTCATCTGGGAAGGATTACCTAATCCGATAAGAGAAAATGTTGGTAAATATTCATCAGCAAAAGAAATTTGGAATAAGTTACATGACATATATTCTTCACCCATCACAGATTCAGAAAATGTCAAAGAAGATGCATATATAAATCAAGAAGAATTATGTTCACCATATCAAGCAGATTCAGAAGATGAAGAGTACATAATCACCAGAGGTGTGTTGTTGTGTTTTAATTGTGAAAAACTTGGACATCTTGAAATAGAATGCCATGAAGAAAATGAGATAGAAAAACTAATTGAAAAGGAAGACAATTATGAAGAAGAATTGATTAGTGCTTTAGATGAACTAAGAGAAGAAAACAATTCACTCAAAAAATAATTGATGAAACAAAAGGAAAGTGTTCACATTTTTAAGAAGCCCAACAGGTCATCAAGAACTTAAGAACTCAACTAGAAGAAGCTAGAAAGATCGAAGAAAATCTTGAATATCAAAAGCAGTGTTTGGAAACCAACATAGAAACACATAAGGAAGAAGTAGAAATGAGAGAGAAGATATTGACAGGTCATCTTAAGGAAAGAACTAACGATCTAAACCAGCTTGAGGCGGAGTTTGGTTAAGAAGAGGAAGGACTTGAAGAAGAAATAATCACATTAAAAATTCAACTTGAAGAAGCGCAAAGAACAGAAGAAGTCATGAAGTCTCAGATAATGAAGAAAAAAGAAGAGGTTGAGAAGCTTGAAGAAGAAGTTGTCACATTGAGAAGAAAAATCGTCAATCTCAACAAGAACGCTGAAGAGACAGAAACATCCACATCAATTATAGAGAATGAAGAGAAGCACTCTAGGTTGCTAGAAAAGAAGAATGAAGAAAATAGAAAGAGTTATGAAGAAGTACTCAAAGGAAGGAATCACGGTCAACCAGAATCTAAGAAAACCATTGAAGATACATATTCAAGAATACCATCCATGTTCAAGCCATAAAGAAGCTTCAATCATGATCATGATCAGTCAAGGAAAAAATTTAGAAGGACTACGCCACAAAGAAGATCGTTCACTCCCAGGTATGAAAATTTATTTTATGGTCATTGTTTTTATTGTACTAACTTTGGACATAAGGTTGCAGATTGCAGGGATTATAAAAGAAATTTTCAAGCACGAAGTGCCTATGTGGTCGCACATAACATTGAGTGTTACAAATGTCATAACTATGGACACATAGCCAGTGATTGTAGAAGCATGATCGATACTTCCGTGAAAGACAATATTGATATCAGATATAAGAAAGTATGGATAAGAAAACAGGAAGAACATGTGAACAAAGACTAGATACCAGAGATCGCAAGATTGGCAATAAAACGAGATGAAGAAAATTCTATAGAGAAAAATAAAGATGTCAGATACAGAAAGGTTTGGAAAATAACTAAAAGAAAGGAAGGATGGGTAATAAGAAACAGGTTCAAGAGATTGTACTTTTAGGCATTGTAGTGAAAGATGGATCCACAGACAAAAAGAAAGAAGTCAGATCTCATAAAAATATCGAATCTACCAATGAAGATGATGATGAATCTACCAATGAAGATGATGATGAATACACATCAGAGTAGGAATTGTTCTGAGCCATCCGTCTTAGAGACTCCCAAGTAATATGAATATTAGACAAGGGATTCTATGTGATAGCTATGACAAACCAAAGAACCATCCTTCTAGCAGCTTGCAGAGTTTGAGAAAACAGATTTAGATAAATCAGTTAGTAGAAGTATAGTTTGATAGATTAATCAAGACTTCATGATAGTATAATGATAAATCGGTCAGCATTATGGACGATTGCACAAGTAGAGTCTTGGACAGTATGGACAGAGATGGATTTGTAAAAACACTTAGCAGGTTTGGACAGATATATGATAGTGGAAGAGAGCATGGATTCATAGATTGGTTTAGAGAGTGGTTCAGAGACAAATGAACATTATCATAATGGATGATAATTACACAGGAAATGGCTCGAACAATGCTAATGGATTCCAAATTGACAGATATTTTTTGGACACATGCAGTGCATACATCAGTTCACATTCAAAAAAGAGTAATGCTCAGAAACAACAATGACAAAACTCCCTACGAACTATGGAAAGGAAACGCAGACAACAACCTCTACATCAAGGTAAATCAAGGTAATATTTTATTAATTAAAATTTATGTTGATGATATTGTTTTGGAAGTACTAATGATAGGTTAAGCCAAAAATTTGCAAAGGATATGCAGAATGAATTTGAAATGTCATTACTTGGAGAACTATCCTTATTTTTGGGTCTTCAGATATGTCAAAGAAACCAAGGATTTTTTATTTCTCAAACTAAGTATATCATAGAAATGTTAAAAAGGTTCGGAATGGAAGATTGAAAACCAGTTACCACTCCTATGCAAACCAGTTGCAAATTTGAGAAAAAATGATGATTCAAAGTCTACAGAACAGAGGAAATATAGGTCAATGATTGGTAGCTTACTATATGTGACAACATCCAGACCAGATGTAATGCAGGCAATTGGATAGGTGACACGATTTCAAGCAACACCAAAGGAGTCACATGTATTAACAGTGAAGAGGATTTTCAGATATCTCAAAGGAACAGAAGAGTTTGGATTATGGTATCCAAAAGGAAAGTATCTATTACTTATTGCCTACACAGATGCATATTGGGAAGGTTGCATTGATGATCGATGAAGCACCAATGGAGTAGTGTTCTACTTGGGTGAGTGTTTAGTATCTTGGCTAAGCAAGAACCAATCATCAATATCCTTATATACAACCGAGGTAGAGTATATTGCAGCAGCAACATGTTATACACAAGTTATATGGATGAAACAAACTTTGACAGATATATTGGTTGAGTATGATGAGCCCATTCCAATCTATTGTGATAATACAAGCGCCATCAGTATCTCAAAAAACCTAGTGATACACTCCAAGATGAAGCACATTCCAATCAAGTATCACTTTCTACAAGAACAAGTTGAAAAGAATAACATCATAGGTTAATATGTGGGAACAAAAGAACAAGTGGCATACATCTTTACAAAACCACTTCCAGGAGAATCCCTTGAGTATATTCGCCAGAGACTAGGAGTAATTTCTACTCAAAAATGAATGCTTTTGAATGCTTATCTTATTTGTCTTAGATGTACACGAGGAAGCACCATAAATAGGACAAAGCGGGGGGGGGATTTATCAAATACAAGGGTAAATGCTTGGAGAGAGATCATAGAGGCATGTTTCCAAGGGGAGTGATTGTCACAAGAGAAGAATGAGCGATATGACTTCAGAGAGATACTCTTTGTCAAAGGTGGAGATATTATTCATATGAAGGGAAAGAGAGTAATCAAAGGCTTATAAACACAAATAAAAATCAAAGGCACATAGATAGGGGGAGAAGCCCCAAATGGAGATACTCTTTGCCATTGATGTCAAAGGGAGAGAGATAGAAACATTGATGAAGAGTATAAGCATGAATGTTATCATGACTAAGTGTTTCCATCAATTCCAAAGGGGGAGATTGTCAGAAAATTGGCTTAGGTTGATGGATAATTGGTTTTCATTGATGTCAACCATTGGAGGTTGATATTGTATATTGATTTCAACCATTAGTGATTGATGTCAACCCTTGGAGAAAGTCTGGTAGCACAAAGGTTTGGGTAATGGACCCAAGGTTGTTTCATGTATAATGGTATGAATTTTAATATATTTGAAGGTAAGACTATTCTATATGGATAGTACATGTCATTCCATTTCTGGTGGTATGTGGAATGTCACATAACTCCTCACGGTTAGAGAGTTATGGCCATGAGAAGTTGGAGAACCCAAGTTTTGGTAATGGACCCAAGTTTGTTTGATGGATAATGGTATGAGTTTTGATATATTTGAAGGCAATACTATTATATATGGATAGTAAATGTCATTCTGTTTCCAGTGGTATGTGGAATGTCACATAAATCCTCACAGTTAGAGAGTTATGGCCATGTGAAGTTGGAGAACCTTCATGAGTCATCTAGAAGCCCCAAAAGGTCAAAGTAGTCAAAGTGGTTTAAGAGTTTTTTAGAAGGTAAATAATAAAGTGAAGTGATGAGTGTACTATAATTCAAAGTGAATACAAAAGAAATTATTTAAATAATAAATTTAATGGGGAAATTACTAAGTTGACAAGTGGTTAGAAGTGGGTTAGCCCTAAAATAAGGAAAGTGGTTTAAGATGGTTAGAAGGTAACCCCTTAAGGTAAAGTGAAGTGATGAGTGTACTATAAGTCAAAGTGGATACAAAATAAACTATTTAAATAATAAATTTAATGGATAAATTACTAATTGGACAAGTGGTTAGAAGTTGGTTAACCCTAAAATAAGGAAAGTGGGTTAAGATGGTTAAAATGTAACCCCTTGAGGAAGCTACATGAAAGTATAAATAAGAGGCAAGGCTCTCTCATTTTAAATTACACTTGAGAATATTGAATATCTACAAGTGACTGAGGTAACCAAAATATATCTAAGCTGAATTTCAGAGAGAAGGTGAAGTAAAGAAGGCCGAAATTCAAGGGAGGATAAATTATTTTGATGATGCTTTCTAAGGTATGTTATTTACAGGTCATCCCACCATTTTCACAATAAAAAAATTTCTCGAATGATTCAGACTGTGAAATTGATAGTCCATTGAGAAAACATATCCAAGTATCTTTGGTACAAATTCCATCTTGGGGCTCATTGTATTTTTGGATTTTCACTTCGTGGAAAATGGGGTTTGTGGCTAGTCCTTAAACTAGTCTAAAACAATTGTTTCGGGTAAAAACGTCATAACTTCTTCATAACAGATCAAAATTAAGTAAGACCAAAATTTTTGGTTAGAGTATAATCTATAGTATTATTTGTAAAATATTCATATCCATACAACAAATATTCTATGCGGGGCACGCTCTACAAGTTCTCTCTCTAAAATAAGCCAAAATTCAACAAGGTATGTCATTTTTGCTATAACTCCTTTCCTGAGAGGTTCCAAGTAGTGACACCTGGAGTAATTGCATAAAAAACACTGAAGAACATTGTGTATTATTTTAATATCTTTATTCATTACAGGTACATACTTATGATTATTTCAAGTTAGGGTTGTTGACTAATCCAAAACTAGTCATGTGAGACTAAAGTAAAGTTTGATGAAAATGCTAGTCTCTTGTTGTTAAAGTTAAGGAAGGTTTGACGGTATGTGATCATATACACCAGATCTATTACAGAGTTACAAATCATATTTGGATGATGAAATTGATGAGGGATTTTGGTTGAGGTACATGTTGGGTACATGGTTGAGACAAGTAGTTGATGAGTTGGCACATACATGAGGTGTATAGTTGATGATGTTGGTACATCTTGATGAGTCATAGTTGATGAGTAGTTTATACATGATTGGTACAGACTTGGTACATAATTGGTACATACTTGATACATGGTTGGATGCATTTGATTATGGTACAGGCTGATTATAGGTTGTTTGGTATAGGTTAGTGCATGGTGGGTGCACTTGTTTATGGTACAGGTTGAGGTACAGGTTGATGCATGGTTCAGTTTATTGGTACAGGTTGTTTGGTGCAGGTTGATTGGTATAGGTTTAAAGCAGTATATCTCACAGTGTTAGTGTGACAGTGGTTCCATCATTCTACTTATACTTCAGGGCGGTTGGACGGGGGAAGGACAGGTGGTTGTAGCCACCTTCCGGTTATAGTCAGAGAACATAAGGAGTTGTAGCCTCCTTCTGGTTGTAGTCAGAGAATTGGGGAGTTGGAGCTTCCCTCGGGTTGTAGCCTGAGAAATTAGGTGGTTGTAGCTGGGAAACAAAGGAAGTTGGTGCTTCCAGTGAATGTAGTTCTTCAAGACATATAAGAAAAAGAATTATGTGGTTTTCTCCCGCTTTGGGTTTCCACGTAAAACATTGGTGTAATTTGTATGTGTATGATTGTTCATTTGTTCATTGCTTATTTACTCTGCAGTTATTAGATGATAATGCTACATTGATATAACACTTGGATTATATGGTTAAAAATGATTAAATTTCTCTATTATTGATTCAAACCCCCTCTCGGTAATCCAACAATTGGAAAAGGAACAGTCAAAATTGGGAACAAGAATACAAAGGCAGAAAATGTTCTACTAGTAGAAGATATGAAACATAATCTTCTAAGTGTGAGTCAAATGTGTGACCAAGGTCATAAAGTTACTTTCGATTCATAAAAGTGCGAGATAAGAAAAGAAGGTTCAGGAAAATTGATTACTACATCTACAAGAACTTCAAGCAACATATATGTGTTAAAGTGAAATTGGAAATGAAAAGTGTTGTCTAGGCAAGGAAGATGAAAGTTGGCTATGGCACAGAAGAATGGGTCACATACATTTTGATAACCTTTTCAAAGTCAGCAAAAGAGAAGTAGTCCGAGAAATGCCCCAAATCACGAAACCAACCAACACTTTATGCAAGCATTGTCAACAAGGAAAGCAAACAAAGACCAGGTTCAAATCAAAGGAATATTCAATGACAAGACCACTGGAAATTGTGCATACTGATCTAGTTTGACCAACTACAACAAAGGGTTTAAAAGGTGAGAAATACTTTATGTTATTAGTTGATGATTATACAAGAATGATTGCAGTTTGCTTTCTCAAGAATAAGTCAGAAGCTTTTGAAAACTTCAAGATCTACAAGGAAATGGATTCAAAAATTAAATGCTTGATATATGATAATGGAGGAGAGTTCACTTCAAAGGAATTTATGGACTACTGCAGCAGCCATGGAATAAAAACGAAAATATCCGTTGCTAGCACACCTCAACAGAATGGAGTTGTTGAAAGAAAGAACAGGATAGTACAGGAAATGGCTCGAACAATGCTAATGGATTCCAAATTGACAGATATTTTTTGGACACAGGAAGTGCATACAATATTTCACATTCAAAACAAAGTAATGCTCAGAAACAACACTGACAAAACTCCCTACGAGCTATGGAAAGGAAGACCAGCAAATGTGGAGCACTTCAGAGTTTTTGGAATCAAATGTTACATCAAAAGAGAAGATGGAATAATGGGAAAGTTAGATTCTCGTGTGGAAAAAGGAGTACTTGTTGGTTACTCAAATACAAGAAAAGCATACAAGTGTTACAACCTGAGATTGCACAAAGTTGTGGAAAGAATCAACGTAAAAATTGATGAAACATGTAGACAAGAATTAAAGGAAGAAGAAAATGAATCAATGGAACAGTTTTACCAAGAAGAAACAAATGATGAAAAAGAAGGGGAAGATGAAGAGGATCTGACAGAAGCAGAAGAGAAAGTTCAGCAAGTGAATCCAAAGACACCTAGTAGACGAGTACAGAAGAATCATCCTTCAGATCAAATTATCGGAAACAAAGACGTAGGAGTTGAGACTAGAAGAAGAATGTGTTCACCAGAACAAATGCACCTAGCACTCACATCTACAATTGAACCAACCTGTTTTGAAGAGGTTGGCAAGGATGAATTTTGGAATAAGGCCATGGATGAAGAATTGGATCAAATAGAGAAAATGACACTTGGGAATTGGTTCCAAGACCAAAGGATAAGAATGTGATCAGCACAAAGTGGGTATACAGAAATAAATTAAATGAAGATGGACATGTTACAAGGAAAAAAGATAGATTGGTATGTAAAGGATATGCACAAGTTGAAGGAATTGACTTTGAAGAGACATTTGCCCCAGTTGCCAGAATGGAAGCAATTCGATTTCTTTTAACTTATGCATTCTCCAAAAATATTAAAGTGTATCAGATGGATGTAAAATCATCTTTTCTGAATGGGGAACTTAAAAAAGAAGTCTACAATGAACAACCAGAAGGATTTCAGTTGTCAGAGAACACAGATTATGTGTGTAAATTAAAGAAGACCTTGTATGGTCAAAACAGGATCTTGGAGCATGGTACTCTAGACTGGATAAATATCTGCATCAAGCAGGGTTCAGAAAAGAAAGTGCAGACAACAACCTCTACATCAAGGTAAGTCAGGATAGTATTCTATTAATTGAAGTTTATGTTGATGATATTATTTTTGGTAGTGATGATGATAGGTTAAGCCAGAAATTTGCAAAGGATATGCAGAATGAATTTGAAATGTCATTAATTGGAGAACTATCCTTCTTTCTGGGACTTTAGATACGTCAAAGAAACCAAGGAATTTTTATTTCTCAAACCAAGTATATCAGAGGAATGCTAAAGAGATTTGGAATGGAAGATTGCAAACTAGTTATCACTCCCATGCAAACCAGTTGCAAGTTAAGCAAAGATGATGATTCAAAGTCTATAGATCAGAGGCAATACAGGTCAATGATTGGTAGCCTACTATATGTGACAGCATCCATACCAGATGTAATGTAGGAAGTTGTACAGGTGGCACGATTTCAAGCAGCACCAAAGGAATCACATGTATTAACAGTGAAGGAAATTTTCAGATATCTCAAAGGAACAGAAGAGTTTGGATTATGGCATCCAAAAGGAAAGGATCTATCTCTTATTGCCTACACAGATGCAGATTGGGCAGGTTGTATTGATGACCGACGAAGCACCAGTGGAGCAACATTCTACTTGGGTGAGTGTTTAGTATCATGGCTAAGCAAGAAACAATCATCAGTATCTCTATCTACAGCTGAGGTAGAGTATATTGTAGCAGCAGCATGTTGTACATGGGTTCTTTGGATGAAACAAACTCTGACATATATATAGGTTGAGTATGATTATCTCATTCCAATCTATTGTGATAATACAAGTGCCATCAGTATCTCAAAGAACCCGGTGATGCAATCCAAGACGAAGCACATTCCAATCAAGTATCACTTTCTACGGGAACAAGTTGCAAAAAAGAACATCAGATTTAAGTATGTGGACACAAAAGAACAAGTGGCAGACATATTTACAAAACCACTTCCATGGGAATCCTTTGAGTATCTTCTCCATAGACTCAGAGTTATTTCTACTCCAAAATGAATGCTTTTGAATGCTTATCTTATATGTCTTAGATGTACACGAGGAAGCACCATAAAGAGGACAATTCAGGTTGGGAGATTAGACAGTTCAGTTAGGGAGAGTAGCCCTAGATGGAAAGATCCCTTTTCCATTGATGACAAGGGGGAGAGATTTATCAAATGCAGAGGATAGAGGCATGATTCTAAGGGGAGCAATGGTCACAGAGATGCAGAGGACAAAGGCATGGTTCAAGGGGGAGCATGAGTTATATAACTTCAGTATTGCATGACATGATATCAGTATTGCATCGGAGTGTTGCCATCAATGCCAAAGGGGGAGATTGTTGATTAAGGTTGGTTGTCATTGATGTCAACCCTTGAAGAAAGTTGGAGAACCCGGGTTTGGGTAATGGACCCAAGTTTTTTTGATGGATAACGACATGAGTTTTGATCTATTTGTAGGTAATACTATTCTATATGGATAGTACATGTCATGTTATTTCCAGTGGTATGTGGAACATCACATAACTCCTCACGGTTAGAGAGTTATGTCCATGTGAAGTTGGAGAACCCTCATGAGTCATCTAGAAGCCCCAAAAGGTCAAAGTAGTCAAAGTGGTTTAAGAGATTTTTAGAAAGTAAATAATAATTTGAAGTGATGAGTGTACTATAATTCAAAGTGAATACAAAATAAATTATTTAAATAATAAAGTTAATGGAGAAATTACTAAGTTGACAAGTGGTTAGAAGTGGGTTAGCCCTAAAATAAGGAAAGTGGTTTAAGATGGTTAGAAGGTAACCCCTTGAGGTGAAGTGAAGTGATGAGTGTACTATAAGTCAAAGTGGATACAAAATAAACTATTTAAATAATAATTTAATGGATAAATTACTAATTGGACAAGTGGTTAGAAGTTGGTTAACCCTAAAATAAGGAAATTGGGTTAAGATGGTTAAAAGGTAACCCCTTGAGGAAGCTACTTGAAAGTATAAATAAGAGGCAAGGCTCTTTCATTTTATATCACACTTGAGCATATTGAATATCTACAGGTGACTTAGGTAACCAAAGGATATCTAAGCCGAATTTCAGAGGGAAGGTGAAGTAAAGAATGTCAAAATTCAAGGGAGGATAAATTATTTTGATGATGCTTTCTAAGGTTGAGGTACAGGTAGATGCATGGTTGATGCATGGTTCAGGTTATTGGTATAGGTTGGCTGCAGGTTAGTGGTACATATTGGTACAATTGTACAGTGGTATATCCACACTGATAGTGTGGCAGTGGTTCCATCATTCTACTTATACGTCAGGGCGGTTGTATGAGGCAAGGACAGGTGGTTGTAGGCACATTTCAGTTGTAGCTGGAGAACATAGGGGGTTGTATCCTCCTTCTAGTTGTAGCCAGAGAATAGAAGAGTTGGAACTTCCCTCAAGTTGTAGCCTGAGAAACTAGGGGGTTGGAGCCTCCTTCCAATTGCAGCTGGAAAACAAAGGCAGTTGGTGCTTCCAATGAATGTAATTCTTCAAGAAACATAAGAAAAAGCATTATGTGGTTTTCTCCTTCTTTGGGTTTCCACGTAAAACACTGGTGTATTGTGTATGTGTATGATTGTTCATTTGTTCATTGTGTATTTACTCTGCAGTTATTGGATGATAATGCTACATTGATATAACACTTGGACTATATGGTTAAAAATGATTAAATTTCTCTATTACTGATTCACCCCCCCCCTCTCAGTAATCCAATAGTTTTTCTAATGCATGCGAGTTCAATTTCTACTAGTGCATGTTGGTCCAATTTTTTTGATGCATTACATAAAGCAAGAATACACCACATGCATGTCGAAATCAAGAAAAGAGTATTCAGGAAATCTTCCTAAATGATTGCTTTAAGTAGCACGAGGGATCGTGGAGCAGTAAGAAGATGACATGGAAAGGTAGTTAAGATTGCCATGATTCCAAAGAGGCTACATGGAAGGCATGTGGGTGAAAGAAGCGTGAGAGATTGGTAATCAGAGGATCAAGTGGGGTAGAACTGAAAGCACTAGAGTGCCAGAGATGAGAAGCAGATAAAAGGAAGCAATGATGACAGAAAGAGGGTTGTTATATTGTTGATGTTATGAAGGTTGAGGTTGTTGTATTTTTGATGTTATGAATGTTGAGGTTATTGTATTGTTGATGTTATGAATATTGAGGTTGTTGTTGTTGTTCTTTTTAGTCAATGTCTTTTTAGCTCGCTCTGAGACTATATTTTGTAATGTCTCTGGTTGTGAGTCTGGATCTGTCATATTTGCATAGTTTGTAAGAAAGCACATGGCGCTATGTAATGTAACACTTGGAAAATGTATAAGAGAGTAGGGCTCTATTGTTTTCAATTGATGAGTTGCTTAATGTATGTCTTTGAATGGTTGAGTGAAGATAATAAATATGCAGTGATTTTGTACTTCTAATGTGTTGATCATCTGTCAATTGAATGTATGTGTTATTGATATATATTATTAGTTGTTGAATAGTTTGCAATGAATTGTATGAATGCCAACATGGATGGATTCCTATGTAATTAACCCTTCATCACCGACACAAGACTAGATGGTCTCTATGATTCTCATGGTGTTTCGGGTGAGACCTTCTTCAGTCTTTGGTTGAGGATTGATATGTCGACGCCTTGGGGTTTTTGTTGGTCAATTCTAGATGAACCTTGGGTCTTAAACCCCCCAACGTTAAGAAGGATGCACATAAGCATAGAATGAACCAGCAGTCGTCAATTTCCAATCTTCAAAGTGGATGTACATGCATGGTTAAAGAGCAATTAGATTGGCTTACTGGCTTGGGGAAACCGTATCTAGGGAGGAACGAAATCAGATCACAACTAGCATGGATTTATCTTTATGAAAGCAAAGCACATGCAACCATTAATTTCATTGCACACCATTTTCCATTAAATTAAAATGCAACCATTTCCACTCATAGACAATGAAATCCACATAACAATAAAACCACACATAAACTCAGAATTTACCCTAGAAACTCAAATGGGAAAACCAACATGCAATTGGCTTTGACCATACTTTTTACTATGCAATAATGGGAAAGATACAAGCTCTACAGTTCATCTCTATGCTCCTCATTGACTTTTGAGCAACCTCCTACTTCATTCACAACCAAAGAACCCCTCTCTCATTGTGGGGAAACATGATATAGGATTGTGGGTCGAATGGGAAGATAGTTGGAAGGTCAAGCATCCCCAATTCTTCAACTTCTCCCTAGTTCATTTCTCCGCCTCCTATTTGTTTGTTTTTATTTTCTACTAGTGGTAAAAGGTCACATCAATGTCTCATATTTTCATAATACATTATTTCTTTATGTACAACAATATTCTGCCTGACTTCACATCTCATATGTTTGACTTAAGACTACACTGAATATAAGGGTAGACATCAATCATGATGGCATGGGACCCTTCACACCAACAAGTTGATCTACTTTAGCGTCCACAGCCTTAAATATTGCCCATGTTGGTCGTCCTAAAGCCTGTGTCGATAGTTAATTGTTCTTATTCGGATCTGATTTAGATCAACAACCCCATTCTATTGAGGTGAGTATGGAGTAGTCTTTTCCCTTGCTATACTTCACTTCTTATAGAATTCCTCGAATTCATTCTCGTATTATTCTACACCATTATCTATCCTCAATGTTGAAATTGTAACTATGGTCGGTATTCATAATGTGAAAAGTAAAAAGTGAAAATTAGTTTAGTATATATATATATATATATATATATATATATAATAAGTAGTTATTTATTATCCAAGGGATGCATCCTTTCATGGATGGTCACCATATGTTCTATATATATGAAACACTCATCATTGTAATAACATCATTCAAATATAGAATATCATCTCATTTAGAAAAATCAACATGGTATCAGAGCAGGACCGAGCTTGACTCCCTCATAGGAGGGCCAAGAAAATAAGAGAGATACCTCGAGTCTTGTGTGAATATTTCTATCTCATATAAAAATCAACACTAAGAAGGTAAAAAAAATCCTAGTGCTACTCTATGTGTGATTTATGCAAATGGAAGAAAAAGTGGCTTGGAGAAGCCTATGGACTGATTCTTTGAAAGATGTGGTTCAAGGAAATTTGTGATGTTCATATTGCAAATTGCGTCACGTGACAGTCACGACACTGAAATTTACGATATATTCCCATTCATTTGATTTTGAGAATTTTAAAAGGGTGAAAATAGGGCCTTTAGATTTTTAAAAGGAAAACAAACCTGGTACAAACAAATACCTACCTACGAAAGTAAGTAGGCTTTGTGTTTACAGTGGCCTGGGAAGAACAAAAATAAATTTTCTTTTCAGAAACTGACATGGCCTGTAATTGAAAGCGATGACGAGGTTTGTCTCTCTCCACCATGGAAAATCCCCATATATAACACAAAAAAATAAACAYTGAAATATCAATGCCATACTTGTCACCGAAGGTAGGCCATGGAAGGCATAGGGGATATGACAAGACCCACATTTGGAGGTCGGGACATAGTGGCGTTTAAGCATTTTTTTTTTCAATGGATATATGTATATATTAACGGATTTAAATTCCAGATCATTGATAGTCGAATGCATATCACGTGAAATTGGTAGTAATCATAGTGATCCAAAACTTGTCAGAATTGGAAAGAAAACTACCAATTGGGGATGCAATTGTGAGGATCTAGGATTGAATTGGAATTAATGGAAAATAAAGTATCCAAATTGCTTATGTGTTCTTTTGTGTAGAGATGAAGTGGGAGGGATTTGCATATGTAGCAGGAGCAGGTGTTGGTCATAGTTGCATTGATGTGAGCAGGAAGATGGCAGCCCATCGTTTCATCCCTGTAGAGATGATTGCCCTCGTGGGTCTCATAGATGCCCTTTTTCTCTGCGCTCTTGTTTGGGATTTTGGGTCTAATAGCAATATTGGATCTATGGATTCTTTGTTTCATACCCATGATCAAAGCATGTTGAGAATTCTTGTCATAAGTACAGGCCTTAAGGTGATGGCAGGGTACATGTACCAGAGGGAATTACAGGTCTCTCCCATATCTATGAAAGAAGAACTGCCAAGAAGATAAGTAAAATTGACCATTATGAATACCTCCCTAGTTAAGAGGGAGTGTTGATTTTTTGTAACTATGGTCAGTCTTCATAATGTATATATTCAAAAAACAAATTCATGAAAAGAAGGCTCATGGCAACATGATTCTTCCAGAAAGAGGGAGCATCCAGTGAAGAAAATTGGACAAGCAGGGTTTGCTTCAGTGTAAGAGGGAGCCAATTGACTCATGCAAAAAAGGTATACATGGAGGGAAATACCTTCCAACATGATGTCAATGAGAGACATTGCTAGACGTGATGCTCAAAGAATAAAAGTGATCCATATTTTATGAGCAGAACAAAATGACTACAGATTATTACCAGATGCTTAACACAGAATAATAGATATACAGTAAAATTGGTTCTCTATTCAATAAGGAAATAAGCTAAAACTGTAAAATGCAGCGGAAAACAAGCTTGTTGGAATGGTGGTGGCTTATCTCTGAGAAGAGATGTGATGTCTGCGCTCATTCGCAAGAAGATGATTACAACGAGGCTCTCAAGGCCTTTTTACAATAAACAGGAGTTTCAAAAACCCTAAACATCCAAAAACCTAACCCTAGGAGATGAAGCACCAAAATTCATGTGGGCCCCATTTGGGTAAGTTAGTACATCAACTTCCTGAGGTCGTAACGTTTGCATACGATATCCGTTTTAGGCATATAATAGCCCATTGGAAAGATCTATCTAAGGAATAAAACAATTGCACAAAATTTTATGATGAAATTTTGAACCCACAACATACCCAAAAAAACATCGTTTAGGGCCTCAAAACGGCTCTGGAAGTTCAGGACCAGAAAAACTGCTAAAAATAGTAAATTATCAAAATTGTGAGAAAGTTGTTTTGAGCCAGCTGGAAAAGGTGGGTGGCCACCGATATCAACCTGGATCAATCCTCCATCCTTAATAAGTAATGGTCTATATTGCGTTGAGTTCCCCCATCAGTTGAGGAAATTTCTGTTGAATTTGGCCCCAGGTGAGCCACTTGCCTTGGTGCAAGAGATGCCCTACTTTGACGACTCGATAAAGTTGGATCCTTTGTTGACAAGTGCCCTTGATTTGCATGTCCACAATCTAATCACTAGATTCCTGTTGTATGCAGTCGGGGTTGAGCACTGTTGGTGTCAGTTGTTCTGCTACGTCTGAGATGTCCAATAATGGTGGGAAATAAGGCCAAAGGAGGTCCACGTTGAACACTGGGTGCAGGCCAAGGAATGGAGGAATGTTGAGTGCAAAAGAATTATCCCCCACAACCTTAGTGATGGTGTACAACCCATAATGGAGTGGGTGAAGCTTCCTATGGGGTCATGTAAGGTGTTCTTTCTGCAAGTGCAACCAAACTTTGTCACCCACCTGAAACTTATCTGGAACCCGATGTTGATCATGGCGTTGCTTGTACTTGTCATTGGACTTCTATAGGATATCCTAAACCTGTTGGCAGATGTGTTGGATAATCTCAATGAACTGGGTGGCTTTGTTATCCTCGGTTGGAGCAAAAGAGGAGTTGATCAAGGTGATCGCAAGGGGAAGTGCAACATCTATGGGACCCAATGGTTGGAATCCCAACCCCAGCTGAAAGGGGCTATGGTCAGTTGAGCTATGTAGGGCTCGGTTGTAGCTATGATAGACATAGGGAAGACTCTCATCCCATGTGTGAGGGTTCTTGGAATTATACATGTGTAGGATATGCATGATCATTCGATTTACGACCTCGGTTTGGCCATCTGTCTAGGGGTGGAACGTCATGGATTTGGTGAGCTTCGTGTCTAACAGTGACCAGAGGCTCGACTAGAATGTGTTGAGAAATCGACTGTCCTGATCTGAGACAATGGCTTGTGGGATTCCAAAATGTAACCAAACCTGTTCAAAGAAGAGCTTGGCAGTGGCTTCTGCTGTGATGCTCTTCTTGCAAGCAACCAGAATCGCCATATTAGAAAAGCGATCAACAACCAAAAAAACACTGTCATTTCTCTGCTTGCTGGATGGGAGGCCCGACATGTACTCCATTGAGATGGATTCCCATGGCCTATCAGAAGTAGGAAGAGGGGTGTATAGTCCCTATTTCTTAGTGGTTGGTTTGGTAATAGCGCAGGCAGTGCAAGACCTGATATACTTGTTGACCTCTTGTCGAAGTTTCGGCCAATAGAAATGTTTTTGTAGCATTTCCACTGTCTTTTCAACATCGAAGTGTCCTGCCACACGGCTGTAGTGGGCTTCTTAGATCAGCTTCGCTCAGTCACTTGATGGAACACATATATGGCCCAATCGACACAACAACCCATCCTAAAGAGGGAAATTATCGACAACTGCCTTTGCACCCAAGATTTGGTAGGTGGTGGTGAAGTCTGGATCTGTCTCATAGAGTTGGGGCCATCCAGAGGTCTCATGGCCGTAAGAATCTAGTACTTTGGTGTGTGTCGTGACTGGTGTTCTGTTGAGGCAATCAGCGACATGGTTGGTGCTTCCTATTTTATACTTGATGTTGACGTGGAATTATTGCAAGTATGTGGACCACTTTTGATGGCAGTCATTCTGCAATTTTTCTTGTGTCTGCATGAACTACAGTGGCTTATGATCAGTGTGGATGACTATCTCCCTCCCAAGAATGTAATGTCTCCACTGGCGGCAGGCTTTCATAATGGAGTACATTTCTTTGTCATAAGTAGGGTAATTATGAACAACATCTGATAGTGTCACACTATGATAGGCCATGTGTGAGAACGGCACCCACAGCATAGTTTGAAGCATCAGTCTCAATCTCAAAGGGTTGTTGCAGGTCTGGTAGTGAAATTACCAGGGCTGAGCACAAGCGTTGCTTCAAATCATCGAACGCTTATTGTTGGGGTCGGCCCCATGCAAATTTTTCCTTACCACCACCCCTGGTTATTTGGCTGAGGGCCCATGCAATATGGGAGAATCCCAACACAAACATGCAGTAGAAATTGACAAGGGCTAAGAAGCTCTGAAGCTCAATGAGTGTGTTTGGGGATGGCCAGTCACGGATGACTTGGATCTTGGCTGGATCCACATGTAAGCCATGTTGATCAATGATGTAGCCTAGGTAATTGACCTTGTCCATGCCGAAGGAGCATTTTTCCAAGTTGGCGTATAGCTTGTGCTATCGCAGGGTGTGCAAAACCTGCTGAATATGCTGTAAGTGTTCGGCCCAAGTCTTGTTGTAAATGATAATGTCATCCAGATACACCACTACAAAAGTATTGGTGAATGGTTGCAGGATATCATCCATCATCCTCATGAAAGTGGTTGGAGCATTTGTCAGACCAAAGGGCATGACCAACCATTCAAAAAGGCATTCCTTTGACTTGAAGGTGGTCTTCCATACATCAGTTTGTTCTATCGGGACCTGGTGGTAGCCAGACTTCAGATCAATCTTTCTAAAGTACCCCCATGAGTTGATCAAGGAGGTCGTCAATTCATGGAATCGGGTATTGGTTTTTGACTATGATTTTATTCAGAGCCCGATAATCAATGCAAAGTTGCCAAGTTCCATCTTTCTTCTGTACCAGCACGATTGGGCTCCCACAAGGTGATGAGCTAGGACGGATGTGCCCCTTGTGGAGTAATTCTTGGATCTATCACTTGATCTCCTCATTCTCTAACAGAAAGTGGCGATAGAGTGGCCCATTGGGCAACGATGCGTCGAGAGTCAGATCGACGGGGTGCTTGACCTGGTAGTGCAGAGGTACCCCGGTAGGTGAGGAGAAGATATCTGAGTATTATTCCATGACCTTATCTACTTGCTTCTACTGTGTGGAGAGGTCGGCTGCAGAGACCCTAGATGTGGCTGTGATTTTTCTCTCATTCTGAGATCGAATCATGAAGAAGACAAACTTCCCCATCTGAGAGATAACCTTCCTGCATTTCTTAGTAGAGATCAAGGAAATAGCACTAGGTGGGACAGCTTCGGGTATCCTATACAATTTCCTGTTCAAAGTAATATTAACACTACGAGGCCTAGACTCATATACAACATGACGTTTCCATAAATAAGGTTGGCCCAAAATAACATCACAAACTTCAAGAGGAACAACATCACAGAATACCTCATCTTTGAAGGGCTTGATGTCGTACGATAGTCGATACTATTGGCTGACGCGGAGATCACTTCCTTGGCGGAGCCATCTAATGGTGTAGGGTTGTGGGTGCGGCGTTGTCGGCAGGGCCAGCCTCTTGATGACCTTGGTTGAGATGAGGTTCTTCTTTCTACCACTATCGATGATGAAGTGCAGTGGGGTGCCTTTTACCCACATCTGTGAATGGGAGAGGCGCTCTCCTTCTTCTGGCTTGTCTAGTTCACCATGTTGGAGCTTGATGGTAGCAACAGTGGCACTGGGTTCCGCATCAATGATTTTCCTTCCCCCTTCTGGTTCTTACTTAGAGTCAGAACCCGCATCTAATTTAGAGGCTTTCACTTTGGCCACCAGCATCTGCTTTGAGCTACAGTTAGCAGTGTTATGCCAGGGGATCTTATGGAAGTCGCACCACTTCCCGGTATCTTTCTTTGTCTTTTTGGTGTCCTTATTTTCTTGCAGCTTGGACTGGTTGTCCTGATACTGTCCATATTTGCTCTGTCCTTTGCTCTATGGGTTGGGGCCGCCCTTTCCTGGCTTTTTTTGTGAGGGGTTCCCCAGCCCAAATTGTCGCGTCTTTTGTTTGAGCTTCTACTCGATTTGATGGCATATCGGTAGGCCACTCCCAAGGATGAGATGTCCAGAAATTCCCTTTTGGCCTAAATGTATCTATGCAAAGCACTGTGATACTTGAGCACCAAACGTCACTCTGAATATTTGATACCGAGCTTGGTGCGCAAGGTATGGAAGATATTTGTGAAATATGGCACTGCTTGGTCTCTTTCTTGCCGCAGTGTGGTCCATTTGGTATACAAGTCGTCATAACTTCCGACAAGGTAGTATTGTTCCTTAATAGCATCCCTGAAGGATTCCCAGATGGTCGTGACTGTAAATAATGAGGGTTCCTCTGTTTCCTTTTGCTCACAAAAAGTTTCCCACAAATCTTTGACATGGGGATCAACTTTGAAGAGCGCAAAAGTAATATTTTCTCTATTCGAAAAGTTATGGACAGAAAAATACCCTTCTAGTAGATTCAACCACTTGTCTACAACATCTGTGTCTATCTGAACTTCAAATATGGGAATATAGAAGTTTATTTGTACCTTGAAGGGGGCGGTGCCTCTGCTCGAAGAAGATGCGTCACCTGTTGGTAGTCGTCGAAGTATTTGCGCGAAATTATCCATCAGCTCATTCCTCTGTTACGTGAGGGATTCCTCAATCAACAGTTTGAAAGGATCTCTTGTCCCATCATATTCCTTTTATCCTTCCATGAGAGGTCGCTTGGGTGTGCGAGAGCTTTTGTCGTCAAGAGAAACAAGCTTGAGACCTAACTCTTTGTACTCCGACCTCATTGGGGACATTCATTAAGACGACAAGGAGCAGGCCGCTCTAATACCACTAATCCAAATTTTATGAGCAGAATGAAATGAATATAGATTATTACCAGATGCTTAACACGGAGTAACAGAGATACAGTAAAACTGGTTTTCCATTCAATAAGGAAATAAGCAGAAACTGTAAAATGCAGCGGAAAACAAGCTTGTTGGAATGGTGGTGGCTTATCTCTGAGAATAGATGTGACGTTGTGCTAATTCGCAAGAAGAAGATTACAATGAGGCTCTCAAGGCCTTTTTACAATAAACAGGAGTTTCAAAAACTCTAACATCCAAAAACCTAACCCTAGGAGATGAAGCGCCAAAAGTCATGTGGGCCCCGTTTGGGTAAGTTAGTACATCAACTTCCCGGGGTCGTAAATTTTGCATACGATCTTTGTTTTAGGCATATGATAGCCCATTCAAAAGATCTATCCAAGGACTACAACAGTTGCACAGAACTACATGATGAAATTTTGTGCCCGCAACATTGTTGGATTACTGAGAGGGGGGGTGAATTAGTAATAACGTAATATTAATCATTTTTCTTCAAATGTTATATCAATGTAGAATTATTATCCAATAATGAGTAGTAATAAATAAAAAATCACACACATACACAGTACACCAATGTTTTACGTGAAAACCCAAATCGAGAGAAAACCACGGAATGCTTTTTCTTATATGTCTTGAAGAATTACATTCATTGGAAGCACCAACTTCCTTTGTTTTCCAGCTGCAACTGG
>JASDQU010737655.1:238532-268558 GCA_032191745.1 Picea mariana
TTCACCATAAGGGGACCACTTTGGAGTTCATCCATATTTACTTCTTATCAACCATGACAAAAAAATAATGAGTCATATTTACATCAAACACTATTGGGTCCATTACCCAAGCCTTTGTGCTATGGGTCTTTCTTCAAGGGTTGACATCAATGACAACCAACCTTAATCAACAAACATACCCCAAAAAACATCGTTTAGGGCCTCTAAACAGCTCTGGAAGTTCAGGACCCAAAAAATTGCTAAAAATAGTAAATTATCAAAATTGCGAGAAATTTGTTTTGAGCCAGCTGGAAAAGGTGGGTAGCCACCAATATCCACCTGGATCAATCCTCCATCCTTAGGAAGCAATGGTCTCCAATGCGTTGAGTTCCCCCATTAGTTGAGGAAATTTTTGTTGAATTTGGCCTCGGGTGAGCCACTTGCCTTGGTACAGGATATGCCCTTCTTTGATGACTCAATAAAGTTGGATCCTTTGTTGTCGAGTTCCCTTGATCTTCATGTCCACAATCTGATCATTGGATTCCTATTGTATGCAGTCGGGGTTGATCTCTGTTCGTGTCAGTTGTTCTACTACGTCTGAGGTGTCCAATAATGGTGGGAAATAAGGCCGAAGGAGGTCCATGTTGAACACTAGGTGCAGGCCAAGGAAAGGACGAATGTTGAGCGCAAAATCATTATCCCCCACAGCCTTGGTGATGGTGTACGGCCCATAACAGAGTGGGTGAAGCTTCTGATGGGGTCTTGTAAGGCGTTCTTTCTACAAGTGCAACCAAATTTGTCGCCCGCCTGAAATTTATGTGGAACTCGATGTTCATCATGGCACTGCTTGTGCTTATCATTGGACTTCTGTAGGATATCCTGAACCTATTGGCAAATGTTTTGGATCCTCTCAATGAACCAGGTGGATTTGTCAGCCTCAGTTGGAGCAGGAGAGGATTCGATTGAGGTGACCACAAGGGGAAGTGCAACATCTATGGGACCCAATGGTTGGAATCCCAACCCCACCTGAAAGGCGTTGTGGTTGGTTGAGCTATGCAGGGATCGGTTGTAGCTATGTTATACATAGGGAAGACTCTCATCCCATGTGTGAAGGTGCTTGGAATTATATATGCGCAGGATATGCACGATCATTCGATTTACAACCTCGGTTTGGCCATCTGTCTGGGGGTGGAACATCATGGATTTGGTGAGCTTGGTGTCCAACATTGACCAGAGGCTCGACCAGAATGTGCTGATAAATCAACTGTCCCGATCTGAGACAATGGTTTGTGGGATTCCAAAATGTACCCAGACCCGTTCAAAGAAGAGCTTGGTAGTGGCTTCTGCTGTGATGCTCTTCTTGCAAGCAAACAGAATCACCATCTTAGAAAAGCGATCAACAACCACAAAAACACAGTCATTTCCTCGCTTGGTGGATGGGAGGCCTGACATGTAGTCCATTGAGATGGATTCCCATGGCATGTAAGGAGTAGGAAGAGGGGTGTACAAGCCATGTTTCTTAGTGGTTGGTTTGGCAATAACGCAGGTAGTGCAAGACCTGATATACTTGTTGACCTCCTGTCCAAGTTTAGGCCAGTAGAAATGTTTGTGTAGCATTGCCACTATCTTTTCAACACCGAAGTGTCCTGCCACATGGTTGTAGTGGGCTTCTCAGATCAGCTTTGCTCACTCACTTTATGGAACACATATATGGCCCAGTCGGCACAACAGCCTGTCCTGAAGATGGAAATTATCGACAACTTCCTTTGCACCCAACATTTGGTAGGTGGTGGCGAATTCCGAGTCTATCTCATAGAGTTGGGGCCATCCAGAGGTCTCATGGCCACAAGAGACTAGTATTAGGGTGAGTGTCGCGACTAGTGGTCTGCTGAGGAAATCAGTGACGTGGTTGGTGCTTCATGTTTTATACTTTATGTTTAGCTGGAATTGCTGCAAGTATGTGGACCACTTTTGATGGCAGTCATTCTGCAATTTTCCTTGTGTCTGAATGAACTGCAGTGGCTTATGATCAGTGTGGATGACTGTCTCCCTCCCAAGAATGTAATGTCTCCACTGGCAGTAGGCTTGCACAATGGAGTACATTTCTTTGTCGTAAGTAGGGTACTTATGGACAGCATCTGATAGTGTCGCACTATGATAGGCCACGGGGTGGTCTTGTTGTGTGAGAATGGCACCCACAGCATAGTCTGAAGTATCAGTCTCAATCTCAAAGGGTTGCTGCAGGTCTGGTAGTGAAAGTATTGGGGCTGAGCACAAGTGTTGCTTTGAATCATCGAACACTTGTTGTTGGGCCTGGCCCCATGAAAGTTTTTCCTTACCACCATCGCTGGTTATTTGGTTGAGAGCCCATGCAATATGGGAGAATCCCAACACAAACCTGCGATAGAAATTGGCAAGGCCCAAGAAGCTCTGAAGCTCATTGAGTGTGGTTCAGGCTGGCCGGTCACGGATGACTTGGATCTTGGCTAGATCCACATGTACACCATGTTGATTAATGATGTAGCCTAGGTAATTGACCCTGTCCATGCCGAAGGAGCATTTTTCCAAGTTGGTGTATAGCTTGTGCTACCGCAGGGTGTGCAGAACCTGCTGAATATGCTGCAAGTGCTCGGCCCAACTCTTGTTGTAAATGAGAATGTCATCTAGATACATCACTACAAAATTATTGGTGAATGGTCACAGGATATTGTCCATCATCCTCATGAAAGTGGCTAGAGCATTTTTTAGACCAAAGGGCATGACCAACCATTCAAAAAAACCTTCCTTTGACTTGAAGGCGATCTTCCATACATCAATTTGTTCTATTGGGACATGGTGGTAGCCAGACTTCAGATCAATCTTACTGAAGTATTTGGCCCCCATGAATTGATCAAGGAGGTCGTCGATTCAGGAAATCAGGTATCGGTTTCTAACTGTGATTTTATTCAGAGCCCGATAATCAATGCAAAGTCACCAAGTTCCATATTTCTTCTGTACCAGTACGATTGGGCTCCCGCAAGGTGATGAGTTGGGACGGATGTGCCCCTTGTGGAAAAATTCTTGGATCTATCGCTTGATCTCCTCATTCTCTAACAGAGAGCGGTGACAGACTGGCCCATTCAGCAATGGTGTGTTGGGGGTTAGATCGATGGGGTGCTTGACCTAGCAATGCAGAGGTACTCCGGTAGGTGAGGAGAAGATATCTTATTATCCTTCCACGGCCTTATCTACTTGTTTCTGCTGTGTGGAGAGGTTGGTCGTAGAGACCCTAGATGTAGCTGTGATTTTTCTCTCATTCTAAGAGCGAATCATGAAGAAGACAAACTTCCCCGTCTGAGAGATAACCTTCCTGCATTTCTTAGCAGAGATCAAGGAAATAGCACTTGGTGGGATAGCCTCAGGTATCCTGTACAATTTCTTGTTCAAAGTAATAATAACACTACGAGGCCTAAACTCATATACAGCATGACATTTCCATAAATAAGTTTGGCCCAAAATAACATCACAAACTTTGAAAGGTGAAAAATCACACAATACCTCATCTTTGAATGGCTTGATGTTGTACGACAGTCGATACTGTTGGCTGACACAGAGATCGCTTCCTTGGTCAAGCCATCCAATGGTGTAGGGTTGTGGGTGCAGTGTTCTCGGTAGGGCTAGCTGCTTGACGACCTCTACTAAGATGATATTCTTCTGGCTACCACTATCGATGATGAAGTGCAACAGGGTGCCTTTTACCCACATCTGTGAATGGAAGAGGCGCTCTCCTTCTTCTGGCTCGTCTGGTTCACCATGTTGGAGCTTGGTGGTAGCAACGGTGGAACTGGGTTCCGCATCAATGATGTGTCTTCCCCTTTTTGGTTCTGACTTAGAGTCAGAACCCACATCTGATTCAGAGGATTTCACTTTGGACACCAGCATCTTCTTTGAGTGGCAGTCAGCAGTGTTATGCCAGGGGCTCTTATGGAAGTCACACCAGTTCCTGGTATCTTTCTTTGTCTTTCTGGTGTCTTTATTTTCTTGTGGCTTGGACTGGTTGTCCTGATATTGTCCATCTTTGCTCTGTCCTTTGTTCTATGGGTTGAGACCACCCTTTCCTAGATTTTCTTGTGAGGGGTTCCCTGGCCCAAATTCTCGTGTCTTTTGTTTGAGATTTTGCTTGATTTTGACGGCATATCGGTAGGCCGCACCCAAGGATGAGATGTCCAAAAATTCCATTTCAGTCTGGATGTATCTATGTAGAGCACTGTGATACTTGAGCAGCAGACGTCACTATTACACATGATTTTGGTCACTCTGGTGATGTCTCTACAAGTGATGTGTTCAGGCTCCCATAAGGACTTTTTGCCTGAGAAAAGTGATTGTTGTCTTCTTTCCAAAAGACACATTTTTAAGATGAGTTTGTAGGCTGCCTATGTTACAGGGTGCGAGAATCCCTCATTCTCGCAGGCCACCCACACTTAGGGTGTGAACTGTTCGTAGTCTGCTCCATAGATAGGGTGCGAACCTGTTTTTAAGCTTGGAAAGGAGAAGAGGTCACGAAGGTTCTAGAAGGGGATCTTCTAGCAAATGAGTTGGCATTCGCATGGTTCGCATCCTACTGACTTCTCAGATTTGGTGGGATCATCCTCATCCATGTAACCATCCCTCTTTCTCCTATATATTGAAAGGTTTCTCGTGGAAAAGGTTAAGCAATATTGAATGAAGAATTGGTGAAAGAATTGTGTGAAGAACCCTGCTTGGACAGAAGCTTGAAGACTTTATTTGGTCTATCAAGAGGTATTGGATCTTCTTCATGTAAGTGCATAACAAGTGTGTGTGTTGGAACCAAGGGTCACTGAAAGGAAGCTTGCAACATCAAGTCAATCAGGTTGTATCTTCTACTTTCATTTAATATAATACAACGGCATGTCCCTTTCCCATAAAATCACTCTTATTTTATAGCATAACTTCTTGATCATATGCATAGGTTGACATTGAATATACTTTGCTATCTTCACTTTGGTTGGTTTGTGTTGTCTCGGTCCTGACTTCACAAGAGCACTAGAGCAAAGCAAGAACAACAGAGACCTAAGGAAGCGATATAAAGGTATGTCACTCATTCCTTCTTATTAGTAGATTCAATGACTACAACTTAGGGAAAGAGTCATGTCCTGTCCTGTTTTGTTCTAGATCCAGGTGGATCTAGGGAGATCTGTTAGTGTCTGCACCTACCGATTTGTCTGATAACAAAATTGTCGACCATACTAGGGATACAACCCATTTTTTGGTGGTTTTTTCTTGGCCATTTTCTCTTAACCTACTATTTTTCATTCCCATCAATCTCTGATTCTTGAGGAGACCCTTACAGACTCCCTGGATCCAGAAGTTCTCTCAGAAGTTTTGTCCTCTTTCAAAAACTTGCTTGATTACAGACCTTCTCGCACTACACCCTTCTGTAGCCTGCGAGAACTACTAAAGTTTGCACCCTGTTGTTAAGTTCAGTGCGAACTTCTTGCATTCTACCTGTGTCTAGCCTGCGAGAATCCTTGATTCTCGCACTGTACCACACTGCCAGCCTATGAACCCAACTGCAAAAATTTTGGATTAAGCCTTCTATGTCCTCAGATGCCCAGATTTGTTTGTGTGTCTAGGAAGAACTTCTTTGGCCAATGATTCAATGTTTCTTGACTTCAAATCTCGTGAATGATTAAGCTCTTATTGATCATGTTTTCTCAATTTTTACCTCTTGACCTTTTCACAACAAGGGTATAATCTCCGGTTTTGAAATCCGAGTGCTTGTTTGGTTGGGAGCCTTTGATTGGTTTAAAAGTTGAGATCAATTGTCCTTTTCAATTACTTATTACTTGGAAAATCGTTATCCATATGCATTTGAAGAGACTGGTCTTGTCAGTTTGTTATTTTTGTCTTCATTGAAAGATTGGTTTGGGTGTTTGTTGTGTATTTCTTTTTCGTTGGTTGCTTGTTTTTTCTTAGTTTCACCCCTGTTGTTTGGTTTCTAATAAAAATTAAAGACATTTTCTTTTTTAAGCAACTTTTTTTGAAAAGATTGGCATTCAAGCACTGAAAAGGAATGAATAGGGAATTTGCATTGTTCATGGTTGTTTGATATTACATTTCAAAGGAGATCATACATCGTAGTTTTTATTGTTCCAGAAAACTCCTCTTTCCCTCCTATAGATAGGGTTCATCGAACAAGAAATTTGTATCATTCATACCTATTTATGCATTTTTGGGTCAGAGTCTCACACAACATCGATTTCATTTCCGTCTCCTTTTGAGTAACAACAGCCTTTAATAATATTGCGCAATTTTAAAATCCAACTAGTAACTTTTTCTAAGACTCTTTTACACCAACATTAACTAGGCTAGAGCTTTGGAATAGGTAGTGAGACACACTCTCCAAAGCATAAAACACACAATAGTATCTTGTGATAAGGAGTGTCAAATTCCATTTGCAGCATTTTGTCCTGGGAAGCCCTTCTCACACAAGGGTCAAACCCGAGGTCGCATTGAGATTGATAGAGTTACTCACCCTGCTTTGTTGATATCGGTGTAGAGATTGCAATGATGAGTGGAAGCCTCTCAAGCTGATTTTGGGCTAGATACCTTGCCCTTGCGTGTGGATCGAACTTTCGACTATTCCCCCAGGCATTATTGTTGTTGGTGGTAACCTTAGTAGCCTACCTTCTTAGGGTCTTACATAAGGTGACTGTGAATGCGCAAGTATTCACGGTACCTAGAGTCGACGTTGGCCAAACTCACTCGGGCTCCTTGGAGGGTATACCACGATTATGTGTGGGAGCTTGCACCAGGGTGTAAGTCCTTTAAGCAGGTCATCAACGTAACTTTTCCACCCTAGCCCAGCCCCTTCTTGTCTCGTCATCGTGATGTTGGATTTCATCACCAACTAGTGACTTCGGAATTGGAAGGTCTTGTTTGCTTGGTTTTGCTTCTTAGATTTTACTAGCGCATGTTGTTTGTTTACCCAAGTTGGCCATAGAATTTCTTTCGTAAGATTCTAACTCGATCACAATTGACCCTACACATCGTTCATGTAGAATGCAAGGCCTACCCCTAGAAGATATGGAAGGTTCTCAACCCTTGCCTACCAACTCACTGGAGGGCTCTCCTCAACAGAGTGAAGTCCAACATGTCGCAACTCCACAAGTGGAAATAAATAACTTTTTAGAACGGTTTTGAATTACCAATTCTCAAGAGGACTTCTGACTTCCTACCAACTCTGAGAGACGTATTGTTCGAGTGAATTCTTCTGGAGATTTAGTTGTTCAGTCTTCTGGATCACCAACCGGACCTTTCATAGGACCTGAGGGTCAAGATCCTTTTTGGACTACTGGCATTTTTAGACGGGATCTCTTTGGCTCAGGAGCGTTGATATCACTGTCGCACCCGAGCGACCTGAAACATCTGATCCAGACGTAGTACCTTTTACTACTGCCTATTATTTCCCTGGTTCAGACGCTCCACCAGCTGACCACATCTTGACTATCCCTCTAGAAACGGTCCATTACACAATGGTCCCAGATACTACGAGTCCTCACACTAGGATTACTGCGGCTAGCCAAGCCCCCATTGGCACACCGCTTTCGCCCAGATTCACCCCAACACTTCTGCCTGGATATCATGCGTTGAATGCTTCTATTCTCGCTCCTACACAAATCACATACAAGACTCCTGGTGGTTCCACTCCTTCTGGGCACCATCTTCCCGGTTTCATTCTGACACTTCATCCACCCCCTTTCAGAGGACCTCTTCCATCATCTATTGGAGGCACTGATCCTAGTGGCACCATCCCGTCTTTCACACCTAATTATTAGATTCCTATTGGTGGACAATTTCACTAAGGAGGCCAAACTCAACCACTTTTTAGAGGACAAATCCCAATTGGAGGGCAACCCCCACCGACCCCACCCTATGGAAAAAACATACCTCCATCCTTGGCCCAGTATTGGAATTATCTTATACAACATAATCCTTAATCGACTGGGGGGAAACAACCTCAAGCTAACTCTGTCATACCCCCTACTATAGGCCAACCATATCCAGGCACGTCTAATCCTATTTGGGGCTCGAACACTCAACCCCACACCCCTGTTCAAGGGTACAACCCTACAAATTACTTGCCTCCACCTCAACAACCGAATCTTCCTGGATCTTCACATTATATGCAAACTTCTTATGGTTCCACTGGTTTACCGATGGGACTCCCTCCCCAAAGTCACCAGTACCCGCATATGAATAGACAGTTACCTTTCTTAGCCACCCTGGACCTCCAGGATCTGTCGAGGATTTTAAATGATCTGATCCACAACTCTCCTCAATGGCCCACCATACCGGCCAAACTACCATCCGACATCCCTAAATTCGATGGTAAACCGGGAGAGGACCCGAACAATCATGTAATGACTTTTCACCTTTGGTGCTCATCCAACTCCTTGATGGATGACTCTATTCATTTACGCCTTTTTCAATGAACCCTCACAGGTTCCTCCATGAAGTGGTATATCAAGTTACCATGAGGCTTCTTCACCGACTTCAACACCCTCACTATGGCTTTCCTCACCCACTACCAGTTACCGATTCGCTATGAAACAAGAACCAGGATTTTGAGTTCTTTCTAACAAACCAAAGCCACTCATATCTCTGATCACATTCATGAGTGGCGATGGAGACGACGTCTCATCAAACTCAAACTTCCCATCAGTTGCGGGCAGAGTGGTTCACAAAATCATTCGTGAACGACATCGCTCGTGACATCGCCATGGGTGAATTTGTCACAGAAGAACATGCAATCAGTCGTGCCCAATACCTAGACCTTGTTTACTCACAAACGGGTACTCTTTATGACTTACTCCCTGATGCACCTCGTCCTTCTACTTCTACTACTTCAACCACTTATGTTTCTTCTCACGTAGTTGACGGTGTGATTGGCACCTTCCATGCCCAACCTCATTCCGTCCAAACCTATAGCAACAACCCCAAATCCATTTCTTCTAATGTTCAAAATGCTCCCTCTCTTACCCCTCCCACCGGCAAGACTTCTGAGGTAAATTATGTTCAATCTACCCCCACTGGCAAAAATAAATCCAAAAAAGGAAAGGGTAATACCAAGGAGGATAAAAATAATCCACAAACTGAGAAAACCAAAACACCACCTGTTGACGATAGGGATAAGCGCAAGCCCCGATACCCTTGTCTTATCTGTGGTGATGATCACTACACTAAGGATTGTCCATGATGAGCCGAGGTTACTAAGTTCCTTCAAGGGACCACGAAACCCCCCACTCCGACCGTATTGTCACAACCCTTCCCTTCTCAACAACAGGCCCAATTGGTCATTCATGACCAACCTTCCCCCTCCAATACATACTATGTGTTAATGTGTACAGGTGATTCAAAGAAGAATGACATTACACTTACCACTGGAGCCAAAGATTATCCTTCCTCCAAAGAGAAGTTTGATGCAATACCTCCTTCGTTGGCCCAACCATCTCCCACGACTCCACCTACCAACGGTCCTCTTCATCTCGAACGACCGAGCCTAGATACAGTTCTTCGCCCTCCTCCAAAGGGTGTTGTTCGAAAATCAGCTTTCAATCCCCATGCACGTGCTGCCTAGAACTATAGTATTGTCGAAGATCAGGCCCAAGCACCGTCTGCAATGTCATCCCTCGAAGTCCTTCAGAGTTGTTCTATACAACGGAAGGCACTGTTGAAAGCTATTGGTGGAATTGACCCCATGGATACGAATTTAATCATTTTTGACTTGGAAGATCACATTCCAAGGTTACCCCCTCAACTCGCATTCCAAATACAAGTTATTGCCTCCGACAAAAACATTTGTAGAACGGTTATTGATGAGGGTGCCTCGACTTGTGTCATGTCTATTACCTGCTGGAAAGCCATCGGCTCTCCTCCTTTGACTGAATCCCACAACACGCTCAAAGCCTTCAATGGCTCTGGTTTTAAGCCTTATGGTGTCCTCCCTTCGTTGCCTATTACATTAGAAGGCAAAATGGCCCAAGTTGAAGTGGAGGTCTTTGACGCTCCTCTCGGTTACAACCTTCTACTTGGTCGTAGCTGGATTGATTCCATGCCTGTAGTTGTGTTGACTCTTTTCTGTGTCATGCGTTTCCCACATCAAGGAAAAGTAGTCACCGTTGACCAATTGGCCTTCTTTCACTCCGATGTATGTACCGGCAACGTGTCGTTCATTGAAAAAACCCCCCCAGATACGAGAACATCAGTGTAGGTCTTCTTAAAGATTCCTCGTTAATGGGTACTTTCCCCATCCCACCACCCAATGTTCCACATCCATTTTTCACCTCGATCAACATGATTTCCACCTCTGTTGACGGAACCCCTACGTCTTACAACCCATGGATGGTACCCAACCCTGGTGATCATCTTCGTTATGGCGACAAAATGCCTTTGAGTCCGGTCGAATCCACTTATCAAGCCATTCAATCGGCAACTCCTTCTACCCCCTCTCTTGGTGATTTATCTCCAGATCCTTTCCGTGTCATTTTTCCCACGGATGAGATGATTATGTTTATTATGTCCATGGAAAACACCCCTTGGGATGATGGACATCATCATTCCATCCTCTTCCTGGAACAACACACCATCGAGGGTTACCAACGGATGTCGACCCCATCGACCGTTGTCATTATTTGTATCGTTCCCGAGTCTGCACATGATTTGTTCTACAAATGGAACTTAAGTAATATCTCACCCACCATCCCCCTCGACATATCCATAAAACCTGGAATTGTTGAAAATGTGCATATCGAAGCTTCGTGTTCCCATGACGAAGTTATCACCTACAAGTCGTTTTTCCAAGAATTTCATGACGTCTTCACCTGGATCTATGAAGAAATGTCAGGTATTCACCCCGACATTGTGATACATGAGATTAAGACATACCTGGACACTAAACCCGTCCAACAAAGAATTCATCTGGTCCACCCATGTAAAGCGGCCACTATCAAGCTTGAAGTTGAAAAAATTCTCAAAGCTGGCTTTATTTACCCTGTGGCTCTAACTGACTGGGTTTTCAATCTTGTCCCGATTGACAAGAAACAAGGCACGAGCCACATGTGCGTTGATTATAGGGACATTAACAAAGCTTGTCCTAAAGACAAATTTCCTACCCCCTTCGTTGACCAGATCGTCGACGATTGTGCCAGAAGTGAAATCTTCTCTCTGATGGATGGTTTCTCCGGATATAATCAAATCAATATCGTACCAGCAGACCAACACAAGACCGCTTTTATTTGTCCTTGGGGCACTTTCACCTATCAGAAACTCCCATTCGGTTTAAATAATTCCAGCGCAACTTTTGAGCGTGCTATGTCTTACGCCTTCCATGACATAAAACACATTGTGCAGCCATATCTTAATGACTTACCCGCTCATTCCATGCGTCATGTAGATCATCCAATACACCTCCGCGCCATTTTCCTTCGATGTCGGTTTTACCATATACACTTGAATCCCCACAAATGTGTTTTCTGTGTAGAACCTGCTCGACTTCTAAGCTTTATTGTTTCACGTCAAGGGATCAGGGTAGATCCTTTGAAGGTTGAGGTGATTCTCAATCTCCCTCCTCCTTCCTCACTTCACCAATTACAAAGTTTGCAAGGGAAGGCAAACTTTCTCCATCGTTTCATCCCAAACTATGCTAAGTTAACTCTTGGATTTACGCGACTGCTCAAGAAAGGTTCTGAGTTCATATGGGATACCACTACCAACAAAGCTTTTGAAGCTTTGAAACTGTCTCTGACACGTACCCCACTACTCTCCCCTCCTGATTACAGTCGTGATTATTTCCTTTATCTCACAGCCTCGGACTATACCATCACTATGGTTCTCATCCAGGAGGATGATTCTCAAGATGAACATGTCATTTATTACTTAATTCAGAGTCTCACGACTACCGAAACCAAGTATTTACATGTTGAAAAACTGGCCTTGGCAACCGTCCAAGATGTTCAACGTTTCCGGCACTATATCCTCTCTCGCAAGACTATGGTAATTTCTCACTGCAACCCTATGCAGCACATTCTTACATGCCAATTGCTAGGGGGAAAATACTCCAAATGGATCATAATACTCCAAGAGTTTGAATTAGAATTCTAACGTGCTAATCCAAGAAATCCTTGGTGTTTTCCGAGTTGATATGCGACCTTCCCTGCTCTGAGATGGAAAATGTAGAAGCTGATTCATTACCCGATGAATCCCTTCTCCTGATTAGTTCTGGTGACCTTTGGTACAGAGATATCATCATATATCTCCAGACCCAAACTTTCTAGCCATATTTGTCTAGCACTGACCGTCGTCGAATATGCTACCAATCCCATCAGTATATTATCCTCGGTGATACTCTTTATCATCATGGGATTGACTCTGTTTTTCGACGTTGCCTCACATTTGACAAAGCCAAGAAAGCCCTCAATGACTACCATTCTGGAGCCTATGGTGGTCACATGTCTGGGTATGCTACTGCCTAGAATATCTTACGAGCAGGGTATTTTTGGCCTTCTTTATTCAACGATTGTATAATTGTCATGTAAAAATGCCACGCGTGCCAAACCTGCAACAATAAAATATGATCACACCCTGATCCTCTACACCCTGTGGTCTCCATTGTTCCTTTTGTAAAATGGGGTATCGATTTCATGACATGTCACCCTCACTTGGTCAGGGGGCATGGATACATTATTGTAGTCGTACATTATTTTACGAAATGGGTCGAGGTGATGCCAACATTCGACAATACCAGAAGGACTGCAACATTATTCATTCAATCACATCATTGCTCATTTTGGTGTTCCTCAGGCTATCATTACTGATCACAGTAGCCACTTTAGAAACTTCATGATGTCCGAACTCACTGAAAAGTTGGGTCTTCGCCATGAAAACTCAACACCCTATTACCCACAAGCCAACGGCCAAGTTGAAGAAATAAACAAGGTCCTCATTGCCATGCTTCGACGAATGATAGGGATTCACAAAATGAGTTGGCACACGATGTTGTTTTCAGCATTGTGGGCTTATCAGACATCCGTTAAATCTGCTACCTGGTTTACACCATTCCAGTTAGTTTATGGTCTAGAAGCCATCTTGTCGATTGAATGTGAGATACCCTCCCTAAAACTAGCCGTCAAACTTCTCCCAAACACTTCTGCCGAAGAAGAACGTCTGTTGTATCTCATGCAATTAGACGAAACCCATCACGATGCCACCCTAGTTATAGAAGCCCAGAAGAAACGCATCAAAGCCCAATATGATAAACATGTCAGGCCACGCGTTTTCTCCGAAGGTGATCTGGTTCTCCTTTACGAACAAGATCGGGATATGCTAGGAGCCAGAAAATTTGAAGCTATGTGGCGAGGTTCTTATATCGTTAGATGAGTTTTGGAGAAAGGAGCTTACGAGTTGGTAGACTGCGACGGTATCCCTTTGAGTGAACCCAGAAATGGGTTGTACTTAAATAAGTACTATGCCTAAGATCACATGTGCATAAGTGCTTGTATTTTATTGTATCATACTTTTTGTGTGTTACTGTAGTATACTTTTTCGGTATTTGGTCTCTGCCCCCAACCACTTATGTTATGTTGTGCTTGGTTTCCAGATGTTGGAGTCTTCGCTACCCCACATTGTCTTCGCCGATGGCGCTAGCCATAGTACTCAGAGCCTTGCTTCTACTGCATGGGCAATTTACGCACCTACAAACAAACATATCAGTACGCGAGGTGTGTGCCTTGGTCGTGTGACCAATAATATTGCAGAATATAGCGTCGTCGTCGAATTGTTGATTGATGCTATTTCGCTTGGTATCCACCACCTGGTTATACTACTCGATTTGCAGCTAGTAGTACTACAGCTAAGTAATGTCTATGTTATTCGAAGTCCTACTTTATTACGGGTATATTTATGAATTCACCTCTTGGAACGTTATTTTGATTATATTGAGTATCAGCACATTCCTAGATGTCTAAATACATTGACTGATGCTTTAGCTAACTATGTGTTAGACAGACATTTGGGACATTTATAAACCAATCACACATTACATGTATAACACAACACAAGATAAGCCAGTAGAATCCGTATATATGTATATAACAATCAAAAGTTTTTACAAAAAGTTTATGTTCAAGTACCAAAATCTCAAAAATACAAAGACCATAGCTTCTACAAAATAGCATCATTGATGACACTCACGATAACACACAACTGCTCGAGCTACCCTACGAAGCAGTCGACTGATAGACTCGGACACGCCCATAGTATGGCGCTGGTAATGTCTAGGGATCTCCCCAATAGCTATATCTGGGATGTCAGCAGTCAACCCCTCCAAGTTCTGCTCCACTGCCTCGTAGTATTCGGCATCTCATCTCGCCACTGGAGCTGCCTCTCCTCGCCATTGAATAGGAGACGTTCCTGGAGGTCGATATGGCCCCACATCTGTGTCATCAAAAAGAGATTTTTTTATTAGTTCTTGGATAAACACAAAAACATTTCATATGATAAAAATTACAAAAACATCTAAAAAGAACAAAATGTGTACTTCTTACCTAGATCACCCCACTGAGCATCCTCAGGCAGGGCCAAATCCAGATCCCCTTGAAAATCCAAACCAACATATGTGTAGTCGTCAATCATCAGCATCTGGGGCCTTAACCAGTCAAAAAATGAATCATTGTACTTGATTATAGGGCCAGCTACATGTCGATCCATGAGGTTACACAACCTCAGCATCCTCGGATCATGTGGGCCTGGTAAACCCCAATTAACCTGTAATCATAGCAGTGGGACCCTCTCGAGGAAGAAGGACACCAAAAGTGATCCGTACCCAAACTACTTCAAGTTACCCCTTTTGCACTTCGTCAATTGCCTCTTCATACTACGAAGAACTACATCCGACCAGTTGAAGACACGAGGCTCTGTGCACTCTATGGCGTATTGGAAGTAGCTCTGGAGAGCCATGTGTGGAGCCACGCTCCCATCCATGCATGCTATAGTGAACAAGATGGTTTGGAGGGTCAAGTCTTGGACCCCCCAAATAGCAACCTTACCCTTTCTTCTTTCTACCTTAGGAACACAATACTGGTGACAATACTCACTCATAGGGAGTCTGCCGCCTTGGCCACTGGTCAAGCTAGCATGGTACCCATGCCGCGATAACCCCGTTAGAAAATAGATATCCTCAATATCTAGGGTCAGCGTATGGAATCCCACGTGAAATAATTATTGGTCCACAACCCACATGTGGACCAGGTATTCCAACAATCTGAGTTGTGCTCTCATACCTGGAATCCGGAAGAATTTCAATAGCCCACAGTCCCGGAGGGTAGCGACTGTACCCGAGTCATTCCCAGCAATAGCATCATCTTCCTCATGTTCTCTTTCTCGCCACTCCAATATTGTGATGGTCAAACACCTGCACAAGAGCCATGAGAGAAGAGTCAACAACTTGTTTCAAACTTTTGCATAATTTTTATTGAGCAATTTTTAACTTTAAAATCCATGTTTTGGCCCTCGCAGGTGAGCCTTTGGCACAGTGCAAGATTCTCGCAGGTGCCCTAAAGACCACCTGCGAGAATACTAGATTCTCATGGGTCTCGCAGAGCCCGTCTGCGAGAATGCTCGAGCGCATGGTGTGACCCTAAAATGGACCTAAAACCCTAAAAATTGCCAATAAAAACTAAAAATAAACCATGGAAAAGTTGAAAGATCAAGAGCTTACCTCATTGGCTTAAATAGTTCGCTGAATGATCACTTGTGCCTCCCGCAATCGAGCAAAGAAATTTGGGGGAAAATGAGGTATGTTGGACAAGTTTTTGGCAAAATCACAATGAAATGGTAAAAATCCCTTTTTACCCATATTTATTCACTTTTTACCATTTTTGTTGATTTTTTATATTATTTTGTCTATAAAACCTAATGCCCTAATAGTCTTGTGAGTGTGGTTTTCCACAGGTATGGTAACTTCGAAGTTCAAACAAGGGGGTATGGGAATTTTTTCTTTGTGTCGCATGTACAATTACTTTTTAGGGTTTTGTAGGAAAAACCTCGAGCTTAGTCTTTGTTCATTCTCGCGCTCAAAAATAAATGAGAACGCAACCGAGTATACTTTTTCTCGCCTTTTCGTACTCATTATGGTAACACGAAAACGCTGAACCTAAAGGAGTATCCTTTAAGCTCTTTTCATGCTCCATAAAAACGAAAACATTGCCGAGCGATCTTGTTCTCTTCACGCTCATTAAAGTATATGAATAAAACATTCGACGGGCGATAGTTTATCACTTTTTCGGTCTCGTCGAACTTATTTATGAAAAAGGAACTGGGAGAGTTCTCTTTAAGTGTTTTTCAGACTCTCAAAACATGAAAAACTCTCGAGTTTTCTATCCTTGGACTTGTTAAACAAACATCGACAGACCCGTAATGGAAGCGAACCACTCCTTCCTAAGGTTCGTTAAATATACTCCGAGGAACTCATCCGAAGGATGAGCTTACATTAACAAGCATATGTTATCCTCCTCAAGATTGCGTAAAAATAAAGAGGTACTCGCCAAAAATGGTGGGGGAATTATTGGGAAAGGGATGTGTTTTCGTATTCATATTAATGGCAGTAAGCGTCGCTCTTGAACATGACACCCCCTATTTGTCATTTGAATCCAGGTTGAGAAATCCATTTGTCTCTTGTTCGACTTGCTACAAGGTCATATCTTGGGTCGTCTTTGAGTCAGTGCTGCCAAGTCCTTGGTCATGTCGCTCATATGTTCAAGAGAAGTTCACACGAGCCCTCCATTGAGTCAGCCATCTGCAGTTGTCCATTCTTACTATGTCGGCCTTCCCTGTGGCCGTTTCGACTCGTATTCATACTTTGTCTCATCGTCAAAATCTATTACTTATTTCGTTTCATTGATGGGGGATACATTAAGACCCTCCTGTGACGAGTCTTAGTCCATCAACTCCAACTCATTATCCGGAAATGAGACTAAGAAATCATTTAGTACCTTAGAACCTACATGCCTTAATGGTAGGTCTCTTCACTTTTGACAGGGGTTTCACATCATTGATCCCTAATCGAGAGATTTTGTCGCGTGCTCGACTTCAACTCATTCATTCGCATTCGTTCGGATTGTACTTCGATACCTTGGGAGTCATTGACATCAATGGTGATTTCCCTCGCACTTGTTAACGGTTTTCATCAATGACCGGTAATCAAGTGGTTTCTACCATGTTTGACTTCAACACATGTAATCGCATGGCTAGATTCCTACTTTCAGGTGATGGGATTGAAGACCCTGGGTCTCATATTTTTTTATCCAAGCTGCGATGGAGTATGTATGATTTGTATCGGCACATAGATCCACTTTCTATGTCATGTGGCTATGTCGTCTTAATAAATCTTCTCACATAGATCCACAGTGTATTCCTGGTGGCTATGTAGCATTTTTTACAGCATGGATCTACGGTGTATAATTGGTGGTCATGACTTACATTTGTGATTCCATTCATTTGTGATCTGAGCATGGCAATGCCTACCTCAGAGCTGGTATTATATTCTGCAGATGCTTGATTGTTTGCAGGTTTCCGATTAGGTGTGCTCCTAGTTTCTGACACACACACGCAGTTTACAAAGCATTTTGGATGTCACAGATTCCAGCCTCATACTTTGGGGGGCATTTTGTTACACATGATTTTGGTCACTCTGGTGATGGCTCTACAAGTGATGTGTTCAGGCTCCCACAAGGACTTTTTCCTAAGAAAAGTAATTGTTGTCTTCTTTCCAAAAAACACATTTTTAAGATGAGTTCACAGGTTGCCTATGTTACAGGGTGCGAGAATCCCTCATTCTCGTAGGCCACCCACACTTAGGGTGTGAACTGTTCTCAGTCTACTCCATAGATAGGGTGCGAACTTGTTTTTAATATTGGAAAGGAGAAGAGGTCATGAAGGTTCTAAAAGGGGATCTTCTAGAAAATGAGTTGGCATTCTCATGGTTGGCATCCTACCGACTTCTCAGATTTGGTGGGATCATCCTCATCCATGTAACCATCCCTCCTTCTCCTATATATTGAAAGGTTTCTCATGGAAAAGGTTAAGAAAGATTGAATGAAGAATCGGTGAAAGAATTGTGTGAAGAACCCTGCTTGGACAGAATCTTGAAGACTTTATTTGGTCTATCAAGAGGTATTGGATCTTCTTCATGCAAGTGCAAAACAAGTGTGTGTGTTGGAACCAAGGGTCACTGAAAGGAAGCTTGCAACATCAAGGCGATTAAGTTGTATCTTCTACTTTCATTTAATATAAACAGCGGCATGTCCCTTTCCCATAAAATCACTCTTATTTTATAGCATAACTCCTTGATCATATGCATAGGTTGACATTGAATATACTTTGTTATATTCACTTTGGTTGGTTTATGTTGTCTCAGTCCTGACTTCACAAGAGCACCGGAGCAAAGCAGGAACAACAGAGACCTAAGGAAGCGATATAAGGTATGTCACTCATTCCTTCTTATTAGTAGATTCAATGACTACAACTTAGGGAAAGAGTCGTGTCCTGTCTTGTTTTGTTCTAGATCCAGGTAGATCTAGGGAGATCTATTAGTGTTTGCACCTACCGATTTGTCCGATAACAGTCACTCTGAATATTTGATACCCATCTTGGTCCACAAGGTATGGAAGATATTTGTGAAATATGGCACTGCTTGGTCTCTTTCTTGCCGCAGTGTGGTCCATTTGGTATACAAGTCGTCATAACTTTCGATAGGGTAGTATTGTTCCTTAATAGCATCCCTGAAGGATTCTCAGGTGGTCGTGACTATAAATAATGAGGGTTCCTCTGTTTCCTTTTGCTCACAAAAAGTTTCCCACCAATCTTTGACATGGGGAACAGCTTTGAGGAGCGCAAAAGTAATCTTTTCTCTATTTGAAAAGTTATGGACAGAAAAATACCCCTCTAGTAGATTCAACAACTTTTCTACAACATTTGTGTCTATCTGACCTTCAAATATAGGAATATCAAAGTTTATTTGTACCTTGAAGGGGGCGGTGCCTCCGCTCGAAGAATATGTGTCGCCTGTTGGTATTCACCGAAGGATTTACGCGAAATTATCCACCAACTCGTTCCTCTGTTGTGTGAGGGATTCCTCAATCAACAGTTTGAAAGGATCTCCTATCCCATCATCTTGCTTTTCTCCTTCCATGAGAGGTCGCTTGGGTGTGCGAGAGCTTTTTTCCTCAAGAGAAACAAGCTCAAGACCTACCTCTTTGTACTCCGACCTCGTTGGCGACATGCATTAAGACGACAAGAAGAAGGCTGCTCTGATACCACTGATGCGGATTTTATGAGAAGAACAAAATGACTACAGATTATTACCAGATGCTTAACACAGAATAACAGAGATACAGTAAAATTGGTTTTCTATTCAATAAGGAAATAAGTTGAAACTGTAAAATGCAGCAGAAAACAAGCTTGTTGGAATGGTGGCGGCTTATCTCTAAGAAGAGATGTGACGGCTGCACTCATTCGCAAGAAGATGATTACAACGAGGCTCTCAAGGGATTTTTACAATAAACAGGAGTTTCAAAAACCCTTAACATCCAAAAACCTAACCCTAGGAGATGAAGCACCAAAAGTCATGTGGGCCCCGTTTGGGTAAGTTAGTACATCAACTTTCTGGGGTCGTAACTTTTTCATACAATCTTCGTTTTAGCCATATGATATCCCATTGGAAAGATCTATCCGAGGAATACAACATTTGCCTGCAACATACCCCAAAAAACATCGTTTAGGGCCTCAAAATGGCTCTAGAATTTCAGGACCCAAAAAACTACTAAAAATAGTAAATTATCAAAATTGTGAGAAAGTTGTTTTGAGATAGCTCGAAAAGGTGGGTGGCCACCGATATCCACCTAGATCAATCCTCCATCCTTAGTAAACAATGGTCTCCATTGCATTGAATTCCCCCATCAATTGAGGAAATTTCTGTTGAATTTGGCCCTGGGTGAGCCACTTGCCTTGGTGCAGGAGATGCACTGCTTTGACGACTTGATAAAGCTGGATCCTTTGTTGTCGAGTGCCCTTGATCTGGGTATCCACAATCTGATCACTGGATGCCCATTGTATGCAGTCGGGGTTGAGCTCTGTTGGTGTCAGTTGTTCTACTACGTCTGAGGTGTCCAACAATGGTGGCAAATAAGGCTGAAGGAGGTCCACATTGAACACTGGGTGCAGGCCAAGGAAAGGAGGAATGTTGAGTACAAAAGCATTATTCCCCATAGCCTTGGTGATGGTGTACGGCCCATAACAGAGTGGGTGAAGCTTATGGTGGGGTCTTTTAAGATGTTCTTTTTGGAAGTGCAACCAAACTTTGTTACCCACCTGAAACTTATGTGGAACCTGATGTTGATCATGGTGTTGCTTGTACTTTTCATTGGACTTCTATTGGTTATCTTGAACCTGTTGGTGGATGTGTTGGATCCTCTCAATGAATCGTGTGGCTTTGTCAGCCTCAGATGGAGCAGTATAGGAGTCGATCGAGGTGACCGCAAGGGGAAGTGCAACATCTATGGGACCCAATGGTTGGAATCCCAACCCCACCTGAAAGGGGTTGTGGTTGGTTGAGCTATGCAAGGCTCGGTTGTAGCTATGTTGGACATAGGGAAGACTCTCATCCCATGTGCGAGGGCGCTTGGAATTATACATGCACAAGATATGCATGATCATTCAATTTACGACCTTGGTTTGGCCATCTGTCTAGGGGTGGAACGCCGTGAATTTGGTGAGCTTGGTGTCCAGCAGTGACTAGAGGCTCAACCAGAATGTGCTGAGAAATCGACTGTCCCGATCTGAGACAATGGTTTGTGGGATTCCAAAATCTACCCAGACCCGTTCAAAGAATAGCTTGGAAGTGGCTTCTGCTGTGATGCTCTTCTTGCAAGCAACAAAAATCGCCATCTTAGAAAAGCGATCAACAACCACAAAATCACAGTCATTTCCCCATTTGGTGGATGCGAGGCCCGACATGTAGTCCATTGAGATGGATTCCCATGGCTTGTCAGGAGTAGGAAGAGGGGTGCACAGGCCCTTTTTCTTAGTGGTTGGTTTGGCAATAGCACAGGCAGTGCAAGACCTGATATACTTGCTGACCTCCTGTCAAAGTTTCGGCCAGTATAAATGTTTTTGTAGCATTGCCACTGTCTTTTCAATGACGAAGTGTCCTGCCACACGGCTGTAGTGGGCTTCCCAGAACAGCTTCGCTCGCTCACTTGATGGAACACATATATGGCCCATTCGGCACAACAACCCATCCTGAAGATGGAAATTATCGAAAACTGCCTTTGCACCCAACATTGGGTAGGTGGTGGCGAAGTCTGGGTCTGTCTCATAGAGTTGGGGCCATCCAGAGGTCTCATGGACGCAAGAGTCTAGTACTATGGTGCGTGTCGCGACTAGTGGTTTGTTGAGGCAATCAGCAACACAGTTGGTGCTTTATGTTTTATACTTGATGTTGAGGTGGAATTGTTGCAAGCATGTGGACCACTTTTGATGGTGGTCATTTTGCAATTTTCCTTGTGTCTACATGAACTGCAGTGGCTTATGATCAGTGTGGATGACTGTCTCCCTCCCAAGAATGTAATGTCTCCACTAGCGGTAGGCTTGCAAAATGGAGCACATTTCTTTGTTGTAAGTAGGATTCTTATGGATAGCATATGATAGTGTCACACTATGATAGGCCACGGGGTGGCCACGCTGTGTGAAAATGGCACCCACAGCATAGTCTGAAGCATCAGTCTCAATCTCAAAGGGTTGTTGCAGGTCTAGTAGTGAAAGTACTGGGGCTGAGCACAAGAGTTGCTTCAAATCATCGAATGCTTGTTGTTGGGGGCGGCCCCACACAAATTTTGCCTTACCACCACCCCCGATTATTTGGCTAAGGGCCCATGCAATATGGGAGAATCCCAACACAAACCTGTGGTAAAAATTGGCAAGGCCCAAGAAGCTCCGAAGATCAATGAGTGTGGTTGGGGCTGGCCAGTCACGGATGACATGGATCTTGGCTAGATCCACATGCACGCCATGTTGATCAATGATGTAGCCTAGGTAATGGACCCTATCCATGCCAAAGGATCATTTTTCCAAGTTGGCGTATAGCTTGTGCTGTCGCAGGGTGTGCAAAACCTGTTGAATATGCTGCAAGTGTTTGGCCCAAGTCTTGTTGTAAATGAGATTGTCATCGAGATACACCACTACAAAAGTATTGTTGAATGGTCGCAGGATATCGTACATCATCCTCATGAAAGTGGATGGAGCATTTGTCAGACCAAAGGGCATGACCAACCATTCAAAAAGGCCTTCCTTTGACTTGAAGGCGGTCTTCCATACATCAGTCTGTTCTATCGGGACTAGGTGGTAGCCAGAATTTAGATCAATCTTACTAAATTATTTGGCCCCCATGAGTTGATCAAGGAGGTCGTCAATTTAGGGAATCGGAAAGGTGGAGGATCTCGTGGATGGTTGAAATATTTCCTCCTTAAAATCCTTGAGAGATATTTCCTCCCCAAAATCCTTAAGAGATATTTTCTCCCTAAATATCTTAGAGATCTCTTTCTTAGTGGATCTGATGAGAGATCCTCTCCATGGTGGTTAAGCCTACAAATCCTATATAATGAGGGATTTCCATGGAGGAGGGGGAGATAGAGGAGTTTAGAGATACCAAACTTATGATCTCATGAGAAGTGAGAGGAGATGGAGGAGTTTAGAGATACCAAACTTATGATCTCATGAGAAGTAAGAGGAAAGTATTGTGAAGCATCTAATTTATGATCTCATGAGGAAGATTTCATTTAGAACATCAGCATTCTGTGTGTGGACTGTTTAAGCAAGGGTTTGGACAAGGAGAACTTGATGAAGTTGTTGCACTCACATCTAAGGCTGTAAGTAACATTTTGTTCTCATTAATACAATCAATGCTTGGCCTATTTCTTTCAAACTTGTACTTGTTCCATATAAGTTTGTCTGCAGTAAATGGATCTACGTTTTAGCTAATCTCAGTAGAGTAGGAAGTCTTTTCTACTTTTGTTTGTCTTGCAGGACCTACCAAGGATCTCAATATCAAAGCTCATCCTCGACCTTGCAGGGACAAATGACGTTCATAAGGTACATACCTTCCTCCATCTCTTTTGTTCATTAGCTTGATTAGATCTAAGTCCATGTTAATCACTTTCTGTCTTAGAGTTAAGGGTCTAGCTCTCAAGAGGAGATCTACCTGTCCAGAGGGAGATTTTTCCTACCACAAGCGGCGATAGATTGGCCCATTGGGTAGCGGTGCGCTGGGGGTGAGATCGATGGGGTGCTTGACCTGGAAGTGCAGAGATACCCCGATAGGTGAGGAGAAGATATCTGAGTATACTTCCACGGCCTTATCTATTGGCTTCTGTTGTGTGGAGAGGTCGGCCATAGAGACTCTGGATGTGGCTGTGATTTTCTCTCATTCTGACAGCGGATCACGAAGAAGAAAAACTTCCCCGTCTGAGAGATAGCCTTCCTACATTGCTTAGTAGAGATCAAGGAAACAACACTAGGTGGGACAGCGTCGGGTATCCTGTACAATTTCTTGTTCAAAGTAATAATAACACTACGAGGCCTAGACTCATATACAACATGACGTTTCCATAAATAAGGTTGGCCCAAAATAACATCAAAAACTTTGAGAGGAGAAAAATCACACAATACCTCGTCTTTGAAGGGCTTGATGCCATATGACAGTCGACACTCTTGGTTGACGCAGAGATCGCTTCCTTGGCGGAGCCATCCAATGGTGTAGGGTTGTGGGTGCGGCATTGTCTGCAGGGCCAGCCACTTGATGACCTCTACTGAGAAGAGGTTATTCTGGCTACCACTATCGACGATGAAGTGTAGCAGAGTGCCTTTTACCCACATCTATGAATGGAAGAGGCGCTCTCCTTCTTCTGGCTCATCTGGTTAACCATGTTGGAGCTTGGTGGTAGCAACGGTGGCACTGGGTTCCGCGTCAATCATCCATCTTCCCCTTTCTAGTTCTGACTTAGAGTCAGAACCCGCATATGATTCAGAGGCTTTCACTTCGGCCACCAGCATCTGCTTTGAGCGACAGTCAGCAGTGTTATACCAGGGGCTCTTATGGAAGTCGCACCACTTCCCAGTAACTTTCCTTGTCTTTTCGGTGTCCTTCTTTGCTTGCGGCTTGGACTGGTTGTCCTGATACTGACCATATTTGATTTTTCCTTTGTTATGTGGGTTGGGGCCACCCTTTCCTGGCTTTTGTTGTGATGGGTTCTCCGACGTAAATTGTCACGTCGTTTGTTTGAGCTTCTGCTCGATTTTGACGGCATATAGTTAGGTCGCGCCCAAGGATGAGATGTCCAAAAATTCCATTTTGGTATGGATGTATCTATGTAGAGCACCGCGATACTTGAGTACCAGACATCGCTCTAAATCTTTGATACCTAGCTTGGTGGGAAAGGTATGGAAGATATTTGTGAAATCTGGCACTGCCTGGTCTCTTTCTTGCCGCAGTGTGGTCCATTTGGTATACAAGTCGTCATAACTTCTGACAGGGTAGTATTGTTCCTTAATAGCAACCCTGAAGTATTCCCTGGTGGTCATGACTATAAATAATGAGGGTTCCTCTGTTTCCTTTTGCTCGCAGAAAGTTTCCCACCAATCTTTGACATGGGGAACGGCTTTGAGGAGCTCAAAAGTAATCTTTTCTCTATTCGAAAAGTTATGGACAGAAAAATACCCTTCTAGTAGATTAAACCACTTGTCTCCAACATTTGCATCTATCTGACCTTCAAAAATAATAATATCTAAGTTTATTTGTACCCTTAAGGGGGCAGTCCCTCCGCTCGAAGAAGATGCGTCGCCTATTGGTAGTCATCGAAGGATTTGCGCGAAATTATCCATCATCTCGTTCCTCTGTTGCATGAGGGATTCCTCAATCAACAGTTTGAAAGGATCTCCTATCATGTCATCTTTATTTTCTCCTTCCATGAGAGATCGCTTGGGTGTGCGAGAGCTTTTGTCCTCAAGAGAAACAAGCTCGAGACCTAACTCTTTGTACTCCAACCTCGTTGGGGACATGCATTAAGACGACAAGGAGCAGGTCGCTCTGATATCACTGATATGGATTTTATGAGCAGAACGAAATGACTACAGATTATTAGCAGATGCTTAACACAAAATAATAGAGATACAAAAAAACTGGTTTTCTATTCAATAAGGAAATAAGCTGAAACTGTAAAATGCAGCGGAAAACAAGCTTGATGGAATGGTGGCGGCTCATCTCTGAGAAGAGATGTGACGGTTGCGCTCATTCACAAGAAGATGATTACAATGAGGCTCTCAAGGAATTTTTACAATAAACAGGAGTTTCAAAAACCCTAAACATCCAAAAACCTAACCCTAGGAGATGAAGTGCCAAAAGTCATGTGGGCCCCATTTGGGTAAGTTAGTACATCAACTTCCCGGGGTCGTAACTTTTGCATACGATCTTCGTTTTAGACATATGATAGCCCATTGGAAAGATCTATCTGAGGACTACAACAATGATGAAATTTTTTGCTTGCAACCCAAAAATACATCGCTTAGGGCCTCAAAATGGTTTTGGAAGTTCAGGACCCGAAAAACTACTAAAAATAGTAAATTATCAAAATTGCGAGAAAGTTGTTTTGAGCCAACTGGAAAAGGTGGGTGGCCACCGATATCCACTTGGATCAATCCTCCATCCTTAGGAAGCAATGGTCTCCATTGCATTGAGTTCCCCCATCAGTTGAGGAAATTTCTGTTGAATTTGGCCCCGACTGAGCCACTTGCCTTGGTGCAGGAGATGCCCTACTTTGACGACTCGATAAAGTTGGATCCTTTGTTGTCGAGTTCCCTTGATCTGCGTTTCCACAATCTGATCATTGGATGCCTGTTTTATGCAGTCGAGGTTGAGCTCTGTTGCTGTCAGTTGTTTTGCTACGTCTGAGGTGTCCAATAATGGTGGGAAATCAGGCTGAAGGAGGTCCACATTGAACACTGGGTGCAAGCCAAGAAAAGGAGGAATGTTGAGCACAAAAGCATTATCCCCCACAGCCTTGGTGATGGTGTACAGCCCATAATGGAGTGGGCGAAGCTTCCTATGGGGTCCTGTAAATCGTTCTTTCTGCAAGTGCAACCAAACTTTGTCACCCACCTGAAACTTATGTGGAACCCAATGTTGATCATGGCGCTGCTTGTACTTGTCATTGGACTTCTGTAGATATCCTGAACCTGTTGGCAGATGTGCTAGATCCTCTCAATGAACCGGGTGGCTTTGTCAGCCTCGGTTGGAGTAGGAGAGGAGTCAGTCGAGGTGACCGCGAGGGGAAGTGCAACATCTATGGGACCCAATGGTTGGAATCCCAGCCCCTCCTGAAAGGGGCTATGACCAGTTGAGATATGCAGGGATCGGTTGTAGCTATGTTGGACATAGGGAAGACTCTCATCCCATGTGCGAGGGTGCTTGGAATTATACATGCGCAGGATATGCACAATTATTCGATTCATGACCTCGGTTTGGCCATCTGTCTATGGGTGGAACGTCATGGATTTGTTGAGCTTGGTGGATCCAGCAGTGACCAGAGGCTCGACCAAAATGTGATGAGAAATAGACTGTCCTGATCTGAGACAATGGTTTGTGAGATTCCAAAATGTACACAGACCTGTTCAAAGAAGAGCTTGGCAGTGGCTTATGTTGTGATGCTCTTCTTGCAAGCAACCAGAATCGCCATCTTAGAAAAGCGATCAACAACCAAAAAAAAATAGTCATTTCCCTGCTTGGTGGATGGGAGGCCCAACATGTAGTCCATTGAGATGGATTCCCATGGCCTGTCAGAAGTAGGAAGAGGGGTGTACAGGCCTTGTTTCTTAGTGGTTGGTTTGGCAATAGTGTAGGCAGTGCAAGACCTGATATACTTGTTGACCTCCTGTCGAAGTTCTGGCCAATAGAAATGTTTCTGTAGCATTGCCACTATCTTTTCAACATCGAAGTGTCCTGCCACACGGCTGTAGTGGGCTTCCCAGATCAGCTTCGCTCGCTCACTTGATGGAACACATATATGGCCCAGTCGGCACAACAACCCATCCTGAAGATGGAAATTATCGACAACTGCCTTTGCACCCAACATTTGGTAGGTGGTGGCGAAGTCTAGGTCTGTCTCATAGAGTTGGGGCCATCTAGAGGTCTCATGGCCACAAGAGTCTTGTACTGTGGTGAGTGTTGTGACTGGTGGTCTGCTGAGGCAATCAGCGACACGGTTGGTGCTTCCTATTTTATACTTGATGTTGAGGTGGAATTGTTGCAAGTATGTGGACCACTTTTGATGGCGGTCATTCTGCAATTTTCCTTATGTTTGCATGAACTGCAGTGGCTTATGATCAGTGTGGATGACTGTCTCCCTCCAAAGAATGTAATGTCTCCACTGGCGGAAAGCCTTCCCAATGGAATACATTTATTTTTTGTAAGTAGGGTACTTATGGACAACAAATGATAGTGTCGCACTATGATAGGCCACGGGGTGGTTGTGTTGTGTGAGAATGGCAACCACAGCATAGTCTGAAGCATCAGTCTCAATATCAAAGGGTTGTTGCAGTTCTGGTAGTGAAAGTACTCGGGCTGAGCATAAGCGTTGCTTCAAATCATTGAATGCTTGTTGTTGGGGCCGGCCCCACGCAAATTTTTCCTTACCACCACCCCTGGTTATTTGGGTGAGGGCCCATGCAATATGGGAGAATCCTAACACAAACCTGCGGTAGAAATTGGCAAGGCCCAAGAAGCTTCGAAGCTTAGTGAGTGTGGTTGGGGATGGCCAATCACGGATGACTTGGATCTTGGCTAGATCCACATGTACGCCATGTTGATCAATGATGTAGCCTAGGTAATGGACCCTGTCCATGCTGAAGGAGCATTTTTCCAAGTTGGCATATAGCTTGTGCTGCCGTAGGGTGTGCAGAACCTGTTGAATATGCTGCAAGTGTTCAGCCCAAGTCTTGTTGTAAATGAGAACATCATCCAGATACACCACTACAAAAGTATTGGTGAATGGTCGCAGGATATCGTCCATCATTCTCATGAAAGTGGTTGTAGCATTTGTCAGAACAAAGGGCATGACCAACCATTCAAAAAGGCCTTCCTTTGACTTCAAGGCGGTCTTCCATACATCAATCTATTCTATAGGGACCTAGTGGTAGCCAGACTTCAGATCAATCTTACTAAAGTATTTTTCCCCCATGAGTTGATCAAGGAGGTCATCGATTCGGGGAATCAGGTACCGGTTTCTGACTGTGATTTTATTCAAAGCCCGATAATCAATGCAAAGTTGCCAAGTTCCATCTTTCTTCTATACCAGCATGATTGGGCAACCGCAAGGTGATGAGATGGGATGGATGTACCCCTTGTGGAGCAATTCTTGGATCTGTCGCTTGATCTCATCATTCTCTAATAGAAAGCGGCGATAGCCTAGCCCATCGAGAAACGGAGCGCTGGGGGTCAAATAGATGGGGTGCTTAACTTGGTAGTGCAGAGGTACCCCGGTAGGTGAGGAGAAGATATCTGAGTATTCTTCCACGACCTAATCTACCTGCTTCTGCTGTGTGAAGAGGTCAGCCGCAGAGACCCTGGATGTGGCTGTGATTTTTCTCTCATTCTGAGAGTGAATCATGAAGAAGACAAACTTCTCTGTCTGAGAGATAACCTTCCCGCATTTCTTAGCAGAGATCATGGAAATAGCACTAGGTGGGACAGCCTTGGGTATCTTGTACAATTTCATGTTCAAAGTAATAATAACACTACGAGGCCTAGACTCATATACAACATGACATTTCCATATATAAGGTTGGCCCAAAAGAACATCACAAACTTTGAGAGGAGCAACATCACACAATACCTCATCTTTGAAGGGCTTGATGTCATACGACAACTGACACTTTTGGCTAATGCAAAGATCGCTTCCTTGGATGAGCCATTCAATGGTGTAGGGTTGTGGGTGCGACATTGTCGGCAGGGCCATCCGCTTTGTTGTTCCAGAGTTTGTGTTTTAAGGCTATAAAACACACCGTCTAGGCATCCATNGATATCGTCCATCATCCTCATGAAAGTGGTTGGAGCATTTGTCAGACCAAAGGGCATGACCAACCATTCAAAAAGGCCTTCCTTTGACTTGAAGGCGGTCTTCCATACATCTGTCTGTTCTATCAGGACCTGGTAGTAGCCAGACTTCAGATCAATCTTATTGAAGTATTTTCCCCACATGAGTTGATCAAGGAGGTCATCAAATTGGGGAATCGGGTACCGGTTTCTGACTATGATTTTATTCAAAGCCCGATAATCAATGCAAAGTCGCCAGGTTCCATCTTTCTTCTGTACCAGCATGATTGGGCTCCCGCAAGGTGATGAGCTAGGACGGATGTGCCCCTTGTGTACCAATTCTTGGATCTATCGCTTGATCTCCTCATTCTCTAATAGAGAGCGACAATAGACTGGCCCATTGGGCAGCGATGCATCGGGTGTCAGATCGATGGGGTGCTTGACCTGGCAGTGCAGAGGTACCCCGGTAGGCGAGGAGAAGATATCAGAGTATTCTTCCACGACCTTATCTACTTGCTTTTGCTGTGTGGAGAGGTCACCCGTAGAGATCCTGGATGTGGCTGTGATTTTTCTCTCATTCTGAGAGCGGATCACGAAGAAGACAAACTTCCCCATCTGAGAGATGACCTTCCTGCATTGCTTAGCAGAGATAAAGGAAATAACACTAGGTGGGACAGCCTCAGGTGTCCTGTACAATTTCCTGTTCAAAGTAATAATAACACTACGAGGCCTAGACTCATATACAACATGATGTTTCCATAAATAAGGTTGGATGAACAGAACATCACAAACTTCGAGAGGAGCAACATCACACAATACCTCATCTTTGAAGGGCTTGATGTCGTATGACAGT
>JASDQU010737655.1:279933-303441 GCA_032191745.1 Picea mariana
GATATGATTAACTTAATGGTTAAGATTGATTTTTTAAATGAGATTTAAGAAAACAATGAATTAATAGAAGATTAGTGTATCGGGAAATCGGAGGTCGGGAGATCGGGATTTAATGTGTATTGAAAATTTGTTATTATAAAACCACGAACTCCGATATCCCGATATGTTTTAGAAAAACTTCGAATTCTATCATTGTGGTTCATTTAGAATATTATTTGAGAAAGTATTTGGAACATTCATTGATTAATTTTCAATCGTTCTCTTTCCAAGAATAAGCCTCAAGTGTATTTCGAATTCATTAGATCTGAAAAAAAATTTAATAGTGCAAAGACTCCAGGATACCAAAAATTTGTTCAAAAAACAAAATTTAAGTTCTGTTTCAACACGCTTGATGGTCTCTACTGAGATGAGGTTCTTCTGGCTACCACTATCGACGATGAAGTGCAGCGGGGTGCCTTTTACCCACATCTCTGAATGGAAGAGGCGCTCTCCTTCTTCTGGCTCGTCTAGTTCACCATGTTGGAGCTTGGTGGTAGAAACGGTGCCACTAGGTTCTGCGTCAATGATCCATCTTCCCCTTTCTAGTTCTGACTCAGAGTCAGAACCTACATCTGATTCAAAGGCTTTCACTTTGGCGACCAGCGTCTGCTTTGAGCGGCAGTCAACAGTGTTATGCCAGGGGCTCTTATGAAAGACGCACCACTTCCCAGTATCTTTCTTTGTCTCTCCAGTGTCCTTATTTGCTTGCGGCTTGGACTGGTTGTCCTGATACTGTCCATATTTGCTCTGTCCTTTGTTCTGTGGGTTGGGTCCAACCTTTCCTAGCTCTTGTTGTGAGGGGTTCCCCGACCCAAATTGTCGCGTCTTTTGTTTGAGCTTCTGCTCGATTTTGACGGCATATCGGTAGGTCGTGCTAAAGGATGAGATGTCCAGAAATTTCATTTCATTCTGGATGTATCTATGCATAGCAACGCGACACTTGAGAACTAGACGTTGCTCTGAATATTTGATACCCAGCTTGGTGCACAAGGTATGGAAGCTATTTGTGAAATCTGGCATTGCTTGGTCTCTTTCTTGCCGCAGTGTGGTCCATTTGGTATACAAGTTGTCATAACTTTCGACAGGGCAGTATTGTTCCTTAATAGCATCCCTAAAGGATTCCCAGGTGGCCGTGACTGTAAATAATGAGGGTTCCTCTGTTTCCTTTTGCTCACAGAAAGCTCCCACCAATCTTTGACATGGGGAACGACTTTGAGGAGTGCAAAAGTAATCTTTTCTCTATTCGAAAAGTTATGGACAGAAAAATACCCTTCTAGTAGATTCAACCACTTGTCTACAACATCTGCATCTATCTGACCTTCAAATATAGGAATATCAAAGTTTATTTGTACCTTGAAGGGGGCGGTGCCTCCGCTCAAAGAAGATGCGTCGCCTGTTGCTAGTCGCCGAAGGATTTGCACGAAATTATCCATCATCTCGTTCCTTTGTTGCATGAGGGCTTCCCCAATCAAAAGTTTAAAAGGATCTCTTGTCCCGTCATCTTTCTTTTCTCCTTCCATGAGAGGTTGCTTGGGTGTGCGAGAGCTTTTGTCCTCAAGAGAAACAAGCTCGAGACCTAACTCTTTGTACTCCGACCTCGTTGGGTACATGCATTAAGACAACAAGGAGCAGGCTGCTCTGATACCACTGATTCGTATTTTATGAGTAGAATGAAATGACTATAGATTATTACCAAATTCTTAACACGGAATAATAGAGATACAGTAAAACTAGTTTTCTATTCAATAAGGAAATAAGTTGAAACTGTAAAATGCAGCAGAAAACAAGCTTGTTGGAATGGTGGCAGCTTATCTCTGAGAAGAGATGTGACAGCTACACTCATTCACAAGAAGATGATTACAACGAAGCTCTCAAGGCGTTTTTAGAATAAACAGGAGTTTCAAAAACCCTAAACATCCAAAAACCTAACCCTAGGAGATGAAGCGCCAAAAGTCATGTGGGCCCCGTTTGGGTAAGTTAGTACATCAACTTCCCGGGCTCGTAACTTTTGCATATGGTCTCTATTTTAGGCATATGATAGCCCATTGGAAAGATCGATCTGAGGACTACAAAAGTTGCACAAAATTTCATCTCATCGTGAAAATTTACCGCAACATACCCCAAAAAACATCGTTTAGGGCCACAAAATGGCTCTGGAAGTTCAGGACCCGAAAAACTGCTAAAAATAGTAAATTATCAAAATTGCGAGAAAGTTGTTTTGAGCCAGATGGAAAAGGTGGGTGGCCACCGATATCCACCTAGATCAATCCTCCATCCTTAGGAAGCAATGGACTCCATTGCATTGATTTCCCCCATCATTTGAGGAAATTTCTGTTGAATTTGGCCCCGGGTGAGCCACTTGCCTTGGTGAGGAGATGACCTGCTTTGATGACTCGATAAAGTTGGATCCTTTGTTGTTGATTTCCATTGATCTGTGTGTCCACAATCTGATCACTAGATTCCTATTGTATGCAATCGGGGTTGAGCTATGTTGGTGTCAGTTGTTCTGCTACGTCTGAGGTGTCTAATAATGGTGGGAATTAAGGCCGAAGGTGGTGCATGTTGAACACTGGTATGCAGGCCAAGGAAAGGAGGAATGTTGAGCGCAAAATCATTATCCCCCACAGCCTCGATGATGGTGTACGGCCCATAATGGATCAGGCAAAGCTTCCGATGGGGTCCTGTAAGATGTTCTTTTTGCAAGTGCAACCAAACTTTGTCGCCCACCTGAAACTTATGTGGAACCCGATGTTGATCATGGTGTTGTTTGTACTTGTCATTGGACTTCTGTAGGTTATCCTGAACCTATTGGCAGATGTGTTGGATCCTATCAATGAACCAGGTGGCTTTGTCAGCCTCAGTTAGAGCAGGAGAGGAGTCGGTCGAGGTGACCGCAAGGGGAAGTGCAACATCTATGGGACCCAATGGTTGGAATCCCAACCCCACCTGAAAGGGGTTGTGGTCGATTGAGCTATGCAAGGCTCGGTTGTAGCTATGTTGGACATAGGGAAGACTCTCATCCCATGTGCAAGGGTGCTTGGAATTATACATGTGCATAATATGCACGATCATTCGATTTACGACCTCGGTTTGGTCGTCTTTCTAGGGGTGGAACGCCATGGATTTGGTGAGCTTGGTGTCCAGCAGTGACTAGAGGCTCGACCAGAATGTGCTGAGAAATCAACTATCCCATTCTGAGAAAATGGTTTGTGGGATTCCAAAATGTACCCAGACCCATTCAAAGAAGAGCATGGCAGTGGCTTCTGCTGTGATGCTCTTCTTGCAAGCAACCAAAATCGCCATCTTAGAATAGTGATCAACAACCACAAAAACACAGTCATTTCTCCGCTTGGTGGACGGGAGGCCCGACATGTAGTCCATTGACATGGATTCCCATGGCCTGTCAGGAGTAGGAAGAGGGTTGTAGAGGCCATGTTTCTTACTCGTTGGTTTGGCAATAGTGCAGGCAGTGCAAGACCTGATATACTTGCTGACCTCCTGTCGAAGTTTCGGCTAGTAGAAATGTTTTTGTAGCATTGTCGTTGTATTTTCAACACCGAAGTGTCCTGCCACACGGCTGTAGTGGGATTCCTAGATCAGCTTCGCTCACTCACTTGATGGAACACATATATGGCCCAGTCAGCACAACAACCTATCCTGAAGATGGAAATTATCGAAAATTGCCTTTGCACCCAACATTTTGTAGGTGGTGGCAAAGTCTAGGTCTGTCTCATAGAGTTGGGGCCATCTAAAGGTCTCATGGCCACAAGAGTCTAGTACTGTGGTGAGTGTAGCGACTGGTGGTATGTTGAGGCAATCAGCAACACGGTTGATGCCTCCTGTTTTATACTTGATGTTGAGGTGGAATTGTTGCAAGTATGTGGACCACTTTTGATGGCGGTCATTCTGCAATTTTCTTTGTGTCTGCATGAACTGCAGTGGCTTATGATCAGTGTGGATGACTGTCTCCCTGCCAAGAATGTAATGTCTCCATTGGCGACAGGCTTTTACAATGGAGTACATTTCTTTGTCATAAGTAGGGTACTTACAGACAGCATTTGATAGTGTTGCACTATGATAGGCCACGGAGTGGTCGTTTTGTGTGAGAACGACACCCACAGCATAGTCTGAAGCATTCGTCTCAATCTCAAAGGGTTGCTACAAGTCTGGTAGTGAAAGTTCTGGGGCTGAGCACAAGCGTTGCTTCAAATCATCGAACACTTGTTGTTGGGGCCGGCCCCAAGCAAATTTCGCCTTACCACCACCCCTGGTTATTTGGTTGAGGGCCCATGCAATATGGGAGAATCCCAACACAAACCTGTAGTAGAAATTGGCAAGGCCCAAGAAGCTTCGAAGCTCATTGAGTGTGGTTGGGGTTGGCCAGTCACGGATGACTTGGATCTTGGTTGGATCCACATGTACGCCATGTTGATCAATGATGTAGCCTAGGTAATGGACCCTGCCCATGCTGAAGGAGCATTTTTCCAAGTTGGCGTATAGCTTGTGTTGTCATAGGGTGTGCAGAACCTGTTGAATATGCTGCAAGTGTTCGGCCCAAGTCTTTTTGTAAATGAGAATGTCATCCAGATACACCACTACAAAAGTATTTTTGAATGGTCGCAGGATATCATCCATCATCCTCATGAAAGTGGCTCGAGTATTTGTCAGGCCAAAGGGCATGACCAACCATTCAAAAAGGCCTTCCTTTGACTTGAAGGCGGTCTTCCATACATTAGTATATTCTATCGGGACCTGGTGGTAGCCAGACTTCAGATCAATCTTACTGAAGTATTTGGCCCCCATGAGTTGATCAAGGAGGTCGTCGATTCGGAGAATCGAGTACCGGTTTCTGACTGTGATTTTATTCAGAGTCTGAAAATCAATGCAAAGTCATCAAGTTCCATCTTTCTTCTGTACCATCACGATTGGGCTTTCGCAAGGTGATGAGATGGGATGGATGTGACCCTTGTGGAGCAATTCTTGGATCTGTCACTTGATCTCCTCATTCTCTAACATAGAGTGGCGATATACTGGCCCATTGGGCAGCAGTGCACCGGGGGTCAGATCAATGGGGTGCTTAACCTAGCAGTGCAGAGGTACCCAGGTAGGTGAGGAGAAGATATCTGAGTATTCTTCCATGACCTTATCTACTTGCTTCTTTTGTGTGGAGAGGTCAGCCGCAGAGACCCTCGATGTGGCTGTCATTTTTCTCTCATTCTGAGAGCGAATCATGAAGAAGACAAACTTCCCCATCTTAGAGATAACCTTCCTGCATTGCTTAGCAGAGATCAAGGAAATAGCACTAGGTGGGAGAGCTTCGGGTATCCTGTACAATTTCTTGTTCAAAGTAATAATAACACTACGAGGCCTAGACTCATATACAGCATGACATTTCCATAAATAAGGTTGGCCCAAAAAAACATCACACAATACCTCGTCTTTGAAGGGCTTGATGTCGTACGACAGTCGACACTGTTGGCTAACGTGGAGATCGCTTCCTTGGCGGAGCCATCCAATGGTGTAGGGTTGTGGGTGCGGCGTTTTTGATAGGGCTAGTCGCTTGATGACCTTTGCTAAGATGAGGTTCTTCTGGCTACCACTATCGACGATGAAGTGCAGCGGGGTGCCTTTTACCCACATCTATGAATGGAAGAGGTGCTCTCCTTCTTCTGGCTCATCTGGTTCACCATGTTGGAGCTTGGTGGTAGAAACGGTGGCACTGGGTTCCACGTCAATGATCCGTACTCCCCTTTCTAGTTCTGACTCAGAGTCAGAACCCACATCTGATTCAGAGGCTTTCACTTCAACCACCAGCATCTGCTTTGAGCGGCAATCACCAGTGTTATGTTAGGGGCTCTTATGGAAGTCGCACAACTTCTTGGTATCTTTCTTTGTCTTTCCGGTGTCCTTATTTGCTTGCGACTTGGACTAGTTGTCCTGATACTGTCCATATTTTATCTATCCTTTGTTCTATGGGTTGGGGCCGCCCTTTCCTGGCTTTTGTTGTGAGGGGTTCCTCAGCCCAAATTGTCACATCTTTTGTTTGAGCTTCTGCTCGATTTTGATGACATATCGATAGGCCGCGCCCAAGGATGAGATGTCGATAAATTCCATTTCGGTATGGATGTATCTATGCAAAGCACCACGATACTTGAGCACCAGACGTGCTCTGAATCTTTGATACCCAGCTTGGTGAGCAAGGTATGGAAGATATTTGTGAAATCTGGCATTGCTTGGTCTCTTTCTTGCCGCAGTGTTTTCCATTTGGTATACAAGTCATCATAACTTCCGACAGGGTAGTATTGTTCCTTAATAGCATCCCTAAAGGATTCCCAGGTGACCGTGACTATAAATAATGCGGCTTCCTCTGTTTCCTTTTGCTCACAGAAAGTTTCCCACCAATCTTTAACATGGGCAACGGCTTTGAGGAGCTCAAAAGTAATATTTTCTCTATTCGAAAAGTTATGGACAGAAAAATACCCTTCTAGTAGATTCAACCACTTGTCAACAACATCTGTGTCTATCTAACGTTCAAATATAGGAATATCTAAGTTTATTTGTACCTTGAAGGGGGCGGTGCCTCCACTCGAAGAAAATGTGTCGCTTGTTGGTAGTCGCCGAAGGATTTGCACGAAATTATCCGTCGTCTCGTTTCTCTGTTGCATGAGGGTTTCCTCAACCAACAGTTTGAAAGTATCTCATATCCCATCATATTTCTTTTCTCCTTACATGAGAGGTCTCTTGGGTGTGCGAGAGCTTTTGTCCTTAAGAGAAACAAGCTCGAGACCTAACTCTTTGTACTCTGACCTCGTTGGGGACATGCATTAAGACGACAAGGAGCAGGCCGCTCTGATACCACTGATCCAGATTTTATGAGCAAAACAAAATGACTATAGATTATTACCAAATGCTTAACACAGAATAACATAGACACAGTAAAACTGGTTTTCTATTCAATAAGGAAATAAGCTGAAACTTTAAAATGCAGCGGAAAACAAGCTTGCTGGAATGGTGGTGGCTTATCTCTGAGAAGAGATGAGACGGTTGTGCTCATTCGCAAGAAGATGATTACAACGAGGCTCTCAAGGCCTTTTTACAATAAATAGGAGTTTCAAAAACCCTAAACATCCAAAAACCTAACCCTAGGAGATGAAGCGCCAAAAATCATGTGGGCCCTGTTTGGGTAAGTTAGTACATCAACTTCTCGGGGTCATAACTTGTGCATACAATCTTTGTTTTAGGCATATGATAGCCCATTGGAAAGATCTATCCGAGGAATACAACAATTGCACAAAATTTCATGATGAAACTTTGTGCCTGCAACATACTCCAAAAAAACATCGTCTAGGGCCTCAAAACAGCTCCGGAAGTTCAGGACCCGAAAAACTATTAAAAATAGTAAATTATCAAAATTGCGAGAAAGTTGTTTTGAGCCAATTGGAAAAGGTGGGTGGCCATCGATATCCACCTGGATCAAAAAGTCTCTAGGATTTGTTTTCCTCCAAGACGGGATCATAGTAGATAGCAAAAATAGTTACAGTGATCATGGATACAGCCAGTCAGACCCACTGTAGCACATCTATGGTGATAGATCCAATGGAGGTGGTGAACACAGTATGAGTCCTGGAGGGAGCAGTTGTAGTAGCCCAAAAGGAGTAGTTCCAGATCTCCAGAGGGAGCAGTTGCAAAGAGAGTGTATGAGCTACTCTCAGTACATGCAGATCCACTTCCAGAGGAGATAGTCCTAGATTGGTTATTCTTGGGATGATCCATTGTTCCTGTTAGGCGATTGAGTATTCTCCAAGGGATTGGAAGTGTGGTAGAGGCCATGCAAGAAATTCCTCTGACAGGGGAAGCACAGGGTTGTGATCTTGCAGATATATGGCATAATGGACTGTAGGTCCATGGCCATACCCATGATATCAAATTTGAAGAAGTTGAATGAGGTAACTTCATACTCAAATTTGGTGGACCCTACAATGTACAAACAACTAGTTGGGCCCCTGATGTACCTAGTGAACACCACGACAAATATATGTTTTATGAGCGCCTTGAGTCAGTTCATGAGAGAACCAAGGAAATTGCACTAGGTTGCTGCAAAATATGTGTTGAGGTAGCTACATGGTACAATTGGGTATGGACTCAGATACTTCTCAAGTGGAGAAGTAATGTTGCAGGGATATACAAACTATGATTGGGCAAGGAGTGCGGATGATAGAAAGAGTACCTCTAGTACCTATTTCAGTTTGGGCTCATCCATGATATCTTGGATTAGCAGGAAATAGAAGTATGTGGAACTCATCACTACAGAGGTAGAGTACATTGCAACATTATATTCTTGTACGGAAGCAGTATGGCTCTGTAAGTTGAATTCTTGACTATTTGATCAGGTGTCAGATTCGACCATGATATTCTGTGACAATCAAAAATGTGTGAAGCTTTCAGAGAACCCTATGTTCCATGACAGGTCGAAGCACATTGAGATAAATTATTATTACATCCGTGATCGAGTCTAGAAGGGAGAAGTAAAACTCTAGTATATCTCCACTGGTGAGCAGATAGCAGATATTCTGATGAAGCACTTGTCCAAAGGGAAGTTTGTGTACTTCAAGGACAAGTTGGTACTTGTGGAGATTGCTCCCTTGGTTGAGAGGGAGTGTTGATATATATTATGCTAGTACAACTTAGATATTATGCTTTAGAATCATGCTAGTACATCTTAGATATGATACAAATGTCTTGAGACGCATCATGCTAGTATAGCTTAGATATGATGGATTAGCATCATGCTAGTACAACTTAGAGATGATGCATATGCATGAGTTGCATCATGCTATTACAACTTAGATATGATGTAGTAGCATCATGCTAGTACATCTTAGAGATGATGCAGATGACTTGTATAATGCCAGTACAACTTAGATATGGTGCATTGACACCATGCTAGTATGGCTTAGAGATGATGCAGAGGCATTGATCTACATCATGCCAGTACAACTTAGATATGATGCATTTGCATCATGCTAGTACAGCTTAGAGATTATGTAGATGATACTCCACATCATGCTAGTACATCTTAGATATGATGCATTAGAATCATGCTAGTACATCTTAGAGATGATGCATATGCATGAGTCGCATTATGTTATTACAACTTAGATATGATGTAGTAGCATCATGCTAGTACAACTGAGAGATGATGCAGATGACTCGCATCATGCCTAGAATACTCAGATAGAGTGTGGCTCAAATAGTCACGTGACACTTTGTTGAGTGCGTGACAACTACAGGACACATGTGTAGTCCTAAGACTATGGAAAAGACTGTGTGTCTCTGGATAGCAGTTGTATGCTACTACAATGGTTGTGTACAACTGGTGAAGACTATGTGTATTTGGACAGTAGTTGTATGCTACTACGGTGGTTGTGTACCACTGGCAAAGATTGTGTGTCTCTGGATAATAGGTGTATGCTACTACAATGGTTGTGTACCACTAGCAGAGACTATGTGTCTCTAGACAACAGTTGTATGCTACAATGGTTGTGTACCACTGGCGGAGATTATGTGTCTCTGGATAGTAGTTGTGTGCTATTACGGAGGTTTTGTACCACTGGTAGAGACTTTGTGTCTCTTAATAGTAGTTGTGTGCTACTATGGTGGTTATGTACAATTGGTAGTGATTGTGTGTCACTAGAAAGTAGTTGTGTGCTACTAGTAGTGGTTGTGTACCACTGGGCAATAGTTGTGTACTACTATGGATTAGCACATTCATGTTCTATTGGATGTCATTATAGTAGATGTGAGCTACTAGATGATTGTCATGGAGATTACCATATCACTTGGAGCAGTTGTCTGTTGCTTGATTGTGGAGACTATGATGGATGATTCAAGCAATCGATGACATGGTAGTAGTTGTGTGCTACTAGTTGATTTTAGAGTAGTTGGTGGACTACTAGATGAAGACATCATGAAAAGATACCTCCCTAGCTAAGAGGGAGTGTTGATGTTTGAGGTAGCATTATGAGACATTGGTCCTATATGGACTAGTAAGAGGGAATGTGTTGGTCAGATGAAGGAACCAAGACATTGGTTTCATGAGGAAGCCTCTATATGTCAAATATGGTTCAAGATGACTTAGCTTGATCAACCCCAAGGGACTGGCCACCCCTTGTAGGATGATCTAGCTCAAGTCTTTTGGATACCAACTACATGAAGTGTATAAACACAGGTGAATGTCCCTAGTAATTATCGGGTGGACTTTCTCCTAGATTGTGTTGCAGACCAATGGAGATAGGATACATTTATCACAAGGGTGTACTTGTGATAAATGGGCCCAAGCGTAGTCCTTCCTTGATCATGACAAGGAATAATATGGACTCGAAGTGCTCGAAGATGCAGACCCAGAGTGAACCTGATCTCAAAGAGAGTGAATTGGCTCAGAGGGAGATCCGCAGAGGGAGTTTCTTCTCGGTTCAGGTGGGAGAGAGACATCTACCAAGATTGACAGACATGTGTCGTGAGTCTAGAGTGAAGTTTGTATACTTCATAGACAAGCTTTGACATGATGAAGAATGTCTCCCTCTTTGAGAGGGAATGTTGATGTTTGGACAACATTGAGAAGACATTCTCCCAGATCATATGGCGGGTTGCTCCTAATGTTGCAGATGTTATGAATATATATATATATATATATATATATATATATATATAGTAAATAAGTAGTTATTTATTATCCAAGGGACGCATCCTTTCATGGATGGTAACCATATGTTCTATATATATGAAACACCCATCATTGTAATAACATCATTCAAATATACAATATCATCTCATTTAGAAAAATCAACACTCGACGCCTTTATTTTCTTCTCTATTTAATTCTCCACAAGAGCCTTAAACTCTTTAAATTTACCAAATACCTCATATTACTTTTGAAGGAAATAAATGTATGTATTCCTGGAGAAATTATCAAGGAATGAAACACAGTACACATATTTACCTAGTGATGGAATAGGAACATGTCCAAACACATCACTATGTACCAACTCTAAGATTCCCTTTGCTCTTGTAGCATCGAATGAGAATCTTAACCGATTCTATTTACCATATATGCAATGTTCACAGAAATCAAAATCCAGTGTGCAATCATACATACCTTCAACCATACCTTTATCGTGCAGTGGTCGAAGGCTCTTCTCTCCAAGATGTCCTAGTCTTTGATGTCACAACAATGTCTTTTCTCCAAAGACAGTAGGCAATTGGTCTTCTTCATTTCCACCCTTAGGAACAACAAAATTGTTACAACCATTACTAATAGTGCTTCCCAACAACTTATATAGAGTTCCATTCCAAACTTCCCTCATCAACACCATTTCTCCTCGAACCATTTTGCAGGTTTCCTTCTCAAACACTGTATGTACACCTGTATCATTCATCTTACTTACATATATCAAGTAATTTTTAGCCAAGTTTCCTTCTCAAACACTATATGTACACCTACATCATTCATCTTACTTACATATATCAAGTAATTTCTAGCCAGCTCTGGATTGTGCAAAACCCTAGGGAGTGTTCTAATCCTTCTATCCTTGAGCAACAACTTGAATTTTCCACGTCTTGTGATTATGGATGTTGTGTCATCCACATCACTTCCATTATACTTTTCATATTCAGAAAACTACTCCTCGTTGGGAGTCACATGAAAAAAAACACCTGAATCGATCAACCATACTTCATGTTTTGCATGCGTGCGTGAAAACGCAAAGTACGTATTCCCTCCTTCCTTTGACAAGGTATTCCCTTCTATGGAAGGAACATCATCAGATCCATTTCGTCTCTCAATACTTTTAGATCTACAATCCTTCTTGTAATGGTCAGTTTACCACATTTTCAACATTTCCTTAAGGATTTTTCTGGAGATTTAGATCTACCTCTATAATTAGATCTCCCACTCAAGAACTTATTTTTATTTCTATCTAGGGAACGTCCTCTTGCAGATAAGGCATCTGTGCTTTGACTATCCATGGTTTTACTTATAAGTTCTTTTGATAAAAAGGATGAAACCACATCATCAAAATTTAATGTGGTTGCATTAGTCTCGATAGCTACAACCAAATTGTCCCATGAATCTAGCAAGGGGCGCAATAAACTAATGCACTTATGATCTTCATCAGAAAATTTAATGTCAATAGACAACAACCGACTTACCTTAATATTGAAGGCATTTACATGCTTTGTCACTGGGTCTCCATCATTCATCATCAAGAGGTACAACTTCTTTCATAAGAAAAGTTTGTTTACAAGGGACTTAGACTAATACAAATCCCCTAACTTGTCTCACAATGCCTTGGTTGTAGCTTCTCTTGAGACATTCAATAACACTAAATCTAAAAGACATAACCAAATTGTGCTCTTTTTCTTCCTATCCAACTTCACCCAGTCTTTCGTCGACATATTTGTAGGTGCAGTACCAAGATCCACAATGACCCATTGTTCTTTGTCTACCAAAATATCCTCCATCTTCAACTTCCAAAGTTCAAAGTTTTTCCCATTAAATTTCTCGATTTTGATTTTATCACTGCTTGTCATTCTTTTTCACCATAAGAATAACCACCACAGAGCTCCCATTGAAACTAGTTTTATCACAGACCTAAGATAATCGAACCCTTAGTAATAAATCCCCCCTGAAGCTAATAACTACTTTGATAAAAAAATGTTCATTTTAAACCTTTACAATATAGCAATGCACACATAGATTATTTATAAAACAAAAAGAAAACAATAGCATTCACACATAGTACTCATAAATTTACCCTGGAAACCCTTAACTAGGAAAACCAACAAATGTTTAGAGTTGCACCTCTAACTCTCATTGTATTAACTTCACCATTTACAATACAATATACATGATTATGCAACATCCAAAACCCCAATTTGTTGACCTGGATTAGATTCCTTAACTAGAATTATATTATAGTGGGCCGAAAAACTGTTGCCTAAAAATAGCCCCAAAAAAATTTCAAGGGCTTCACCCACGAACAAGGGGGGCCTGCCCTATGACCCCCCTCGATGTAACATACAACATGTGGAGCTAATCATGCAAAGAATATAACTGATCCCACAAATCTTATGTTATAGCAAGAAGTGCATCTTAACCTAGTAATGGTTTCTTAATCCAATCCCATTTCAATATCTGCTTTTGACATTGACCATTGCAATTTAGGATGTTATTTTGACCCCATCATGGTGCACATCATAGGCCTCTTTATGTGGTTAACATAGAAGATCTCAGGCTTTCCTCTTTACTTTCTAACATGTGATTATTTATATCATGAGTTGATAGTTGCACGATAATCCTTTTTCATGAATTGATATATGGGGGAATCGTGTACAGAAATTTGATTGCATACTTTGTTATGTGTTTTAACTTCTTTGATAAATCTTATAGGGTGAATTAGTTGCATCTCTAGTGATCTGAAAAATACTTAGATGTTAAATAATATTTAATACATATGAACATCTACTTGATCTTTGAAAATAATAATGATCGCTTGACTGGTTGCAAATTACATGTGAATTAACTTATCTATCCAATACACTTTAATGATAAACAACTTTCAATATAACTGAGTGAAAATAGAACAACAACACTGAAATCACATACACAAGTTTGATAATAGAGTTCACCCAATTTGGGCTACGTCTCCAGGTCCACTTCAAATAGAGACCTCTTTATTAACATTCAAATGCTTATGTTTTACAATGACCTTTTTACATGTTGCTCAAACTCAAAAACAAAGTATATGATCGAATTCCTTGCGAAATTTCGATAAAAATGAGTATAAAGTTCATAAAATTCCATGACGGAACCTTGTCGCATGCATTACAGTGTAGCCTCCAATTCCAATTACCTTTGGGCACGAACTTTGAGACATTGCACTCGACATTCATGCGTGTCTTTGTCTTGATCCACGTGCTCAATAAATAAGGCCCGGACCCCTTAACCTCCATCTGAAATTGTTGGTCGACATTTAATATTTGTCCATGGGCATGCCTTAACAAGAGGTGCCTTTGGTGCAATGATTTAGGCATATGTTTCTCATAGAGGAGGTCATGGGTTTGATTCCCTGCGAACCTCGCTTTTGCTATAACATACGGTTGTTATATAGTTTGGAGTTATATTGTATATATGGTATAGTTTGTTGGAATATTCATTAGTGCCCCCATGGAATATAACTTGGTTACATTGAATACCATATGATCATAGATTATGGGTTGAGCGCTAAGTCGTCAGCCCCTTTCCTCCGCCAAATGTACGACATAATAACCTTAAATAATAGTGGTGCCATATACAGTTAAGAAACACATGCGCGGTGTATTGGTGAGGTCGTTAGGTTGTTTGGTGCGAGACCCGGGTTCGATCCTTCAATCTCCAACTAATTTTAAACAACCTTATCCATAATTGGACAATGGGAGACTTCCACATAGCAGCCTCTCATTGGCCTATCTTCGCCACATGTCAACACATGATTAGTCCACTTAATATGCATGATTGCCACATTACCTGCCCAGTTAGTCCTATGATCATGCAACGTGACACCTTGTGATGATACCACGTCATCGTTGTATAGTCGTACGATCATGCCACGTGTCACCCTTATAGTGGTGACACATGTCAACTTGTCCCCTTTGACTTTGACTTTGCCTGGTTTGACTTGAAATTTGACCAGCCATAACGTTTGCATTCTAGCTCCATTCGAGACGATTTTTGCACCATTGGAAATCTATCACTGAGCTCTACACATTGATGTTATTTTTTAGAACATTTGAGATGATTGAATTTTGAGCATTCCTGAATCTTTCTGGACCTCTGTGATCATTTTGGATCCTCATGGACCTCTAAGAGCATTCTTGGATCCTCCTGGATCATTCCTCCCCATTAGAAGCTTTTTGGAGCACCAAAAATTTTGATTACTCAACAACTAAGTGTGGGTAAAGTTCCCTCACCCTTCTGATATCCATACATTTTGCTTTACTTGGTTTCACTCCTTTGAGACCAACTCGAAGATATTCCACATCACCTAGATGTGAAGTCTTGATTCTTCTGTCGAGAATAACATCTTCTTGTAGCTCGTCTAAATACTCTAGAGAAAATCATCAATTGTCGGAACATGAATACTTTCATCTTCATCTATAATCATAGGAGGCTCATAAAACTTCAAATTCTCAACATTTACCACTGAATACATTTGCATGTAGGCTAGTAGATCTAAACAAAAATCATTAATACCAATCTTCTCCAAGATATTGAATGGACCATATCGGATTGGCCTTAGATTTTTACCTTCACCCTTCATTTTTTCCTTGCTAATATGTAACCAAAATTGATCATTGACTTTGAATTGATGATCAACCCGATGTTTGTCATGCCTCGCCTTGTATTTGGCTTGGATTTTTTCTAAATGTTCTTGTATTATTTGATGTACCAGTTGGATCTTTTGAATGAAGCTTTTATATTTATTTGTATCATCCTATCCATCCTCTTTACTTGCTTCTCCAAAAGAAAACTCCATAGCTGATTTAGGCAAGTACCCCAAACACAATTCAAAAGGAGTTTTTTGAGTACAAGAATGCATGGCATGATTATAGGCTTGTTGTACATAAGGAAACTATTCATCCCATATCTTAGAATGCTTGTTGCAATATCCTCGAAGTAGATGTACCACCGTTCTATTTACCACCTCTCTTTGTCCAGTTGTCCGCGAATGAAAAATTGCGCTCTTCTTTAACTTAGTGTATCTTGGCATAGGGGAAGACCTAGGGTTCAACTCTAACAGTGCACCAACAAACCCTAACTATTGGCCCTTTCGACAACACCTGCGAAGAAGATGAAGTCTCACCTGAAGTAACAATAGGGGGTTGCAAGACACAAGTGTCTACAACTAGAGGAAATGAAAAGTGAATCCAAAACAACAGCGCAAAACAATCCTAGATATGCTTAACAACGTTATACTTAGCTTTGCGAAGTTATCTATATGTCTTATCTTTAACACAGCACTGCAATAACAGTATATCATATGGAAAATAACACATCAATAACAAAGAAAAACAAGATATATGTGGTTCACCCTCTCCCTAGGGCTACATCCAAAAAATTGTGTTTCTTGATATATTAGATGAAAACATACAGTTCTATATGTGCACTTAGTTGTTGATCTCTCTCTCATTCTCTTTCCTCCCTGTGCACCTAGTTGCAGGGTTGATCTTCGCACCCAGCTGAAGATCCAGAATACAAACTCAATATTTCTCTCGACAACAATAATAATAATATGAACGAACCCCTAGCCAGGTCTTCTAGACCTTTATTTATACATTACATGACTCTTAGACAACCTTAGACCGAAGCCTAGGTGTCAAAACCCTAGGTGCCAAAACCCTAGGTCCACTTGACCCACATTTTCGGGGCTTCACCAACCTATCCTTCCTTCTTTTCCACGAGGTGCTCCAAAGCATCTATTGGTGTCTTTTTCCACTTGCTGAGTTGTCCACAATCCATATTCTTCAATGCTTTGTCTTCCTTGATCTTCTCTTCCAATGAATATCTTTTCCTTTACTTCGCTCCTTCTTTCCTGCTTCTTTAACCACTTCGACCCTTTCTCGATTTGTGTGCTTCCCACGTAGTTCATGCTCTGTCTTTCTTCTTCCTTAATCTTTGCTTTCTTCCTTAATACATAACCAAGGGCCAACAGGACCCCAACACTCACATGTGACTCGTCCCGAGTCACTACAAGATTGAGCCTTCTATATCACTTCGACTGCAGACTGCACGAAGCAGCGTATGCTTTCTGCTCTGTCCCTCCCTATCTCATGCAAACTATCTTTTCTATGTCTGGTACCCAGTTTCAACTGCACCTAGTACCTAGACCCTTCTTCATTTTCTTTTACTAAGAGATGTGAGGCAGTTGATTGTCACAATACAGCTTCAACCTGCTCCCATTGACTAAACCATCCTTCCATTCTCCATTAAGAGTCTTCAACTACGCAGCTCCTCCTTCTGTAACATGGGAAACCTCGAATGGCCCTAACCAATGTGTCATGAACTTCCCTGTATGCTTTATGAACTTGTTGTCATATAACAATACCAAATCTCCTTGCTTAAAGACTTTCTTCTTGATATGTCTGTCATGGTAAGCCTTTTCTCTTTCTTTTTGTACCTACTGGTGAAATCCTGCAATAAATTTGTCTTCCTCCAGTTCCAGCAACTGCGCGATCCTGTCTTGGACAGCGCCTTTGTCATCCATACCTATAAATGCTACAATTCTTAAACTAGGAACCAAATATTCCATAGGTACCACTACTTCCAAGCCATATACCAATTTAAACGGAGTCTGTGTAGTTAAATTCTTGCAACTAGTTCTATAATCCCATAGTACTGCTGGAATTCTCAGATCCCAATCATCTCTATTGACATTACAAATCTTAGTCAGCGTTGTCTCCAAGATCTTATTGAAAGCTTTGACTGTACCATTCGCCAGTGGGTGGTATAGGGTGCTCTTCTGATGGTGAACTTCGAATTCCTGAGTCAATGCTTCAATGGATTTGTTGATGAAGAGTATGCCTTGATCACTCATGAGGATCTTTGGGCATCCAAATCTGGTTATAATATCCTCAATGATGAAATGCATAGTTGTGGCTACACTATAGTCCTTAATTGCTCTTGCTTCTGCCCATCTTGTCAAATACTATGTCGCAGTGATAATGTATCTAGCTCCTATGCGCTTTTCTAGTGGGTTAATAGGTCCCACAAAGTCAATAGCCCATTTCTCGAATAATTGTAACGTTAATTGTGGTGCCAAAGGAATCTCATCCCTTCTAGAAGGCTTTCCTAATCTTTGACACACATCGAAAGCTCTGTAGTATTCCTTAGCATCCTTATGTAAAGTAGGCCACTAGAGGCCAGCTCTGAGAATCTTTTGCGCTATTTATTTCCTTGCATAGTGTCCTCCTATAATGCCTTCATGTGCTTCTACGAGAATCGACAGTCTTTCTGCCTCCATAACACATCTCCTCAAGATCTCATCTGGTCCCATATTATATAACTGTTCAACTATGAGTTGAAATTTAGTAGCACGGACTACCAACTGTTTCTTCTGAATGACTGTGTACTCGCGAGGTGCCATTCCTGTGGACAGGAACTGAACCATCTTGGCAAAGTGATCATCGACTTTTCTGATGGACAATAGTTATGTGTATGGTAGTGTATCCTCTAGACTAGTAAGTTCCTCTCCATGTTCCAACCCGGATAAGTGGTCAGGTCATTTATTCATTCTCCCTGGCTTGACCATGATCTCAAAATCATATTCCTGAAATAATAGTAGCCATCTACATATTCTTCCCCCCAACACTAGTTTGTTAACTAAGTACTTCAATGCAGAATGATCAGTGAACATCTTAAAATGTCCTCCCAACAGATAGTGTCTAAACTTCTGCAGCGCATATACCATAGCTAAGCCATCTCTTTCAATCGTAGTATAGTTCCTTTCAACTATAGAAAGCTTCCTGCTAGCAAAGGCTATGGGGTGGTCAATGTATCCTTCACCTGGCTGTGTCAAGACTGCTCCTAATGCAATAGATGAAGCATCGACATGAACATTGAACTCCTTACTCCAATCTGGAAAAACCAAGATAGGCGCAGTGACCATTTTTTTCTTTACTATGTCAAAGCTCTGTTGGCATTCTTCTGTCCATTGGAACTTACTATCTTTCTTTAATAGCTTCTCCATAGGTGTTGTTATCTATGCATAACCTTTAATAAACTTCCTATAGTATCCATTGTGTCCTAGTGCAATGCACAGCTGTCTAACTGAAGTTGGAGGAGGTAGATCAACAATGATAGCGATCTTGGAAGGATCTACCAACAACACTACTTACACACAATATGCCCTAGCAACACTCTAAAGGGTGAAAAGAAAATACATTTTTTTTAATTCAGGGAAATCTGACATTGCCTGCACTTATCTAACACCAATCTCAAGCATTCAATATGATCTTTCAATAGGCTAAAGACGGTCCAATCATCAAAATATGCTTCCAAGAACTTATGTAAAAAGTCCTTAAATGCTTCAACCACCACCCTGGAAAAGATGGTTGGTGCATTCTTCAAGCCAAAAGGCATCACGGTGTATTGGAAAGAACCCCATTCTGTTGCAAATGTGGTCTTATGTCAAATCTTGATCTAGTGATAACTTGAAAATCCATCTGTGAAGGAGTAAACTTCATGTCCTCCTTCATTCTCTAAAACTTCATCAGTAAACGGTGTAGGGAATGGATCATGTAGACATGCATCGTTCAGCTTCCTTAGGCCCACACAAATTCTAATTTCTCCTTACTTCTTATCCTGGACCACCATAGGGCTAATCCATTCAGATTCTTCAACAGGTTCTATGATTCCTGCTTCCAGCATTCTATCCAATTCAATTTTAACTTTCTACTTGTATTTGGGATTCAGTATATAAGGTCTCTACTTGATAGGTATTGCATCTTTTCTCAAAGGGATCTTCATTTCTCCCATGGGCCCTTTAATGCCCTTCATGTCTGTTAACTTGGTTGGAAACAAGTCCTGATATTCATGCAATAATTTTGTAATCTTGCTAATAGTAGCATCATCCCAACATTTTCTAACTTAGGTGTTTGCTCTGTTCCAATATTAACCTTCTTAATTTTAATGGGTTGTCCAACAAAGGTTAATTCAATCCCTGGCCCTTCTATGTCTCTTTGTCTTTCAGTTTCTATGATGTTTACATCCCCCAGGTCATCACCCTCATCAAGATTAATATTGTAGCAATCCTGTAACTGTTGAAGAGGCACAGTCCATTCATCCTTTTCTTGGTCAAGAGGGGGGTTGGGTGCCTCCTCAAAGGACTTATGCCTTATAATTTGTAAAGCTTGATCTACTGTAGGGTACTGACTTTAAAATAAGAAGGTAGCTATAAAGTTTTGAGTCATACCATAACACTCTGTAGTGACAAAGCATAGTTCTTCTTGAAGATACCAATTGATAGGCATAGTATCCAAGGTGTTAATGAACTTGTGTACCCATTGTTCTTTAGGAATATTGATCCAGGCTTCCTCACAGCTTTGCACTTGGTCCTTAGGACAACTCTGACCTGTGTAATGAACTTCGCATCCTTCAGCTTGGTCTGAAAATTGCACTATCAATAAGGTGTGACAATGTACCCACTCTGCGATGGTCTTTTTATGTGTTCCCCACCATCTAGCTGGTGTAGCTTTCAAGGCTTCATCCAATGCCAACATCCTCTGTTGTACTAGTACAATTCTCTCAAATTCAACTAGAAATGTCTCTAAATGATTCAAACCATCGAATGTAGGGAGATTACTTACTTTCGTGCCCATCCATCAAACTTCTCTAGTCAATCTGGCACACCTCCGCGTAGAGACTCCGTACATGATGTTCTGCCAATTTTCCAATGCCTCCTCTGAATCTGATGAGCATGCACTTTCACTTCGCTAGTTGAGATTTCCATATGTTGAAGGATTAATGTAATCGTGTTGTCTTTCTGTCAGTTTATAGATGTTCTCTAGCTTGTATGCGCGGTCTTCTTCCGTGATAGGTTATGTGTATCTGTGACCTTCATCTGGGTCCAGAGGTGCAATGACTTTAAGGTCATTACCCTCAAATGTCATTCTTCTCTTCTTTAGGTCAACGACAGTCAAATTGTTGAAAGCCCAATCAATTCCTAACAGCATAGGATAAGGACAACTATCATCAACAATCTCAATCACTTCGAAGTCTGCAAACGTCCTTACCCCATCGATGTCTATAGGGACATGCTCTAGTCTTCCAAAGGGGCTCACCACCTGTTGATTAGCCATCCTGAGCCTGATAGGAGAGTAAATCAATCTAGGTTTTCCTATCAGTGCCCAAGTTTGCTTCTTCATAACATTTACTTATGATCCCAAGTCGAGGACCACATAGTCCACGTCGTAGTCTCCAATCTGAACACTAAGGTGCAGTTCCTTGTTTATCCTCCTTTTCCTTGATACTTGATTCACAACTCTACTTAGTAGAGGATCTATTCTCCCAATTTCATACTGTCTTGCCAGGTGTTGTAGCTCCTACACAGTTTTTTCATCTTTAATCAAATTGATACAGGTATATAAGAAGTCCATGAGTTTTCTTACCTCTTTTCCTTGTTTAGCTAAGATAGACTGATCAAATGCTAGTGGCATTTCACATTCCTTTACTTCTGGTTTTACTTTAGATGCAGAAGCTTGTTCTTCTACAAATTCTTTCCTTGCTTCTTCAAAAGGATGCCTCTCTCTCCATGGATCAAACAACTGTGTCGTCTCTGTATCTCTTCTAATCCCCTGATCTTCTCTTGTAACGGTAGTGCCTCCTCTAGTAATAACAGGGACTCTGGGGTCCTCACCGCGAGGTTCTGTTGATATCGATTGGACTTGTTGGTTTCCTCCTTGTCTCTCTTGGAGTTTGGATAACAACACTGGACATTCTTCGATAACATGATCCAGTAGTTGCAAGTGGTACAAGGGTTCTGAAAATCCCTTGCCAAATGTCCTGGTTGTGCGTAGTTATAGCAAATAATCTGACCTCAACCTCGACCCATACCTCCTCCTCATCCTCTTCCTCTGAATCCACCACGAGGGTTAAAGTTTCCTCTTCCTGGGGAGTTGAACTGCACATTATTTCCTTCTTGTTGTACTTCTCCTTTAATTTTATATGTATCCCTTGATCTTTCTTGCATGAGATCATAAGTCCTACAATCCTTCTCATCATTCCCCACAGATTTACAGAATGTGCAGTAAAGATTGGTAGGTGTTTGGACATATTTTTGCATGTAATAACATTCACCAGGGCGATGTCTATTTCTACATACCTCATACCAGCGTACAATAGACTGCTTCAAAGGACTAGGTGCTTCAAAGGTCACATAGTCATGGAATAGGGGACATTGCTCTTTGTCATGGCCCTCTGATTTACATCTGATGCACCAAATATCTTCTCTTTTCTCCTTTCCTTTATCTTTCTTCATATCTTCGACCTGTAAAGACAAACTGGTTAATTGGTTCAAAATCTGACTCATACCTAGACTGGATTCTCCTACAAGGGTTGCTTCTAGTTTCATGGTGATCTCCAATGCTTCAGCCTGCGAAGCGACCTTTTGTTGCATCAGATGAACTCTGATGTGTGGCAAGAGAGCAGCGAAGAACCATTCTTTATTCTGTTCATCTGGGATCTGAAAACTCAAACGACCTGTTAGAGTCTTAAACCTCTAATCAAAATCCCAAACAGGTTCAGTCACCTTCTGCTTGATTTCCTTCAACGCAGTCTTAATTTCATTTAGCGGTTTAGGTTGTCCAGGTCCTGAAGCAAATTTCATATACCAATTCAGTGTGCAGTCCCTCAGGGTAGTACTAAACTGAGTTCTCTTAACAACTTCGCCAATCACTTGCTTAATGCTCCATATAGCTTCGCATAAGAACCATTGTTGATCCGAATCTTTTGATCCATCTCATCTGAAGATGGGTAACCTCATTTGATCTGCCATAGATCTTCCTTGGTTTCTCGATTGAGTATGTACCACACTGCTTGTGACAATATTCTGATTGCTCTAACTACTCAAGTTACTCTAGCTACTTAATGTTGTTAAAACAACAGGTGGAGTAATAGTACTTACTTCAACAGTAGGCACAGTTCCTAAAGTTTCTAGCTCTCCTCGACGAAGTTCTTCAGTCTGTACTTCCTCTATTCTTGCGGACTCTGAATACTCTTTGTCTATTAGATTCACTTATTCTCCACTGTAGAATCCCTCATCTCCATAGTTTTACTTCAATAGGTTCGTAAGAGGAACCTCTCTGAACAGTCTCCCACTGCGCGTGAGTCTAGCCTCTGTGTCACTGTCGATGTCTGAATTCTTGAACATTAGCTTCAAGATCCAGCTGACTATTGTATCTTCAGTATATTCTTCTCATGGAATAACATCTTAATCCTCGGCTTTAAAAAGTGTAGAAACTTTCCTCTAGGTCCGTTAAATAAATACCTCTTTGTTTGACATTACGATTCTACTCTGTCAATAGCAAACTCAGTAATGTATCCTCCAATAGTGCTATCAAATCAGAGATCCATTGCTCTAGACACAGTGTTATCAACTCTCTTGACTTTCTTGATCAACGTTGTTGTACAAACCACAGGTGGTCTAGATCTGATCTCAAACTGGGTATTTGCTAATATGGTTAACCACTCATATAACTCCTTATGAATTCCTCCAAAGGAAATCTCGTGTATGTCAGTAAAGATGTACCTCCCCAACCAGTGTTCTGTACTAATGCTAGGGTTCTTGTTCTGAGCTTCGGTGAAGTCCCTTTCTTATTCTTCTATCCACTTTTGAATCTTAGTTTTCGATGGAAACCACCTTGAAATTTCCTCAAGTA
>JASDQU010737655.1:303461-328339 GCA_032191745.1 Picea mariana
CCATAATTGGACAATGGGAGACTTCCACATAGCAGCCTCTCATTGGCCTATCTTCGCCACATGTCAACACATGATTAGTCCACTTAATATGCATGATTGCCACATTACCTGCCCAGTTAGTCCTATGATCATGCAACGTGACACCTTGTGATGATACCACGTCATCGTTGTATAGTCGTACGATCATGCCACGTGTCACCCTTATAGTGGTGACACATGTCAACTTGTCCCCTTTGACTTTGACTTTGCCTGGTTTGACTTGAAATTTGACCAGCCATAACGTTTGCATTCTAGCTCCATTCGAGACGATTTTTGCACCATTGGAAATCTATCACTGAGCTCTACACATTGATGTTATTTTTTAGAACATTTGAGATGATTGAATTTTGAGCATTCCTGAATCTTTCTGGACCTCTGTGATCATTTTGGATCCTCATGGACCTCTAAGAGCATTCTTGGATCCTCCTGGATCATTCCTCCCCATTAGAAGCTTTTTGGAGCACCAAAAATTTTGATTACTCAACAACTAAGTGTGGGTAAAGTTCCCTCACCCTTCTGATATCCATACATTTTGCTTTACTTGGTTTCACTCCTTTGAGACCAACTCGAAGATATTCCACATCACCTAGATGTGAAGTCTTGATTCTTCTGTCGAGAATAACATCTTCTTGTAGCTCGTCTAAATACTCTAGAGAAAATCATCAATTGTCGGAACATGAATACTTTCATCTTCATCTATAATCATAGGAGGCTCATAAAACTTCAAATTCTCAACATTTACCACTGAATACATTTGCATGTAGGCTAGTAGATCTAAACAAAAATCATTAATACCAATCTTCTCCAAGATATTGAATGGACCATATCGGATTGGCCTTAGATTTTTACCTTCACCCTTCATTTTTTCCTTGCTAATATGTAACCAAAATTGATCATTGACTTTGAATTGATGATCAACCCGATGTTTGTCATGCCTCGCCTTGTATTTGGCTTGGATTTTTTCTAAATGTTCTTGTATTATTTGATGTACCAGTTGGATCTTTTGAATGAAGCTTTTATATTTATTTGTATCATCCTATCCATCCTCTTTACTTGCTTCTCCAAAAGAAAACTCCATAGCTGATTTAGGCAAGTACCCCAAACACAATTCAAAAGGAGTTTTTTGAGTACAAGAATGCATGGCATGATTATAGGCTTGTTGTACATAAGGAAACTATTCATCCCATATCTTAGAATGCTTGTTGCAATATCCTCGAAGTAGATGTACCACCGTTCTATTTACCACCTCTCTTTGTCCAGTTGTCCGCGAATGAAAAATTGCGCTCTTCTTTAACTTAGTGTATCTTGGCATAGGGGAAGACCTAGGGTTCAACTCTAACAGTGCACCAACAAACCCTAACTATTGGCCCTTTCGACAACACCTGCGAAGAAGATGAAGTCTCACCTGAAGTAACAATAGGGGGTTGCAAGACACAAGTGTCTACAACTAGAGGAAATGAAAAGTGAATCCAAAACAACAGCGCAAAACAATCCTAGATATGCTTAACAACGTTATACTTAGCTTTGCGAAGTTATCTATATGTCTTATCTTTAACACAGCACTGCAATAACAGTATATCATATGGAAAATAACACATCAATAACAAAGAAAAACAAGATATATGTGGTTCACCCTCTCCCTAGGGCTACATCCAAAAAATTGTGTTTCTTGATATATTAGATGAAAACATACAGTTCTATATGTGCACTTAGTTGTTGATCTCTCTCTCATTCTCTTTCCTCCCTGTGCACCTAGTTGCAGGGTTGATCTTCGCACCCAGCTGAAGATCCAGAATACAAACTCAATATTTCTCTCGACAACAATAATAATAATATGAACGAACCCCTAGCCAGGTCTTCTAGACCTTTATTTATACATTACATGACTCTTAGACAACCTTAGACCGAAGCCTAGGTGTCAAAACCCTAGGTGCCAAAACCCTAGGTCCACTTGACCCACATTTTCGGGGCTTCACCAACCTATCCTTCCTTCTTTTCCACGAGGTGCTCCAAAGCATCTATTGGTGTCTTTTTCCACTTGCTGAGTTGTCCACAATCCATATTCTTCAATGCTTTGTCTTCCTTGATCTTCTCTTCCAATGAATATCTTTTCCTTTACTTCGCTCCTTCTTTCCTGCTTCTTTAACCACTTCGACCCTTTCTCGATTTGTGTGCTTCCCACGTAGTTCATGCTCTGTCTTTCTTCTTCCTTAATCTTTGCTTTCTTCCTTAATACATAACCAAGGGCCAACAGGACCCCAACACTCACATGTGACTCGTCCCGAGTCACTACAAGATTGAGCCTTCTATATCACTTCGACTGCAGACTGCACGAAGCAGCGTATGCTTTCTGCTCTGTCCCTCCCTATCTCATGCAAACTATCTTTTCTATGTCTGGTACCCAGTTTCAACTGCACCTAGTACCTAGACCCTTCTTCATTTTCTTTTACTAAGAGATGTGAGGCAGTTGATTGTCACAATACAGCTTCAACCTGCTCCCATTGACTAAACCATCCTTCCATTCTCCATTAAGAGTCTTCAACTACGCAGCTCCTCCTTCTGTAACATGGGAAACCTCGAATGGCCCTAACCAATGTGTCATGAACTTCCCTGTATGCTTTATGAACTTGTTGTCATATAACAATACCAAATCTCCTTGCTTAAAGACTTTCTTCTTGATATGTCTGTCATGGTAAGCCTTTTCTCTTTCTTTTTGTACCTACTGGTGAAATCCTGCAATAAATTTGTCTTCCTCCAGTTCCAGCAACTGCGCGATCCTGTCTTGGACAGCGCCTTTGTCATCCATACCTATAAATGCTACAATTCTTAAACTAGGAACCAAATATTCCATAGGTACCACTACTTCCAAGCCATATACCAATTTAAACGGAGTCTGTGTAGTTAAATTCTTGCAACTAGTTCTATAATCCCATAGTACTGCTGGAATTCTCAGATCCCAATCATCTCTATTGACATTACAAATCTTAGTCAGCGTTGTCTCCAAGATCTTATTGAAAGCTTTGACTGTACCATTCGCCAGTGGGTGGTATAGGGTGCTCTTCTGATGGTGAACTTCGAATTCCTGAGTCAATGCTTCAATGGATTTGTTGATGAAGAGTATGCCTTGATCACTCATGAGGATCTTTGGGCATCCAAATCTGGTTATAATATCCTCAATGATGAAATGCATAGTTGTGGCTACACTATAGTCCTTAATTGCTCTTGCTTCTGCCCATCTTGTCAAATACTATGTCGCAGTGATAATGTATCTAGCTCCTATGCGCTTTTCTAGTGGGTTAATAGGTCCCACAAAGTCAATAGCCCATTTCTCGAATAATTGTAACGTTAATTGTGGTGCCAAAGGAATCTCATCCCTTCTAGAAGGCTTTCCTAATCTTTGACACACATCGAAAGCTCTGTAGTATTCCTTAGCATCCTTATGTAAAGTAGGCCACTAGAGGCCAGCTCTGAGAATCTTTTGCGCTATTTATTTCCTTGCATAGTGTCCTCCTATAATGCCTTCATGTGCTTCTACGAGAATCGACAGTCTTTCTGCCTCCATAACACATCTCCTCAAGATCTCATCTGGTCCCATATTATATAACTGTTCAACTATGAGTTGAAATTTAGTAGCACGGACTACCAACTGTTTCTTCTGAATGACTGTGTACTCGCGAGGTGCCATTCCTGTGGACAGGAACTGAACCATCTTGGCAAAGTGATCATCGACTTTTCTGATGGACAATAGTTATGTGTATGGTAGTGTATCCTCTAGACTAGTAAGTTCCTCTCCATGTTCCAACCCGGATAAGTGGTCAGGTCATTTATTCATTCTCCCTGGCTTGACCATGATCTCAAAATCATATTCCTGAAATAATAGTAGCCATCTACATATTCTTCCCCCCAACACTAGTTTGTTAACTAAGTACTTCAATGCAGAATGATCAGTGAACATCTTAAAATGTCCTCCCAACAGATAGTGTCTAAACTTCTGCAGCGCATATACCATAGCTAAGCCATCTCTTTCAATCGTAGTATAGTTCCTTTCAACTATAGAAAGCTTCCTGCTAGCAAAGGCTATGGGGTGGTCAATGTATCCTTCACCTGGCTGTGTCAAGACTGCTCCTAATGCAATAGATGAAGCATCGACATGAACATTGAACTCCTTACTCCAATCTGGAAAAACCAAGATAGGCGCAGTGACCATTTTTTTCTTTACTATGTCAAAGCTCTGTTGGCATTCTTCTGTCCATTGGAACTTACTATCTTTCTTTAATAGCTTCTCCATAGGTGTTGTTATCTATGCATAACCTTTAATAAACTTCCTATAGTATCCATTGTGTCCTAGTGCAATGCACAGCTGTCTAACTGAAGTTGGAGGAGGTAGATCAACAATGATAGCGATCTTGGAAGGATCTACCAACAACACTACTTACACACAATATGCCCTAGCAACACTCTAAAGGGTGAAAAGAAAATACATTTTTTTTAATTCAGGGAAATCTGACATTGCCTGCACTTATCTAACACCAATCTCAAGCATTCAATATGATCTTTCAATAGGCTAAAGACGGTCCAATCATCAAAATATGCTTCCAAGAACTTATGTAAAAAGTCCTTAAATGCTTCAACCACCACCCTGGAAAAGATGGTTGGTGCATTCTTCAAGCCAAAAGGCATCACGGTGTATTGGAAAGAACCCCATTCTGTTGCAAATGTGGTCTTATGTCAAATCTTGATCTAGTGATAACTTGAAAATCCATCTGTGAAGGAGTAAACTTCATGTCCTCCTTCATTCTCTAAAACTTCATCAGTAAACGGTGTAGGGAATGGATCATGTAGACATGCATCGTTCAGCTTCCTTAGGCCCACACAAATTCTAATTTCTCCTTACTTCTTATCCTGGACCACCATAGGGCTAATCCATTCAGATTCTTCAACAGGTTCTATGATTCCTGCTTCCAGCATTCTATCCAATTCAATTTTAACTTTCTACTTGTATTTGGGATTCAGTATATAAGGTCTCTACTTGATAGGTATTGCATCTTTTCTCAAAGGGATCTTCATTTCTCCCATGGGCCCTTTAATGCCCTTCATGTCTGTTAACTTGGTTGGAAACAAGTCCTGATATTCATGCAATAATTTTGTAATCTTGCTAATAGTAGCATCATCCCAACATTTTCTAACTTAGGTGTTTGCTCTGTTCCAATATTAACCTTCTTAATTTTAATGGGTTGTCCAACAAAGGTTAATTCAATCCCTGGCCCTTCTATGTCTCTTTGTCTTTCAGTTTCTATGATGTTTACATCCCCCAGGTCATCACCCTCATCAAGATTAATATTGTAGCAATCCTGTAACTGTTGAAGAGGCACAGTCCATTCATCCTTTTCTTGGTCAAGAGGGGGGTTGGGTGCCTCCTCAAAGGACTTATGCCTTATAATTTGTAAAGCTTGATCTACTGTAGGGTACTGACTTTAAAATAAGAAGGTAGCTATAAAGTTTTGAGTCATACCATAACACTCTGTAGTGACAAAGCATAGTTCTTCTTGAAGATACCAATTGATAGGCATAGTATCCAAGGTGTTAATGAACTTGTGTACCCATTGTTCTTTAGGAATATTGATCCAGGCTTCCTCACAGCTTTGCACTTGGTCCTTAGGACAACTCTGACCTGTGTAATGAACTTCGCATCCTTCAGCTTGGTCTGAAAATTGCACTATCAATAAGGTGTGACAATGTACCCACTCTGCGATGGTCTTTTTATGTGTTCCCCACCATCTAGCTGGTGTAGCTTTCAAGGCTTCATCCAATGCCAACATCCTCTGTTGTACTAGTACAATTCTCTCAAATTCAACTAGAAATGTCTCTAAATGATTCAAACCATCGAATGTAGGGAGATTACTTACTTTCGTGCCCATCCATCAAACTTCTCTAGTCAATCTGGCACACCTCCGCGTAGAGACTCCGTACATGATGTTCTGCCAATTTTCCAATGCCTCCTCTGAATCTGATGAGCATGCACTTTCACTTCGCTAGTTGAGATTTCCATATGTTGAAGGATTAATGTAATCGTGTTGTCTTTCTGTCAGTTTATAGATGTTCTCTAGCTTGTATGCGCGGTCTTCTTCCGTGATAGGTTATGTGTATCTGTGACCTTCATCTGGGTCCAGAGGTGCAATGACTTTAAGGTCATTACCCTCAAATGTCATTCTTCTCTTCTTTAGGTCAACGACAGTCAAATTGTTGAAAGCCCAATCAATTCCTAACAGCATAGGATAAGGACAACTATCATCAACAATCTCAATCACTTCGAAGTCTGCAAACGTCCTTACCCCATCGATGTCTATAGGGACATGCTCTAGTCTTCCAAAGGGGCTCACCACCTGTTGATTAGCCATCCTGAGCCTGATAGGAGAGTAAATCAATCTAGGTTTTCCTATCAGTGCCCAAGTTTGCTTCTTCATAACATTTACTTATGATCCCAAGTCGAGGACCACATAGTCCACGTCGTAGTCTCCAATCTGAACACTAAGGTGCAGTTCCTTGTTTATCCTCCTTTTCCTTGATACTTGATTCACAACTCTACTTAGTAGAGGATCTATTCTCCCAATTTCATACTGTCTTGCCAGGTGTTGTAGCTCCTACACAGTTTTTTCATCTTTAATCAAATTGATACAGGTATATAAGAAGTCCATGAGTTTTCTTACCTCTTTTCCTTGTTTAGCTAAGATAGACTGATCAAATGCTAGTGGCATTTCACATTCCTTTACTTCTGGTTTTACTTTAGATGCAGAAGCTTGTTCTTCTACAAATTCTTTCCTTGCTTCTTCAAAAGGATGCCTCTCTCTCCATGGATCAAACAACTGTGTCGTCTCTGTATCTCTTCTAATCCCCTGATCTTCTCTTGTAACGGTAGTGCCTCCTCTAGTAATAACAGGGACTCTGGGGTCCTCACCGCGAGGTTCTGTTGATATCGATTGGACTTGTTGGTTTCCTCCTTGTCTCTCTTGGAGTTTGGATAACAACACTGGACATTCTTCGATAACATGATCCAGTAGTTGCAAGTGGTACAAGGGTTCTGAAAATCCCTTGCCAAATGTCCTGGTTGTGCGTAGTTATAGCAAATAATCTGACCTCAACCTCGACCCATACCTCCTCCTCATCCTCTTCCTCTGAATCCACCACGAGGGTTAAAGTTTCCTCTTCCTGGGGAGTTGAACTGCACATTATTTCCTTCTTGTTGTACTTCTCCTTTAATTTTATATGTATCCCTTGATCTTTCTTGCATGAGATCATAAGTCCTACAATCCTTCTCATCATTCCCCACAGATTTACAGAATGTGCAGTAAAGATTGGTAGGTGTTTGGACATATTTTTGCATGTAATAACATTCACCAGGGCGATGTCTATTTCTACATACCTCATACCAGCGTACAATAGACTGCTTCAAAGGACTAGGTGCTTCAAAGGTCACATAGTCATGGAATAGGGGACATTGCTCTTTGTCATGGCCCTCTGATTTACATCTGATGCACCAAATATCTTCTCTTTTCTCCTTTCCTTTATCTTTCTTCATATCTTCGACCTGTAAAGACAAACTGGTTAATTGGTTCAAAATCTGACTCATACCTAGACTGGATTCTCCTACAAGGGTTGCTTCTAGTTTCATGGTGATCTCCAATGCTTCAGCCTGCGAAGCGACCTTTTGTTGCATCAGATGAACTCTGATGTGTGGCAAGAGAGCAGCGAAGAACCATTCTTTATTCTGTTCATCTGGGATCTGAAAACTCAAACGACCTGTTAGAGTCTTAAACCTCTAATCAAAATCCCAAACAGGTTCAGTCACCTTCTGCTTGATTTCCTTCAACGCAGTCTTAATTTCATTTAGCGGTTTAGGTTGTCCAGGTCCTGAAGCAAATTTCATATACCAATTCAGTGTGCAGTCCCTCAGGGTAGTACTAAACTGAGTTCTCTTAACAACTTCGCCAATCACTTGCTTAATGCTCCATATAGCTTCGCATAAGAACCATTGTTGATCCGAATCTTTTGATCCATCTCATCTGAAGATGGGTAACCTCATTTGATCTGCCATAGATCTTCCTTGGTTTCTCGATTGAGTATGTACCACACTGCTTGTGACAATATTCTGATTGCTCTAACTACTCAAGTTACTCTAGCTACTTAATGTTGTTAAAACAACAGGTGGAGTAATAGTACTTACTTCAACAGTAGGCACAGTTCCTAAAGTTTCTAGCTCTCCTCGACGAAGTTCTTCAGTCTGTACTTCCTCTATTCTTGCGGACTCTGAATACTCTTTGTCTATTAGATTCACTTATTCTCCACTGTAGAATCCCTCATCTCCATAGTTTTACTTCAATAGGTTCGTAAGAGGAACCTCTCTGAACAGTCTCCCACTGCGCGTGAGTCTAGCCTCTGTGTCACTGTCGATGTCTGAATTCTTGAACATTAGCTTCAAGATCCAGCTGACTATTGTATCTTCAGTATATTCTTCTCATGGAATAACATCTTAATCCTCGGCTTTAAAAAGTGTAGAAACTTTCCTCTAGGTCCGTTAAATAAATACCTCTTTGTTTGACATTACGATTCTACTCTGTCAATAGCAAACTCAGTAATGTATCCTCCAATAGTGCTATCAAATCAGAGATCCATTGCTCTAGACACAGTGTTATCAACTCTCTTGACTTTCTTGATCAACGTTGTTGTACAAACCACAGGTGGTCTAGATCTGATCTCAAACTGGGTATTTGCTAATATGGTTAACCACTCATATAACTCCTTATGAATTCCTCCAAAGGAAATCTCGTGTATGTCAGTAAAGATGTACCTCCCCAACCAGTGTTCTGTACTAATGCTAGGGTTCTTGTTCTGAGCTTCGGTGAAGTCCCTTTCTTATTCTTCTATCCACTTTTGAATCTTAGTTTTCGATGGAAACCACCTTGAAATTTCCTCAAGTATATCCCGGTCCCGACAACAAAACCATTTGTTGGCACAGGGGCAGACCCATGGTTCAACTCTAACAATGATCTAGATTATTTTCGGCACGAAATGAGAGTGGAGATATAATAAAGAAATGCACAGAGATATCGCAAATATTCAATAATATAACATAAATGTATCAGAGATGCAACCATAAACACAAATATACAATAATACATGATTTCTATTAATGAAAGAAATGTACAGAGACTGTAAAATACAGAGTGAAAGACTCGCTAGAATGGTGGCGGCTTATCTCTGAGAAGAGATGTGACGGTTACTCGCATTCACAAGAAGATGACTACAATGAGGCTATGGAGGCCTTTTTACAATAAACAGGAATGCCAAAAGTCCTAGACATCCAAAAACCTAACCCTAGGAGATGAAGCACCAAAAGTCATGTGGGCCCTGTTTGGGTAAGTTAGTACATTAACTTCCCGAGGTCATAACTTTTGCATACTATCTATGTTTTAAGCGTACGATAGCTCGTTGGAAAGGTATCGTCGAGGAGATTCATTTAAGGGGATCAATCATGGATTTGGTTTTCATTGAGAACCTCAATCTCGAAAAACCTTCATTTGGGCCCTCAAAATGGCCGCAGAAGTTAAAACCTGCTAAAAATAGTAAATTGCCAAAATTGCTAGAAAGTTGTTTTGAGCCAGTTGGAAAAGGTGGGTGGCCACCGATATCCACCTGGATCAATCCTCCCTCTTTAGGAAACAATGGTCTCCATTGCGTTGAGTTACCGGGGGAGAGGGAAAATCGTTTGCTGGATCTGCATCTGGGTGAGCTGCTTGTATTGTTGGAGACGTCGTGTTGCTTAGTTTGTGGAAGTCTGTCATGAACCTGTTGAAGTTGAGGTTGTTCAACAAGTCGAGATACATGAGAGGAAGGTGTGCAGAAGGAATCTTTGTGCTTTGTTGCAACCTTGTCGACCTGCTTCTGTTTGATAGAAGGTGCAGGGGGTGAGACTATAGTGATTGCAGTGTCCTTCTATTCACCTTTTGAACAGATTGTGAAGAAGCTGAATTTTGCAGTATGAGATACTACCTTGCGACACTTTTTAGGTGGAACAATAGTTTGAACTACCTCTGGTATTCTGTAGAGATGACCCCACAAAGTAACAATGAAACTACGGGGTCGAGACTCATAAACAACATGGCGCTTCCATATATATATGGCTGGCCCAAGAGAACATCATAGACATCCATTGGGGCAACATCACATAATACCTTGTCCTTGAAGGGCTGGATGCCATATGACAATCAACATTGCTGGCTGACACAGAGATCTCGTCCTTGGCGAAGCCACCCGATGTTGTATGGTTGCGGGTGTGGTGTTGTCGACAATCCCAACTATTTGACGACCTCTATTGAGATTAGGTTCTTCTGGCTTCCTCTATCAACAATAAAATACAGTGGGGTCCCCTTCACCCACATCTGTGAATGAAAAAGGCGCTCCCCCTCTTCAGGATCTGTTGGTTCTTCTGGTTGAATTGAAGTGGTTGCGACCATAGCAGTGGGGTCTACGTCAATGATCTGTCCTTTACCATTGTTTTCAGAATTGGATTCAGAATCAGGGTTCGGCTCCTTGTCTTTGATCTTGGCCACCAATGACTGTTTTGAGCGACATTCATCGGTGTTATGCCAAGGGCTTTTGTGGAAATCGCACCATTTTCCGGTGTCCTTCTTTGTCTTCCCGTGACCCTTCTTTTCCTGTGTCTTGGACTGGTTTTCGGGAGACTGTTTGTTAGTGTTGTCTTCGTCATACTTTGGTTGTTGCGAATTTACAGATCTGAAATCCCGTTTGTTCTGGTGCTTAAATTTCTGCTCAATTTTAACAGCATATCGATAAGTAGCACGGAGTGATGAGATGTCCATAAAATCCATTTCAGTCTGGATGTATCTGTGTAGAGCCCCACGGTATTTTAGAACCAAATGTCACTCGGAGTCTTTGATACCCAGCTTGGTGCACAAGGTATGGAAGGTATTGGTGAACTCCGAAACTGCTTGGCCCCTCTCTTGTCGCAGTGTGGTCCATCTCATGTACTGGTCCTCATAGTTTCCAATAGGGTAATATTTTTCCTTTACCGCATCCACAAAACAATCCCAACTGGGATCGGCCCCATATATTTCAGACTCCTCTGTGGAACTCTGCTCCCAATAAGTTTCCCACCAATGTTTGACATGGGGGAGAGCTTTAAGGAGTGCGAAGGTGATCTTTTCTTTGTCGAAAAATTTGTGAACAGAGAAATAACCTTCTAGCAGATTTAACCATTTGTCTAGGGCTTCTGCATCTATTTGTCCTTCAAATACAGGAATATCAAAATTAACTTGTACCTTGAAAGGCGAGGTGCCTCCAAAGTGGCCGATTAATGAAGATGCGCTTGTTGCTATCGGCAGGCGTTGAAGGATGTGGGAAAAATTCTTCATCATTTCGTCCCTCTGTCGCGTGAGAGCTTGCTCAAGCAACAGACTGATAGGATCGTCTGCTCCGTCATTTTTCTTTTCTTCCACCATTGAGGGTTTCTTGGGTGTGCGAGAGAGGTTATCCTCAAGAGAGACAAGCTCGAGACCCAACTTGCTATACTCGGACCTCGTTGGGGACATGCAATGAAAAAACAATCAAGAGCAGCCTACTCTGATACCACTGATCCAGATTATTTTCGGCACGAAATGAGAGCGGAGATATAATAAAGAAATGCACAGAGATATCGTAGATATTCAATAATATAAAATAAATGTATCAGAGATGCAACAATAAACACAAATATACAGTAATACACGATTTATATTAATGAAAGAAATGTACAGAGACTGTAAAATACAGAGTGAAAGACTCGCTAGAATGGTGGCAACTTATCTCTGAGAAGAGATGTGACGGCTACTTGCATTCGCAAGAAGATGATTACAATGAGGCTCTGGAGGCCTTTTTACAATAAAAAGGAATGCCAAAATTCCTAGACATCCAAAAACCTAACCCTAGGAGATGAAGCGCCAAAAGTCATGTGGGCCCCGTTTGGGTAAGTTAGTACATTAACTTCCCGGGGTCGTAACTTTTGCATACGATCTCCATTTTAGGCGTATGATAGCTCGTTGGAAAGGTATCGTCGAGGAGAATCATTTTGGGGGCTCAATCATGCCTTTGTTTATCATTGAGAACCTCGATCTCAAAAAACCTTCATTTGGGCCCTCAAAATGGCCCTGGAAGTTAAAACCTGCTAAAAATAGTAAATTGCCAAAATTGCCAGAAAGTTGTTTTGAGCTAGTTGGAAAAGGTGGGTGGCCACCGATATCCACCTGGATCAAACAACTCACCAACAAACCCTAACTACTAGCCCTTTCGGAAACATATGCGAAGTAGATGAAGTCTCACCCGAAGTAGCAATAGGGGGTTGTAGGACACAGATGTCTACAACCAGAGGAAATGCAAAGTGAATCCAGAACAATGACGCAATACAATCCTATATATGCTTAACAACGTTATACTTAGCTTCACGAAGTTAGCTATATCTCTTATATTTAACACCACACTGCAATAATAGTATATCAGATGGCAAATAACATAGCAATCACAAAGAACAACAAGATATACGTGGTTCACCCTCTCCCTAGGGCTACATCCACGGAACTATGTTTCTTGATATATTAGATGAAAACATACAGTTCTATGTGCACTTAGTTGCATATCTCTCTCTCTTTCTCTCTTTCTCTTTCCTCCCTGTGCACCCAGCTGCAAGGTTGATCTTCGCACCCAGCTAAAGATCCAGAATACAAACTCAATATTGCTCTCGACAACACCAATAACAACAACAAAAATAATAATATGAATGAACCCCCATCCAGGTCTTCTAGATCTTTATTTATACATTACATGACTCTTGGACAACCTTAGACCGAAGCCTAGGTGTCAAAACCCTTGGTGCCAAAACCCTAGGTCCAGTTGACCCACATTTTCAGGGCTTCACCGACCTATCCTTCCTTCTTTTCCGTGACGTGCTCCAAAGCATCCATTGGTGTCTTTTTCCGTTTGTTGAGTTGTCCACAATCCATATTCTTCAATGCTTTGTCTTCCTTGATATTCTCTTCCAACTGATAGCTTTTCCTTTACTTCACTCCTTTTCTGCTTCTTTAACCACTTCGACCCTTCCTCGGTTTGTGCTTCCCGCGCAATTCATACTTTGTCTTTCTTCTTCCTTAATATTTGCTTTCTTCCTTAATACATAACCAAGGGCCAACAATGTCCATCAACTCCCATAAATGAGACCAAAACTTTCCCAAAAAGTAGGAGTCTCGATATGATATAATAGATGTAGGCAACCCAAAATGAACCCATACATTAGCAAAGAACATTTGTGTTGTCTGTTCAACTGTGACGTATTTCTTGCATGGAATTAAAATACACATCTTACTGAATCTATCCACAACAACATATAAGTAATCATGACATGTCTTGGACATCGACAAACACCCTACAAAATCCATGGAGATACTTTCCCATGGTTGAGAAGGTACTGGAAGTGGCATATATAATCCCAACTTTATGTTGCTAGGCTTGCTTGTGGCACACGTGACACACCCTTTTACATTCTTGGAAATTGTCTCATTCATTCGAGGCCAATAACAATATCTCTGCAACTGTGCTACTATCTTACCAACCCCAAAATGTCCAGAAATGAGATATGTTTGAGCTTCTCTAATTACATTTACTCTTTCATCTCTTAGTATACAAAGTTTTCCACGATGATATAACAAATTTTCATGCATATAATAATCTGACTATTGATTGCCACAAGTTAATGCTTCATACACATCTTTAAAATCATCATCCTTAGAATATTGTTCAACATAACTTGCATGAGCTAAAGGATTATACCTTAGTATTGTAGATGCATTAATCATTGGTCTTGACAACATATCTATAACCTTATTAAGAATACCTTTCTTGTACTTGATTACCAGATGAAACTGTTCTAAGAAACCCATCCACCTAAAATGATGTGACTATTGTAGCTTGGTTTGTGTCTGCAAATAATGTAATGGATGATGATCTGTATGAATTATTGTCTCCTTTCCAATTCATTTATGCTTCCATTTCTCCACACTTTATACCAACGCATATAATTCCATATCATATGTCATATATTTAATCACAACCTGAGTAAAAGTCTCAGAATGATAACATATAAGTTTATCTCGTTGCATCAGGACTGTTCCCATGGCAAATCCACTTGCATCAGTTTGAACCTCAAATGGTTATTGTAGATCTGACAGAGCCAAAACTGGCGAGATGCTTATCTTCTCCTTCAATGTCTCTAAGTCTTATTGTTGCTTTCCTCCCCATTGAAAGCCCTATTTAACACTTGTTAATGCATGTAGAGGAGTTTCTATGAAAGAGAAATTAGCAATGAATTTCCTCCAGTACTATACTTCTCCTAAGAAGCTCCCGACTTTTGTGGAAGTAGTTAGCTTGGGCCAAATCACAATGACTTCTACTTTTGTGAGATCTATATTTAGTTGACCATTCCCTACAATGTAAGCCAAATATACCAAAGAAGTTTTTCCAAATTCACACTTATACATTTTTACATACAACTTCTCCTTCTTCAAGAGTTCAAAGACTGTCTTGACATGCATTATATGATCTTCCCATCTTCGACTAAAGGTCAATATATCATCCAAGTAGACAATAAAAAAATCATCTATGTAAGGCCTAAACACGTCACTCATTACCATCATAAATGTCACAGGTGCATTACATAAACCGAATGACATAACTAACCATTCAAACAACCCTTGATTTGTCTTGAAAGCAATTTTCCATATATCACTTTCTGCAATTATGATCTGATGGTAACCACTTCTCAAGTCCAACTTAGTGAAATAAACAACATTCTTTAACTAATACAATAAATCATCAATTCCAAGAAGAGGATAATGGTTCTTTACCATAATCTTGTTCAAGGATCGAAAATCAATACATATCCTCCACATGCCATCTTTCTTTGGAACTAATACAATAGGAGATACACACGGAGAGGAACTTGGTTTGATGATTTCTTTATCGAGCAACTCTTGAACCTGCTTCTTTATTTCTACATTCTCGATCACCGATGACCTATACATACCAATGTTAGGAAGAGGAGCATCCTGCTGCAAATAGATTTCATGTTCAACCTCCCTCTTAGGAGGCAATCCTGTAGGTTCTTGAAATAACTCATCATAGTTAGATACGATTTTAACCAACTCATGTTTATGACCTGGATCACAACCTGATAAAGCATTCGATATATATTCTTCCTCCTCTTTCACTATCATGAGAACAAAATATTTAGTTGTGTTCACGAGTCTCTTCATTTGCCCTGTGCTCACTAAATAAACATTAGTTTTGATTCAATGACCTCTAATAATAAATTCATCCCCATCTTTGAAAAGGTGATATTTATTCTCTTCATGGTAGAATAGAGCTTTCCCGTCAAATAGATATGGACTAACCAAGACAATGTCGCAAATGTCAAGAGGCACGACATCTAGTTCAACCTCCTTAAGAACTTAGTTGTAATTGCAAATATGATCTTACACTGCCTCGTTACCTGTAACTTATAATCTTCACACACCCAACCTAATGGATATGGATTTTTATGAGGTGTTGTCTTTAAACCCAACTTCTTAACAATTGCTTTAGATATTAAGTTAACTTGAGATCCACTATCAAACAAAGTATCTACCTTTGTATGCTTGGCTATAACCTTCACATGGAAAAGCTCACTTCTTTTCTTTTGATGAGTAACACTTTTCAATTTAGCAGATTGAACTGAAGAATTAGAATTCATAGTAGATATACTTTTTCTTCCTATTACCATGATCTTAAATTCATCCCTAGAATCTGATCCTACATCATGTCGAGTTGATGCAAAAGTCTTTTGCTTCCCTTTATCCTTGAACTTATTTGGTCGTAATTCAAGATGCATCTTCTAACATTGTGCTTCCTCATGCCCCCTTTTTTTCATTGTGGGAACATGTAGGTATTTCTTCATCTTGCTTTACTGTAGCTGACTTCTTACTCTTCCATTTTCCTTTCGATTTCTTCTCGAACTTGTATGGCTTCTTATCTTCAATCACATGCTTCCCCTTACTAGCCTCTAGATGTGTCGCTTGTACTGACACTTTATCAATGTTAGTAGGCTTAAACATTAAAATAATGTGTTGAAGATATGAGTACATGCCACCAATATATTTTAGAAGAGTTTCATGAGTATAAAACAAAATTCCTAAGGATAATGATTTTTTTTTAATTCTTGTGTATATGCTTGAATATTTTGGCCTTTACCTTGTCTTAGATGTTTCCATTCTATAATTTATGTTTACGTATAAGATAGTGGATAGAATTGTTATCTTATTGCCTTAGTAAATTTATTCCAAGAGAAGATTACTTTACCCTTTTGAACAAGATCAACTTGCATCTTACTCTCCCACCATATTAAGGACGTGCCACTTAGTCGAAGAGAAACTAATTGTATCTTTGCAACATTGTCCACGATCTTTTGAACCCTGCAATATACCTCTATTTGCTTGATCCAATTGTCCAATTTATTAGCATTCAATTCTCCATCATAGGTTGGCAATTCGAAGTTGACATCCAATTTTAATAAAGGAAGACTACGATCATGAAGAGACTTCTTAGAGGGATTCTTTTTATGTGAAGAATGTTTACTTCCCTCAAAAGAAGATGATGATGAGGATGATGGTGAGGAAGGTTTTGAAGGTCCACCTTCATCATCTCCTCCTTCCTCTTTGATTGGTTCAACTTTCTTCGATGTACTTTCCTCGTTGGCCTTCTTTCAACCCTCGTACATTTCTTCCACCATGGCTTTCATTAAATTAAAAGCTTCAAAGAAATAATCTTCGTAGTCATAAGGACCTAATTTTCTTGGTGAAGTCATCTTTCTTCTTCGAGTAAAGCTTCTCGAACCAATCTTTGGATTATAACTTGTAAGTTTGCCTTCTCCTTGCTTGGATTTGGACCTTGTAAGCATTCACTCATAACCACTTGTCAAACCTTCTTTGATACCAACTCGGTCCAAAAAATCCTTAGATGTTAAATAATCTTTAATACATAGATGTTAAATAATCTTTAATACACATAAACATCTACTTGATCTTTGAAAATAATAATGATCGCTTGACTGGTTGCAAATTACATGTGAATTAACTTCTCTATCCAATACACTTTAATGATGAACAAATTGCAATATAACTAAGCGAAACTATAGAAACAACACTGAAATCACATACACAAGTTTGATAACAGAGTTCACCCAATTTGGGCTACCTCTCCAAGTCCTCTTCCAATAGAGACCTCTTTATTAATGCTCAAATGTTTGTGTTTTACAATGACCTTTTTACATGTTTCTCAAACTCAAAAACATAGTATACCATCGAATTCTTTGTGAAAATTCAATAAAAATGAGTATAAGGTTCATAAAATTTCGTGACAGAACCTCATGGCACACATTACGGTGCAACCTCCAAGTCTAATTACCCTCAGGCATGAACTTCGAGACACCGTACTCTGCATTCATGTGTGTGTTTGGCTTGGGCCATGCACTCATTAAATAGGGCACGTGCCCCTTAACCTCCATCCAGAACTATTGGTCGACATTTAATATTTGTCTATGGGCATGCCTTAACAAGAGGTTCCTTTGGCGCAATGGTTAAGACATATGTTTAGCATAAAGGAGGTCGTGGGTTCGATCCCCTGCGAACCTCGCTTTTGTTATAAAATACGGTTGTTATATAGTTTGGAGTTACATTGTATATATAGTATAGTTTGTTGGAATATTCGTTAGCACCTCCACTGAATATAACTTGGTTACGTTGGATACCATATGATCATAGATTATGGGTCGAGGGCTAAGCCCTCGACCCCTTTCCTCTGCCAAATATGCAACATAACAACCTTAAATAACGGTGGTGCCATATACAATTAAGAAACACATGCACGATGTATTGGTGAGGCCATTGGGTTGTTTGGCGGGAGAGCCAGGTTTGATCCTTCGGGCTCTAACTAATTTTAAAAAACCTTATCCATAATTGGCCAATGGGAGGCTTCCACAAGATAACCTCTTATTGGTCTATCTTCGCCATGTGTCAACACACGACTAGTCCACTTAATATGCACGATTACCACATCACTTGCCCAATCAACCGTACGGTCATGACACGTGGTGTCTTGTGATGTTTCCACATCAATATTGTACAATTGTACAGTCATGCCACGTGTCACCCTTACAGTGGTGACATGTGTCACCTTGTCCCCTTTGACTTTGACTTTGTCTGGTTTGACGTGAACTTTGACCGGCCATAACTTTTGTGTTCTAGCTCTGTTTGAGACGATTTTTGTGTCGTTGGAAAGCCATCGTCGAGCTCTACGCATTGACGTCATTTTCGATAACATTTGGGGCAATTTAATTTTGAGAATTTATGAATATTTCTTGACCTCTGTGAGCATTCTTGGATCCTCCTGGATCATCTAGTTATCTTTCCATTTGCATATGTTGATTTCTATAAGCAAATCCATCGACTTCATGATTGGTTCAATTGGTATTATTAATATGTTGATCACTAAGTTGCGAGTATTAGGTTAGCTTAATTAAGTTTGGTATGTTACATTGTTAAAAAACTCGGGGGGGTGGGTGGGAGGGGGGTATATTAGGTCTAGGTTTAAATTTGAGCCCTTTTCATTCAAGCCTGGTTTTCAATAAGTGTCCTCGGACATAATAGGTTACTAGGAAGAATAATTTTGTAGAATCTAATCCTAAAGTTCATTTTTTAGGTTGACTTGGGGAGAAAGATTAGTTTTCTTGTCTTTGACATGTCTTGTTTACATGTCAAGTAATGGCTCCAACTTGGCGAAAAAGTTCCCCTTGCAAGATGATGAGAATCCCAAAACTATGGACACTAAAGAAGACATGTAAATACCAATAGAGAAAAAGTCAATTTACATGTCTTCTTTAGTGTCCATTATTATTTTTACTTTTTTGGGTTGATTTTTTCTCGAGTGTCATTTACATGTCTTCTTTGGTGTCCATAGTTTTTGGATTATTAACATCTCACAGGGGGAAGTTGTCCCCAAGTTGGAGCCACTGTTAACCCCTCCAAATATGTGAATATGCCTTGAACAATGTGTAGTGCCCCATAATGACCCTTGGGCATGCTTTAAATGCCTCCTTGAGTGAGATGTTCCTCTTTTAGAGGGTAAATCCATGATTTAATCCATAAAATATCATCCTTTTTCATCCTAGGAGTGGAACACTCCTCATCAAGTGGCTTCCTTTGACCATACAAGTGCACCTACTACCACATGGCATCATCCAAGCAAGGGTGTCCCTCTTGTAGCCTCTTTCCTTACCACATGTCATACTCTGGGGCCCCTCCATGTGGGATGTTTTCCTCCAAATATGTATAAAATGCTTTGAAGAATGCGTTCTTTCCTAAAATACCTCTAAAAGGTGAAATATGCCTCCAAATGTGTGGAAACTCTCATTAGGGTTATTTCTCACCCCTTCATGTCTTCCACATGCTATAGCCATCTACCTGAAGAGGGCATTTCTCCTTTATGTTTTGTTTGATCCCTTAGCTTGCCATAAATCAATCCTTGGACATATTTTGACCTAGTTCATTCATATTCTAAGGCTTTGTTTGACCCTTACCTCACCATCCATAATGATCTAGACCTATAATATGGCAAAGCGTTTGTGTTCTAAATCCCCCTTCCTAATCACATCCTCCATCCCAAATCTTGGATTGACCTAAGAACAAGGCTCTCCATCAATGATGCAACAAATATATTGTAAGCCATGTAACCCTACCTCAACAAGGATAAGTGTGCCCGAATAGAATCCCCTAGTGCAACATGCCTTTGTAACATCTTCCAACAAGCCAACCATAATCCTCCATAGCTTGGATGATGAATGGTGCCTGGGCAAGATATAACCACGGGCACAACCTCCAAGTCGTTTTCCATAACTTGTAACTACCACTAATTCCAAGGATCTTGTTGTGATATTAAGAGAAGAAATGCACATGGACATATGGAATGAACCATGCATTTCCAACAGGTATTAATGTAATGTCCCAATTTGACCCTCTTGAATAATTTGTATTTAATTATGTTGAAATGTTTTTCTGCATGGATTTTTTATTCCCATGTTTTATTTCACACCATGAGGTAGACATACCATGTTGGTTTGGATATCTTGAACACTTGCAAATAGTGTTATTTTGCATATTTATAAAATAACCAAGATTGATTGGGCAGGAGCACCTACAATGGAAATGATACCACAAGAGAAGAAGATAAGGGGATTTGAGGGAATGCCATATGTCTGGTTACCTATGTATTGTACCCACCTTGCCCTTAATTTAATCTTCAGACTTTTATGGTGTTGATGTGAGCCTAGCCTATAGTTTATAGAAAGTATGAGAAGTAAATGTAAACTTTCCTTGGATCTATGTAATCATCTCCTATATTCTTGTAGCTTGCTCCCCACTACATTTTTTGAACCAAAAAGAAGTTGGGATTAGGTTATTTTTATCAATCTTTTTCATTCATGAAAAAAAAGAAAAAAAAAAAATTGAATGGGAAAAGAGGGAAGAGGGAAAAATAGAGCTTTTTCTAGGAAATGGAAGGCTTCCATTCTATGGGATGGAACAACCATGTAAGGAATCCATAAGAACCTTGAGAAGAACTAAGAACTAAGAAAATTTTGTTGGATTTAATGGACAATAGCATGGACCTTTCTATGCAAACATTGAAGAGCATTGGAGGGAGGGTGACTACTGAGCAGAGAAGGAAGAATTCCTCTGTGTTGTGTGGGGAAAGTATTGTGGGTGCCAAAAAGATGCTCTGTCTTTGAAAACTTAGTAGTAAAAGAAATCCATTAGAGCCATGAGAAGGGCTAAGAATCAAGTTAAATTCTTTTGGAGTTAATGGACAATAGCCTGGACCTTTCTATGCACACATTGAAGATCATTGAAGGGAGGGTGCTTTTGAGGGATTGTTGAGTAGAGAAGAAAGACTATCCTTGTGTTGTGTGGGGTAGGTATTGTGGTTACCAAAGAGCTACCATGTCTTCAAAAAAAAAAAATTCAACAGTGAGACACTTGGTTAGTAATCTTCTTGCTCTGAGATGGAGATACAATCCTAAATATTATGCATTGCTTCTTCATCCTAGTTGTATCATATCTTGACTAGGGGGTGGTTTCCACCTATGGTTGGATGGAAAATCAGTATGCCTCAATCGGTTGCTTGGTTTGCAATATACAAACATAAATTTTTTTCATCTATGCTCTGAAAATTCTTATGAATACTTAGCTTATAAAGTCTACATGGTTTGTGAAGAAACAAATAAATGTTTTCTCTTCGTCTCTGGAGGTTTTTTGTATTCTTGTGTTTCAAGGAGAAATATTTGTTAAAGAATCGCATTGATATCTTTTTTGTATTCCTATGTGTTTCAAGAATAAATCTTTGTTAAAGAATCGTATTGATATATTTTATGTATTCATGTGTGCTATGAGGAAAAATCTTTGTTGAAGAATCATATTGATATATTTTCTATATATTTTTTGTATTCCTGTGTGTTTCAAGGAGAAATATTTGTTAAAGAATCATGTTGATATCTTTGTGTACTTCCTATGTGTATCAAATATTAATCTTTGTTGGTTACTCTTCCCTCTAAAGATACGCTTTGACAATAGTTAAATTATAATATGAAAATACATTATCTGTAATATTGGAAATGAGGACTCTGTATAATGCATCTTTCCTTTATAGAATAATATAAATTAAATATTCTTAGTGATATCTAAAATGGTAATGTTATAGTATTGGCATTTTGTGTTGTGGATTTTATATTCAAAAAATAAATTTGTCTCTATGCCTGTGCCTTTCAATAACAATGTGTACCCTTTGTTTTCAAGGCTACTTCCTTTGCATATAAATTAGGGATTGCGGTCTTGGGAATGTAGAGTCAAAACTAGGGATTCGTGAACTTAGTTGCTTCCAGTTCTACAATTCTTCTTGGTTGAATTCACCAATGCATAAAGATTCATATTTTCCCTTCTTTAATTTATGTGGATGGTTTGCTTCAGATTGCAACATTTATTCATAAAATAGGGTGCCATTGAAATCTTCGTATGAGGTCTGTGTTGTGTAAACATTTCCTTGAATGATTCTTTTCATTGTTAAATTGAAGATTAAGAGTTTGCTAGTCAATTTATGCAATTATTAAACCCTTAGATCCATTTAAAATATTTAGAAAATTTTCATAAAAGAGATGACAAATTTTGCGTATCGTGTAAAAGTGATTTTTTGTGCGATATGTCGCACCATTCCAAACTTTGGCGTGATGTGATATATCATACCTCTTGAAACTTTGTTTCAATGTGATATAAAGAAGAGTTGTCATGGAAATTGAAATATTTGGGAAGTGCGACATATCGCATTGAAAGAAACTTTTGGTGTGATACATCGCAAAGTTGGAAAGTTTCTAAGGATGTGAAAAGAGTTGTCACGACGATGAAAATTTTCAAGAGTGAGACATATTGCACGATACACCTCAAAGTTGGAAAGTTTCTAAGGATGTGAAAAGAGTTGTCACGGTGATGAAATGTTTTGGGAAGTTTGACTGATTGCACCAAAATAAACTTTCGATGTAATACACCGTAAAGTTGAAAAGTTTCTAAGGATGCAAAGTGTCACGAAGAATGAAAATTTCCTATGACGCGATATGTCGCGATGGAAGAAATTTGGCGGTGATGCAAAGAAAACTTTGGGTTCATGTGATATCACAGAGATAAGAACTTCATGGCAATGCGATATCATAGTGATTCAAACTTTTGAGTGGTGTGATGTATCATGCTGGAAGATAAATCTAGCGTGAAATGTTGGTGTTGCACTAAAAGATAGATCTCGCGTGAAATAATGTGTGTCACATTAGAAGTAAAATCCTATGTGAAACGATGCATAGAAGACAAGTTTCTATATATGCGGAAATATTAAGAATTTTTTTATGTTTTCCTATTTAATGAAGTTTGTGGATTCAATGTTAATTCATATTTGCCAAAGACACGAAAAATGTTATTAATGTTGCACATATGTAATAAGATTTAACTCTAGCTATATAATTATGTGCATATGTGTGTTTCAAAATGGAGTTATAGACACACACTTGTGTTTCAAAATGGAGTTGTGTGTGTGTGTGGACACCTTATGTTGTTTTGAAAATGATTATTCTTCGATATATAAATCATTTGTAAGATTTTTTTCAATTTTATTATTGTTTTCAAGTTGGGGACATTACAATTAGGTTACTAGAAGAGTCATTTTGCAGAAGCTAATCTTGAAGTTCATTTTTTGGGTTGACTTGGGGAGCAAGATCCTTTTTTGTGTCAAATGCTCAGAGTCTTAGAGTTCAACAATGATTTGAGTCATTGACCTTTTCTCTAGTGTCATTCACATGTTTTCTTCAATCTCCATAATTTTGGGATTCTCAAGAACCCTCGAGGGGAAATTGTCCCCAAGTTGGAGCCACTATTAACCCCTAAAACAAAGAAAGCCATATTAGATTTTTCAGACTTCTATACCTATGTGAAGAAATGTTTCATGAAATTTTTATTACACGCTTTATGAGGAATAACTTATCCACTATTAGTACAATTTTGGACATCTTATGAAAGCGTGATTGACAACTAATTGAGGGTGTTGTCTTCACACAAAACTCCACAACTACAATTGCAGAAAGATGGTGCCTTTTGAGGAATATAGCAACAACATTCTAAGCACACTTCTCTAGGATTTATGGATACTATGTTGGGCACACTCTCCAAGGAAGAGGGTGTTGCATTGATAGTTTTTTTTTTTTAACAAAAACTGGGTAAAAATATATTAAAAAACTGCTAAAAAACGCAAGCAGAGTATAGAGTCTTTGTTACAAAAGTTGCAGAAATCAAAATGCACCCGCCTGAATTCTCCAAGAAGGAAATGGAGAGCAGGGGTGGCGCTAACTAAAACGCTAAATCCTATTTGAGTATCGGTGGTAAAAACCATGCAAAAAGTACCTAGTAGTAGCATGAAAAAACACTGCATACATTTAAATTATGTTATGGTCTAGTGCGGTGGAGTCTGCCTCTGTTGGAGGCTGTAGTTTAAGGTCCAGTTGAGGGCGTAGTCCTAGAGAAGAGGCCTCATCTAAGATATAAGTGTTCTGGGAGGGAGTGGGTGACACAGGCCCGACCACGAATTTGAGCACCTCTATCTGTTGTCTGAGCGCTTCACACTCGTCCCTTTTTCGCTATTGTTTGCTCCTATGCTGGATGGTGATCTTCGTGATTGAAAGAAACTATGTGGAGAGAGCCCTCAGCTGCAATTGAAGAGTCTGGACCATGCTTACCAGCTCTTCATGTTCTTCCACTGGAACCGTTCTCGGTGTTTGCCTGTTCATCTTGCCTGAATTTCCTGCTTTATCCAACTGAAAAAACCAGGTACCAGTGCGCTTACGAGGAGTAGACACAGCTCTGTTCTTCATAGGAATGGTCTTGCCAGCAAGGTGGACCACTCCTTCTATGATATGCTCCCTCATCTTCATTTGATTCAGGGAACTTAACCAATTTCCCAGGATTTTCCACGAATTGGAGCCATGATCTCTCCTGATGCTGGGATCCTTCACCTTGCCTGGATTTAATGCCTAGTACATTCTGGACGTCATGCTGAACATGTTCGCCTTGCTCCAGTTTTCTCTTCCACGCCCAGGAGTTGTCCAGGGTACACCGAAAAGAATTCCC
>JASDQU010737655.1:328432-378135 GCA_032191745.1 Picea mariana
GGAGGGGTTAGGTATAGGTGTCATGTGGAGGGGGATGCAAGGCCACGTGTTGAGGTGAGAGGGAGGATGGGTAGGTGTCACTATGTGGATGGAAGGACGAATTGTCCAGACCTTGACCGCCACCATGGCCCAGACGATGTGCTAAGGAGCTATATGTTGGGTGTCTAAAGTCATGGGATTGGCGTGAAGAGAGAATTACGTTAACGACCAACGATCCTTGCTCAATATCAATTGCTAGGTTCACTTGAGCGTCTGCCAGATGCTTGTTCCATCTGAGGACGTGAAAGAGGGAGATATTGTGGAAGAGCTTGATAGTTGTCGAAATTCTTTGAAGGATGGATTTTAAGTGTAAATTTGGGGGGTGAGACCCTTTGCGAACATACCCTATGATTATCTTGGAGTCCCCAATCACCGAAAGGAAGTGTATGTTTGTGCTTTTGGCGAGATGAAGTCCTTGGTATAGAGCATATGTTTCAACTTGATTATTGGTGGCGATGCCCATATTCCAATGAAAGGATAGCACTTGGTTTCCTCGTGGGCAAATGATCACCCCTCCCACTCCTGCCACCCCGGGGTTTCCTTTTGAGGCTCCATCAAAATAAAGGATGTGGTTCTGTTGCTTATTGCGCCGGCAAAGATAATTAGTATCTTCATGAAGCTGCCAGGTGGATTTAGAGGGAGGAGGAGGAAGAGAAAAGAGAGAAGGGGGGAGGAAAAAGGAGTTGATCCAATCCGATTCGATAGTGGAGGTGGGGGTGAAAGGGAAAGCTTTGGGTTTGGAAAGAAAAGCTTCAGCAATGAGGCCTACGACTTTTTTAGCTACCAGATCAGGGGGAGAGCGAAGGTTGGAGAAGATGATTCAGTTTTTGACGAACCATATTTTCCAACAAATGTACTTGGGTAAGGCTTTAAACAAGGCTTTGAAGAGAGGGTTATTCTTGAAGGTGCCCCGGTATCGGGAGGCCCAATCTGAAAAGAGATCTATGGGCTGGACTGACCATCTGATTCTCGAATGAAGGCTTTGAAGAGTTGTTTTCCACACCGTGATAGTGAATGGGCAAAGTAGGAAGATGTGTTGAGATGTTTCCGACGCCTTGCCACATAGTTCACATCTGAAGGGCCCATGGATATTTCTTTTTAACAGATTTTCTCTTGATAACAGTTTACCATGGGCTAAAATCTAGCAAAAGGAATTTACTTTGGGTGGACTATCATTGGTCCAAAGAGAGTTCCACATTTTATCTTTCGGGAAGAGAATCATTTGGGAGAGGAGTTGCGAGTATCCTTGCTTAACAGAGTAATTTTTGTTTCCCCAACATCTTTGGTCTTTTAAGGTGATATGTATGGGGGCACAACCATTTAACAGAGTTTGCATCTGATGCACTGCATCTTGAATACTGCTTGGAATGTTTGGCAAATTCCATCCTATCTAGTCTCCTGTGTCTGTGTTCCAGGAGGAAATGTCCGAGATATGTTTTTTTCCTTGCATATCAAGCCAGTTGATGAGTGGTCGTAGATGCATATGTTGCCAGAGAGGTTGCTTACCCATGATACTATATGCTCTTATGAGAATCTTTCGACCATTTCCAGGTATCCAGGTGAGCTGGCTTTGAATGAGAGGGATGGAGGCAGAAAGGAGCTTCCCTATTGGGGATCCTCTGTTCAAGGAGTGGCGGTGATCTAAACATCTGAGCCTATCCCCGGATAGATATATTTTTTTTTAAACTTGCTTCCACCAGTCGTTCCTTCCCGAAACAAGATTCCAAAGAATTTTTGCTCCCATTGCCAAGTTGGTAAGCGTTGGATCCTTGATGCCCAGACCTCCGTTTTCCTTGGGATGCTTTACAATGTCCCACTTTATTAGATGGAATTTTTTCTTATCTGTTTTCCCTCCTTCCCAGAGAAAATGTCGTAGAAGAGTGGAAATTGAAGATTTTACAGTGTGAGGAGCAAGAAGAGAGGAGAATTGGAAGATGGGGAGAGCAGAAAGAACTGATTTTATTAACACTGTACGTCCTGCCAAATTGAGCCAAAAGGCTCCCCAATGTTCCAATTTGTTTTTGAGCTTTTCGAGAGTTTGAGTCTAGGTTGAGTTTGGAAGAGAATTGAGACAAATTGGGATGCCAAGGTATCTGAAGGTTTGCCATTTTTCAATAAGAGGGAAACGAAAGACATTTGCTATTAGGCGAGCAGTTCTTGGAGGCATGTTCCAAGCGTAAACATTGGATTTGGCACTATTTATGAGAGCTCCCGAGGCTTGGGTGAAATTTTTCAGGGCAGTTTTGAATCTCTTGGCCATGAAAATGGAGGCTCCTCCAATGAGGAGAGTGTCATCAACAAATTGAGAATGATTTATTCTCTTCACCCCTCGAGCTATTTTGATGCCTGGAATGACTTTGGAGGTTTGATCTTTTTCCAATTGCATGCCCATAGTTTCGGCCATGATTATATAGAGGAGGGGGGAGAGCGGACAACCTTGTCTTAGCCCTCTGGAGCTTTTGAAGAAGCTTGTCGGACGTCCATTGATCATAGGGGCTATCCATAGTGAGGAGATCCAAGTTGAGATCCAAGCTATGAAGCCATAGCTAAAACCAAATTTCTTCAGAACTGCAAGCAAAAGGGAGTGCCTTACCCTGTCAAAAGCATTGGCCATATCAATTTTGATAATCATTCCTTGGTCTCCTCGATCCCCGATGGAGTGAATTGCTTCTTGAACCAATATAATGTTGTCAATCATTTGTCTTTTTTCAACAAATCCACTTTGGTTTGGAGAGATGAGTTTTTAAAGGAGAGGTTTGATTCTGTTGGATATGACTTTAGTTACGAGCTTATAAGAAACATTGAAGAGGGAGATGGGTCTAAATCTGGAGAAGGAGGAAGGGTTCAAATTCTTTGGGATAAGGGCCAAAAACGTGGAATTTGTATTACCCCCCAACTTTGCGGATTTCTAAACATATTGTATCATCCTCAGGAGATCTCTTTTAATTATATGCCAACACTTTTGGTAAAAATGTGCACTGAAACCATCTGGTCTTGGAGCTTTGTCTGGGTGAAGATGGAACATGGCCTCATGGAGCTCTTTTTCTGTAACTTCCTTGTTTATCTTGTTGTTATCCTCCTGATTGACAACGCTCAGGATGTTTAGTAGTAGATTCTCTTGGATGTTGAGATCTGCAATACCGTCCTCAGTTAGAAGTCTTTCAAAGTGGAGTTTGGCTTCTGCTTGAATTTGGTGGAAGTCATCTATTTTTGTGCCATCTTCTTTTGTGATTTCCTTCACTTTGTTCCTCCAGAGCCTAGCTTTAGTTTGTCTCTAAAAGAATTTCGTATTTTTGTCTCCTGATTTTAACCAGAGACTTCGAGACTTAAGCCTCCATGTTTCCTCTTCCTCATGGAGGATTTTTTGATATTCCGTGAAGTCTTGTTGCTCTTTGAGGAGAAGAGAATGAGTGATAGGCCCCTCTTCCAGTACCACTCTGTTTTCTTCCATTTCCTTGTTTTTTGCTTCTTGTTCTTTTTCTCTGTTACTCTTCACCCAGTTCTTTAGGGCCGTCTTGACCCTTTTTAATTTTTGCTCCCAAATGTAGTTTGGAGAGCCTTGAATCCAACAGTCTCAGGCTTCTGAGACAGTGTCAAAAAAACATGGTGCTGAAATCCATGGGGGGTTGAAACGGAAGGGGATGGGTCCAAGATTATCGGGGGGGAGGGTGAGGGTGATAGGTCTGTGATATGAACCAGTCTAGGGTAGAATGTAGGAGCAAGGTAGAAATGAATCGTTGAGGAAGGAGTTGCTTAAGAGAAAACGATCTAGACGAGTAGTGATGTGCCCCAGTCTGAGTCGTCTGTTTGACCAAGTGAAGCGACCGATAGAGGGATTTACATCTAGAAGGTGAAAGGATGATATAAGATCCTCGAGATGCTCACGAGAGGGGTCCCGTACTAGAGTTCCCCCTTTTTCTCCCTTGTGATGGAGAGTAGTGTTTAGGTCTCCAACTATTATGAGATCTTTGAGGTTAAGACTATCTTTGAGACTTTAGAGGGAGGACCAACAATCAATTTTTTCATGGTATGGAGCAGGCATATAAACATTGATGAAAGTCGGAATCTTATCTGTTGGAAGATGAAGAAGTGAAGTTTTAATCCAGTGTGTTGTGGACTGCCTCGATTGAAGAGAGAAGAAATTAGGATTCCAAAGGGTGCAGATTCCCCCCGAGGCTCCTCTTGCGTCGACTGTTGCGCCTTTGCATGTTCTCCAGATGTAACAACTATCTTGAAGGATTTCAATATCCTTCCATTTTGTCTCGTGGAGCAGGAGGACTTGTGGGTTTTCTGCTTTAATTTGATCATGTATTAGCGAGAGCTTGTGGCGACTCCCTAGTCCTTTGCAATTCCAGGAGATCACTTATAACATCTAGAAGGCTTAGGATTTCCTCCTTTATGGGGGTTGGATCCGCTCTGGTTCCTGCTCTATCTTGTTTCTTTCCTGGCATGCTGATCCAAGGTTGTTTGCTTCCCAAGTTTGATTTTCTTTCCTGGCTGAAGCTTCCCTTTTATGCAGGTTTGACTTTCTACCCACTTTTTTGAGGGGGGAAGCAAGAGAATCAGACTCTGATCTTTCTTCTGAGCTTTTATCTAGATCATCCTCCTTAGGATGAGAGGGCTGATGAGAGGGTGAAGGTTGAGCGGAGGGGGGGGTCAACGACTCAGGGGGATGCGTTAAAGGGGGGGAAGGTGGAGGGGCGGATTGGGGAAGCAGGGGGGCGACTCCTCTCTAGGAGGATCTTGGGTCGGGATCGGGCTGGAAGGAACATGATCAGGCGAGGTATTAGGAGGGGGAGGCGTGGGGATGGCTTTAGGGTTCCTGACGTGCCTCTATTGCTTTTTCTTTTTGGGTTGTTGCCACTGCTCATAATCTTCAGTCAGGCTTTCAGGGGGTGCTTTAGGACAATGTTTCGCAAAATAACCATACTCATGATAGATTTTGCATTTGAAGGGCAGTTGTTCATAATCATCTTGTTGCAGGTAATTCCATTTATCCAGGGTGAGATTAATAGCTTCAGGGAGGCCTTTTTCTAGATCCACTTCTACACAAATGCGCACACAGGCTTGAAGGCCATCTTTAGGTTCTGCTCGATCTATGAATTTCCCAAGTGTGTTTCCTATAGATTGGATAGTTTCATTATTCCAACAATGCATAAGAAGGAAAGGGAGGCGAACCCAAACAGGAACTTCATTAGGAATATCATTTTCGGGGTTAAAATCAGGAGTCCAACTATTGAGGTACATACCTCTGGAGCCCATGAAATACAATCTGCTTCTGAATATGAGATCTCTATCTGATTTGTCTTCGAAAAGAAAGGCGAAGAAGCCTCTTCCACAAAGGAAATGCGAGAGGTTACTTTTCAGATGGGGTTTCCAGTTCTTATCGATCCAGATCGCCATAGCCCGCGATGATGGCCGGATTCCCGTAAATTTTCCAATGAGTGCTTGTTCTGCAAATTTGAGGGTGAGGGTTCTAGAGCTTCCTTGTACCTGTACTGAAGGGATCTGATCCAGTTTTTTCACAAACTTTGGAGGGGTTTGTTTACTCGTCTTGGGGAGTGAGGCAATGAGAGAGGCGAAGGCTGCGACATCTTTGAAAGAGACGAAGGGAGAGGGATCGGGGGGGCCCGAGGCCTCTCCAGGAGAGGGGGGCATGCGTGCAGAGGGAGGGAGGTCAGGGCATGCGTTGTTCTAGAGTACATATGAAAAACATTACAAATACCTTCGTAATATGCACACCCTAGCACCTTCAAAAGGCATCCAAAGACTCTCTGTACTGAGCACACTCTAAACACCCATCGAGTGTTGCATTGATAGTTACAAATCCAATTTTGACCTTATTTTGATAGGCTATATAACATATTTTGGGGACTATTATGGAAAAATGTGACAATATAGAGGGTGCGCTTGTTAGATAGTTAAAGTCATCACTTAATGCATTTTAAAAGAGGGTGCCTTAGAGGAGGAGTTAATGCTTTTGGCCTTGATTTAGCAACATATTTGGTAGGTTTATGATATATTCTTGATAACATCTTTGACAACAATCAATGTCGGAGTTACCCTCCAAATTTAGGGAACTTAATGAGGATTTACTTTGGTAGGTTGGGCGCTCCACTCATGGGGGTTCCATCTCCTATTTTCGCATCCATGAAGGTGTTCTCATGCAGAATCTGGATTAAGGAACTATGAATTTTCATTTCAAGACCATCAACTCAACCAAGTTGTTTGAATAAGGACCCAACCCAACTTTCAATTTCACAAAATATCTTTCAAAAAAAGAAGAATACAACTTGCACTAAAAATAAGACGGGGCTTGTTTGGTCCCATAAAAAAAACCCAAGCATTGGATTCATCTATCAGTAAGTGCCTTGGGATCCTATATTTATCAACCTACATTCATGAGTCACGACAAAGGAAAAATGTGCCCAAGGTGGAGACTCTCTTACACCTTTTCTATTTTCGAAATAGAGGCATTCATTGAACTCTCTCATTCTCATTTATATAAGAGATCACGAGGAGAGTGAGGCTTCTTTTGATTGTTTGTTCTTGGTCCTTTCCCATCTATTTTCAATCTTTTTCTCCCCTTCTTTTATCCTCATCACTTTGAGGAATTTTGTAGCGACATAGGAGTAGTTTTATATGAGTCTTAAGAGTTTATGATGCAAATATATCTTTTTTGAATATCAAAATACTTTTTCATGTGGAGTGTTTTCAATGTGATGATCTCTTAATGTTGATTTTTCTTGTGACAATCTTCTTAATTTGCATGTTTAGGGTTGAAATAAACTATTTGCAAATCTTCTCTCTTCTTTCTCTGTTCATCCAATAGACTAAGACACCGATCCTTTTAATTTTTTAGTTTAAATGATTTCCCATTCGAAGCCTTTTCTAGGGATACCTCCATGTAACTAGCATGCACTAGCCTGAAGCAAGAGAAATCCAATCAAAGTGAAAGTGGGTTCACCCTCTAATTGTTGCACGCAAGTTTTCCTCAATAACCCTTGCAAGATCACGCAAAGAATTAAAAAAACTAACAAGTACAACAATAACATAAAAATTTAGGGATGTTCCTCAAATAAGCTTTGTAAATCTTATGTTGGAGATACAACTCTAACATCCACTCACAATTACATTCAATCTAACATCCACTCACAATTGCATTCAATTGTGTGAATGCACTCTCACCCAGTATTATTATGTTCTCCAAATTCTAGGTTGAAATAAACAAGCATGTGTCATATAAGATAATGTTAGTGTGTGATTAATTAGATAAAAAAAATAAGCAACTTGTAGCTTGCTATGCAATGTGAATTGTCTCATTCAAATTAAAATTACATGTTTCAAACTTTTTGTGTATATTATTTTTTATTTAACTTTTGGTAATTTCTCAATAGTTAAGCATGACATCAAAACAGATATAGTTTTTTTTTCACAGGAAAAAAGCTTAACTTTTATTAAAAGAAATGAAAATTACATTCTGAATAATGCATGCAGAGAGCATGCATTTAGTCTAAAAATGACCTTTCAACCCCAAGATGAAGAAAGGTGCAACAAAAATGGCCTTCTAAAAGCGGCCCCAGAACAAATGAAGTCTACAAAGAAAATAACCACCAATCTCAGTGAGGAAGAAACTGCAGAGAGAGACCAAAAGAAAAATCTAGATGGACCAGGCTAGAGCAACAAAAAAACCCCACGAGATCCGGATCCGGAGGGACAACAAACAAAAGGACCTACAACCACGGAAGAGTAACCCATAAACTGCACACCCTGAACGGACCTCAAAGTGTTGACCGAGACCACAAAAATCAACATTGCACGCCCGAAGAGAAAGGACCTCAAAGCTCCGACTCAAACACTGAAAAAAGAAGTAGAATCCTTGCATCCACTCCACAAAAGACCTAATAAAATGGAAGAGTAGAGTATAATACACAAAATATTCAATTACTATAATATCAATTCATTGGACTCTATTATATAGAGTGCACTAGCTATTATCAGTTCTAACTTATTCCAAAGATAACTGGAGAGGTTGAGAGAATATTTCAACCACACACCAAACTAGGATCTCACAAATCCAACTCTTTAACAACCTCTTAAGAATAGGATCACACAACTCATGTAGAGATTACCTCTACTTCTCAATACATTAACAAGCATATTAGATAAGTAGGAATTATATACATTCCAACACTCTCCCTTAATGACTACTTATCTAAATATCTATGTGGTCATATCTTCATCAGCGTCCTCTTGTACCTACATCTGATTATTGACGTCCACATAAAAAGAAATCCATCTACCGGAATACATGGGTCATGAGCCGCTGCAACCACCAATTCTCTAGGAATCCTTTTCAACTACATGGTTCTTTCAACCATTCTTCCTCATACCTGCCCCTTCATCACATCATCACCAACCTGGGTTTTTTTTTCCGGCTTACCCATAACCATGCTCTGGGTTTTCTTGGATTACCTTCAACCATGCACCAGGTTTTCTCAGATTACCTGTAACCATGCTTTACATATTGGTTTTTAGATCACCACAAACTTTTCACATTAGGGGAGTATACAATGGCTAGGTACATAACCTATACCAGGTACATACTTAAGTACTCTTTAGGACCACTAGAACAAAATATCATAGACTTTCTTTCAAAATTGCTTCTTCTTTAATTTTGTACCTGCAAAAAACTGATCATTGCAAACAACTGAAATGGTCATAAATTCAAAGCCCATTTACATCACTAAGATCATTCTCATTTCATCCTCATCATGTTGATTTGCCTCTCCATCTTGATTCTGTCTTCTTTGTCTTCAGTGTAGTTGTCTTGGAGTTTTCATATTCACCCACCTATGATTGGTCAGAGTAGCCAATTCTAACAAAACCACAACACTTCATATTGAGTTGGCTAGGCTCAATATGTTGGTTCGCTTCAATTATTCCAAGACATTCTCCATACCACTACTAGCTCATCAAAAAACAATGTGAATAAAGATCCTCAAATTTCACAAATTTCAATGTATAAACATTAGCATTTTCAAATGCTCAAATTTAATAAAGCATTCACCAAAATATGTACCAAAGCTCTTCCATTGAATATTAATAAGATGGAGTCTTAATCAACATCATAGCAACGTAGGTATCATCTAAAGTATTGCCTTCGAACAATCTCCATAATTCGTTGGCAAAACTACACAACCACACATATGAAAAAAAAACAATGAATCTAGGCGCACAAACTCTCACTTTGTGTACGGAGGCTACACTTTCATTCGGTGCAAACAATCAACATTCCCTCGTAGTGGATGATCTCCTTCATCGTGTTGTTATTCTCTAACAAATTACGCCCAAACTTCCATGCAACTCCTAAAGATACGACAACAATAAAAGGAAAAAGAGTACCTATCCTCTTTTTCCTTAGGGAAATACCTATCCTAGAAGGAAAAAGAGTACCTATAAGGATAAAGAGATAGACAAAAAAATAAGATATATAAGGGCGAGGTCCACTGTCTGAATTACTCAATCGTATATGGGGGTTGTTCATCCCGACCGGACAAGAGGCACGATAGTGCTACCCCCTCCACAAAGGATTCTTAGCTGAAGCAATAAATTTTAGCATCCATAACTAAGTTGGTTGGGTGGGGTGAGGCATTTAGAACCTTTACTATGCTGCTTACTTTTACCTTTTTATTTACTCTTACCACCAACCCTGTTCTTAGATACTGCCTGCCTTACTTAGACTTACTGCATCAGACAGATGGAAGGGTCACATAGAGTAGATAGAGCATCAGTGTACGAGCTTCATACAACATAGCATTCACCAACGTCCATAACACTTACTTAACTTAATACATCTCCTGGGTACCGCTATTACTATTGTTCTGGTCGAATACTCTTTAGGAATTATCAACTAGTATAATTCTATCAACGATGGCTCTTCAACCCGGTGAATCCTCCTGCAGTTCCGTCGAGCAACTCGGTTGCCATCTCAAAACATCTTCATTCCAAATCTAGCAGCATTCAACTTCGTTGCCATGATTCTTTGGAGCACTTGGTGTAGATCAAGTCTGTGAGTTGAGTTTTCAGGCGGAGTATCTTCATGACACTCTCTCTGAGGTATGGATCCGTCACCTCTTCATTGTTTATTGTGCCACTGTGAATATCTTGGCGCAACGACTTTCAATATTCCTCCAGGAAACGTATTGCTCTCAGAAGCTTGGATGTGAACACGGCTCCCACTCTGAGCACCATGCAACAATGCTTTCCTTCACACATGGCAATCTCCTCCAACACACAATCTCCTCAAATTGGCAACGACTCTTTTTCCTGCTCGACAAACTCTTCAAACAGTGGCGGCCCACAACCACAACATCTCACAACAACAATGACGACCACACTGCTATAATTATAGCAATTCACTCTCAAAACGATTTACTCTACTCTCTTCATATTATGGGCACTCCCGTGAGGGAGTTATGCCCAGTCCCGCTCTGATACCATGATAAAATGGGAGAGTAGAGACAAATAATTGAGAACTCACAAAGTTCAATTGAAATAATGAATCAAATGAATATTTGTACAATGGTTTGTGACTCATTATATTGGGCTCACTGGTTGTTATCAGATCTAACTTATTCCAAAGATAACTGGAGAGGTTGAGAGAATATCTCAACCACACACCAAATTAGGATCTCACAAATCCAACTCTCTAACAACCTCTTAAGAATAGGATTACACAACTCACGTAGATATTACCTCTACTTCTCAATACATTAGCAAGCATATTAGATAAGTAGGAATTATATATATTCCAACAAGACCAAATCTAGAGAGGAGTGCAGGGACCCCCAAGCCACCAAGACCACCGAGAAAACCCTAACATTGCATCAAGCCCTGAACGACCCAGCATGGATGGAATAACTAGATCCAACCCCTAAGAATCTTCCGAAAACCTCCGCAGACAACATAACATCCAACAAAATAAACTAGATCTGAAGCTAAATACCAGAAGAAAAAAACCACAAACACTGGATGACTCGCCTGCATACAAAGCAACACACGAGGGTCCGCACAAAGGACTCGCGGCCACCAATCATCTCACCGAGCAAGCAAAAGATATTCCAATTCGTCCTAAAAAGAAACGTGTCCACCAACCAGGGAATAAGGAAGAGGCAAAAAAAAGCCACAACGGATGAGAGAACACCCACACATCGAGCCCAGGGTCCTCTAAGGTGCAAGCTCCAGATCTGACGAAGCCAACACATCCTCCGACACCCAGGTGAGAAGAGCCACGAAAACTTTGGAGTTCGCAGCAAACACGATGGGAAACAACCGGGGAAATCCCGGGCTATGCAGTTAGGGTTTCCCCAGCCGCAGAGTCCCCATGTACCCATCAAAATAGATATAAGCTAAATATACATTTCTCATTTAAATTATGAAAAGCATAAACACTTAAAATTAGATTAATGAAATTGTAATCAATTTTAGCCGTTACGAGCTCGCTGAGCATCAACTTCCTCGTGACGTAAACCTTACACGTGTACTTTAAAAATTGTGTGGAAAAGTTTACTACTCTCTGGATGGATTTGACGTCTCTCAACTCGAAGCTGATAGTCCAAAATAAAATCAGTAAATATATCATGTTCTGACGCGTACACACTCGCACCCTTAACACAACTCCCCTCATGATGACACTGGATTGTAGAATGCGTTTCTGAACCCAATTATCTTCACAATCCATAGAAAGGGCTACGCTCTGCGACTAATCCTTCATATTTTGACAAAAACAAATCCAAGATTAAGCCGAGAATATAATGGCATTGGTATTGCCTACAACTTTATCATCACTGAATCACTTTCCTCCTTACAGATTCAAAAACCAGGACTCACCAGCAACTGATGATTATTTTGGGTTAATAATTCTTCCATGTAAAAAGCCCTATATCTCTGCACATGCTGATTTTAATGGAAGACGCAGAGGGAAACATACAGGTTCACTTCATCGAAGTAATAAGGAGAGTATCGGCGGTATGGGTTTTGAGGTGGGTACTGTATGTTCAGAGCCGCGATTGAAAGAAGCACTGGATATGATAGACGCTATGGACCAGCAGGGAATATCACTCGACACAGATAATTATGCTTCGCTACTAGAATCCTGCGCAAAATTGAGAGCTCTGCACGAGGGCAGGCGAATACATGCCCACATGCTCAACAGTAGAATTAAGCCCACTGCATTTTTGTGGTCCAAGCTTGTGAGCATGTATGCCCAATGTGGGAAACTTGAAGATGCACGCGAAGTGTTTGACAAAATGCCTGAACGAAATGTGTTTTCATGGAATGCAGTGATCGCAGGCTATGCCAGACATGGACTATGTGAGGATGCTTTGAGATTGTATTTCCAGATGCGAAGGAGTGGTGCGCAGCCAGACAAGTTTACATTTCCTCGTGTACTGAAAGCGTGTGCAAACCTAGAAGCTCTGCATCAGGGCAGGGAGATACATGGCGATATAGTGCGAAGAGGGTTGGAGTCTGATGTTTTTATAGGGAATGCTCTTATAGACATGTATGCGAAATGTGGCGGTCTCAAGACTGCACGAGATCTATTTGACAAAATGCCTCAGAGAGACATTGTTTCGTGGAATAGCGTGATTGCAGGTTATGGGCAGAGTGGCTATTGTGATGAGGCGTTGAACCTGTTTCGCGAAATGGTTTTGGTAGGAATGAAGCTTGATGCTGTCTCTATTGCTTGTGGTCTCCCGGCGTGCGCCTCTCTAGGAGCGCTCCGACAAGGTAAGGAGATCCATCGATACATAATTAGGACAGAAATTGCAGGCAATGGCTTTGTGGCGTGTGCTCTCATTGACATGCATTCCAAATGTGGCAGTATAGAGGATGCACGCCAAGTGTTTGACAGAATTCCTAAAGAGGATTTGGTTGTGTGGAATGCAATGATTAAAGGGTATGCGATGCATGGGCAAGGGAAGAGTGCCGTCAGTCTGTATCATCAAATGCTCTTATCAGGTAAGAAACCTGACCATATCACATTTCTTGCTGTGCTGTATGCATGCAATCATGCGGGCTTGGTGAATGAAGGACGCAAATACTTTGATAGCATGGGTCAGCATTATGGCGTTAGGCCAAGGGTAGAGCACTACGCATGTATGGTTGACCTACTTGGGCGTGCAGGGTTCCTGGATGAGGCACGAAATCTGATAACAATGATGCCAATAGAACCTAATGCTTCTGTGTTTGGGGCTTTGCTTAGTGGCTGTAGAGTTCATGGCCATATAAACTTAGCCGAATGTGCTGCAAACCGCCTATTTGAATTGGAGCCTAATAATCCTGGAAATTATGTTTTGCTATCAAACATTTATGCTGCAGCTGGCAAGTGGGAAGAAGTAGCAAAAGTGAGAGCGGTAATGAAAGAGAAGGGTTTGAAAAAACCAGCAGGATGCAGCTGGATTGAGGTTAAGAATAAAGTGCACACTTTCCTTGTAGGAGACAAATTGCACCCACAATCAGAACATATTTATGAGAAGATAGAGAGCTTGACTAAGGAGATCGAGGCAGTAGGGTATGTTCCCGATACCGACTTTGTGTTGCGTGATGTTAATGAAAAGGAGAAGGTAGACATCCTTAACAGCCACAGTGAAAGGCTGGCTCTTGCATTTGGACTTATCAACACATCCCCAGGGACACTAATTCGAATCACAAAGAACCTCCGTGTATGTGGGGATTGCCATAATGCAACCAAGTTTATTTCCAAGATTGTAGGCCGGGAAATCATTGTGAGGGATCCCAACCGCTTCCATCATTTTAAGAATGGACTGTGTTCTTGTAGTGATTATTGGTGATCCAATTGATAAAATCTTGTGCTTTGGGCTGGTAGGCAGGCATTGGCATTAATTTTATTTATTGCGTTTGGCAGGCTTCGAGGATCTAGGATAATGCAATCAGTCCCAGGGCCATTTTTTACAGCTGGTTTAGTTTAGGCTGGCCAAAGTTTTTAACCTAACTACCTTTGAAATAATTTTCTTGGTGTACAGATAAATAATAAAACCAATTGGGGTCAAGTGCGTGAGACGGCATGAATATTAAAGTAGCTTCAAGGTCCTTGTATCTTCTGCCTTTTCACTATTACCTGATAAAAACATCTATAGTTATCAAACTATTTAGCAGGTTTTTCCTAGATAGAGCTAAGGAACAGTCTCTTAGAATAGTCTTCCCTCCTTACTGAGTACTTCACCTCTATCCTGTTAATTTGAGTGTTACAACTTACAACAAGACCACTGGAGTGTTGATTTTCCTAGAGAAACATTCCAGGAGCACAGTTATGGTTGCTATTTGTGAAAATATGCCATTTCCATTGAAAATAGGTGTGGCAATGAAAAAGTAGCACAACAATTGTGCGTGATAGTGCATAATATATGTTTGCTCTTCCAGCACGGGCTGGAAGACGAAGTAAAGCCTTGTATCATAAGTCATTTTTATAATTTTGTAATGTATGACAGCTTTTCGCACAAAAACAAAAAGGTGCATGATAATGCTTAAAAGTACTGTTATCATGTTTCCTAAAGGGGGTCATTCAGTGAGGGATAAATTTGAGATGTATGTTGGATTCCCAACTCCTATTTGACATTGATGCTAGAAAAGCATTAACTGTGACTATTGAAAGGAGAGGCATATGATGTTGCAGGGTATGTGAAACTGATTCAGTCTAGAAAAACTAGTAAATAATTATAGCTTTGCTTGCTAATAATTCCCAACGACCATGGGTTTTCAATGCATGTGTCAGTGCATGTGAGCAGGGAACTGTGGAAAAAGACAGTTAAAGTACTTATTGTATTCTTCCATAACAAATGGAACATTATAGCATGAAAAGTGTTAGAAATTAAGGGAAACTAGAACAGAGATATTCTTTTAAATTTATTCACTATTGTAGATATAGATCAGCAAGCAAAACAAGATTTTCTGAAGTAGACTAAACAATAGATCTGAGGAAGTAGGAAACAATTCTAATCTAGATCTAGATTTAATCATTATTCTAGATCTAAACATGAACAGATCTAATCATTAAACAAATTCTGAACATTAGCATAATCAGATCTGATAATGAGCAAAGCAATAACTGATCATTACCTTGATTGGAAACAAGAACAAATTTACCTTAGATGTTAGGTTGCTGTCCTCTTTTCTGTATGCTCAGAAATAGCTAATAAAGGTCATGGATCAAACCCTCGAGGGTTTGATCTCATCATGATCTAGGTGGACAGTTTAGCCAAGAGGAAATCCAAGACCAATCAGCAAAAACATCAGCAAGCTAAGGCTGATATAGATACCCCAAAGAACTCAAAGCTGAAGTGAAAGCTGATGTGAAATCCCAAATATCAAAACTGATACGAAAGCTGATATAAAACCCAAATATCAAAACTGATATGAAAGCAGAAATGAAACCAAAAATAGCCCAATCAGAATCTGCCAAAACTTATGACTGTTGTAGCAAGAGAGGGTACCAGTCACAGCCAAAGAGAGGACAGTGGCAGCCTAAGGAAGAGACACAACAGTCAAGGAAGAGGCATAGCAGACAGTAGGAGGCAGCGGCAAGCATGTAGAAGAGAGCTGTGGCACCAGCAAAACCAATGCAGCCGCAACCTCCAAACAGCAAGAGAAGGCTCCAAAGAGGATGGCCGTACCACCAACTAGCCATACCCTAACCAAGGACTGAACCAAGGAGTGGCCGCAGCACTTGAACAGTAAGAGAAAGGGGCCGCTCCACCTTCAACAACAAGAGATGACTAAATCTAGGGCATCTGTACCCTTATACCAGCACAAGAGGGAAGATCCATGGAGGCCGAACCAAAAAGACTAAACTGAAGAAGTAGCCGCAGCAAAAATTCAGTCCATGAGAAATGTGTGAGCCAAAAATAAGAAGTACACCAAAGAGTGAGGGGCTAAGGTTCTTTTTATAGCTTAGGTGGGTAGGTTAGGGTTTTCTAATTTAACCCTATCTTTAGGATTAAGTCAAACCCTAATAAAAATAAAATAAATAAAAGATAATTAATATTTTTAATTAATAAAAATATTAATTAAAAGTCAATTAAGTCAAAGTGACTAAAGAAGACCAACACCACATTAATCAAGAAGGGGAACGAGGCTCAAGCAAGAGGAGGCAATAAGACAAAGTCAAAGGAGTCTTTTTCAATGGCAAACTGTCCACATAAGTCTCATGATAACTTATAAGCTTTTATCATCCCTACATAAGAGGAAACATCAATGATGTGGTCATGTCCATCTTCGTAGCTGCTCCTAGGTCTCATGGACCATCCCGGGAGAGAAGAAGAAGATCACACATCATCACACCTTGGTACTCAACCAAGAACCACCTCGTCCCAAATCGGGTTACCCTAGAACACATCTGGGGATCGTAGAACACATATAGGGTCTTATCCACTAAGGTACACAACCAAGGATCAATCTAGGCACGGGCAATGATTCCCTGGAACACATCTAGGGGCCCTAGAACACATCTAAGGACTTACATCATCAAACAGCTTGGTCCTTGACCAAGAACTGCCTGGTCCCAGACCAAGATACCCCAGAACACATCTAGGGGCCCTAGATCATCTCTAGGGTCTTATCCACCCAGGTACAAGACCAAGGATCAACCCAAGTGTTTAAGCAAGGATTCACTGGAACACATCCAGGGGCCCTAGAACACATCTAGGGACTTATATCATCAACCACCAAGGAACACAACCAAGGATCAATCCAAGCACCGAACAAGGATTCCCTAGAACACATCCAGGGGCCCTAGAACACATCTAGGGACTTACTGCTTGGTCCTTGACCAAGAACCCCAGTATATTTAGGGTCTTTTTCCATGGCTCTAACTGCTTGGTCCCAAACCAAGAACCCCAGGAGTGTACTGGGGGCCTTAGAACTTAGCTAGGGTCTTAGCTATCCTTCGGAGAATGGCTCTTGCAGCTGCACTAATTTCAACAAAAAAAATATTCTAGTAGCATACCACAAGGAGTAGCAATTCATGGTTTTGTTTTCTAGATTCTTCTTGGCAATATTATGCAGTGATGAAGCAATGTGAAACTCTAGTGCATTTCTCTAGGTCAAAAATTTCATAGAAATGGGAAACTTATTCCATCAGGTACTACTGTAGTATTGGCACATAAACAGATAAGCCTTAAGGTAATCAAATTAATATAATTAGTAACCCAAGTCAATATTTTTAGTCTCAACTGTTGCATGGTTTAATAGAGGACTGACCAAAAGGCAACTTTTCATTTCATTGAAGCTTGAGTAAAGGGCTTATGCAATGTGCGAAGTGGTTCCTGACTAGATGTGATATTTACAATGTCTCTAGTTCTTTTGTATTGAAATGCAATCTCTACATGGTTGCCTTCAAAAACATGACTAGATGGCCCATAACTCACCCTTGGGATGAGGAATACTTTTTGATTACAGGCTACAAAGAAGACTTCTCCTGCATGATATTCCCCTTACCATATATAAGCACAACTTCATGTTTACTATTACACAGCTACACAAAGTGATCATGATGTAATGGAAATCATAAAACATAGAAAAACTAACACATCATCCAATTCTGCTTTATGCCGATGGATAGTACAATAACATGCCACATGAGCAATTCATAAAGCTCATTGCAAGAAGCCAGGTGTGAGCTAAGGAAAGGACATGACAATGGGGTTGCAAGTTGTCTAGGAAGAAACAAATAGAGGAGTTTCAGACACAAAGTTTCAAGTCTGTAGGAAGCTACTAAAGGTTTAAGTCACAGAGAAAGGATGAATCTGGATGAATTACTTCATTAAAAGGTTAGATGGTTTTGTGGGGGGATTTGAATAAATTGGAGATTTAGTGACCTGGCTTGATATGAAGCGTAAGGGGCATTGACAATATCCTTTAGGACATGTTTCGGACCAAAGAGCTTGATGAGGATGTTGGCTGAGTTAGTCTCCAAGTTTTAGTAAAGTGGTGTATATCCCGATGAAGAACCTCAGTTTGAGGGTTTGAAATGCATAGAGAGCATGGATTCTATCTCAGGATATACTCCAAATCACATTACAACAATGCTAACTGCAAACTCTCATCTCAATCAAGTGGTGTATATCATTATAGGAGATAATCTAGAGCACATATGAAAAAATTGCTAAAAAATTAGTGACATCGTTATTGGTCTGAAAAATAGTGCTATTTGGAAAAAATGGCACAACGCAATTTTTTGAAAAATTCGGAAAAAATGGAAAAAAATTGGCAGGCCAATTTTGACCCTCTTAAAGTGCCGATTTTTTTTTTTAAATTCTTACTTATAAGCTCATTTGGCTTTGCAACTATTGGGGAATGAGAGGGAAGGTGTTTACCATCATCAACAACTAATCTTAGGAGGGCCCAAACCATTGTTCTCATTGCCATCAAAGGTTTTATTTTTTATTGGAGTAGGGATCAAGGTCATTGCTGAAATAATTTTAACAATGTACTTGATTGCATTCCAAGATTTATCCTGCTTGTTTATATTGATTTTACCATCTAGTATCCTTTCTAAGTCATGGATTTGTTTCTTTGTCAATCTGTAGACAGGTTTTGATGCCTCAGAAGGTGACAATCCTGTAGCACTAGATTTGGGGAGTATGGGAAAGGGTCATGTTTATGTAAATGGGAAGAGTTTAGGGAGGTAGTGGACTGTTGATTTTTCAATAGTCAAGGTTAAGCATGAAGTTCATTCCATTTTAACATTTAACCATAACCATAAATGTTGCAACAACCAATATCACAAGAAGAAGCACCATGCACAAGAACACAAGAAGTATCCTGGGAAACCCTTCTCAACAAGGGAAGAAAACCTAGCCAAATCATTTGCTATATTCCTCAAGAGAAAGACCTTCACCACCAAGATAAAACCTAGCACACAAGAGGGTGCTCAAACCCTAGAAGACTAGCGCCCAAGAGAGGTGCGCACTTTTCCCAAGAAGGTGTACTTGCAGAAATTTCCAAACTCACTTGAAAGATATGATTTCTCAATGGGGAATTTACCTTTACTTATACTAACTTGAACCTGTCAACATAAATGTCTATTGGCACAACAGGGCCGACCTCACTAGGTTATAATATAATTAATATTAACCAGATTAATTTTCTTTTACATTAATTACCAGTCACATTAAGGTGGGGCCGACCTGTACCAATTAGGGTTACAGGCAGGTTTGACTCTTGAACAATATAGCAAGGGATCTCATACACCCACTAGTGCTCATCCACTAGGGGCACATCCATAGGGATGTCCAAATCTCTGGCTCACTGCATTACACAGAAGAACCAATTCTTCACATGTTCACGTGTGCTCGTCCACATGCACGTCGACTCAATAGATCTTCTTTCCCACTGCATCACACAGGAGAGTCATATGGAGTTTCTCGTCAACTCTGCTGCTCAGAGGAGGCTAATACATCATCTTCATTTCTGTTCTCATGACGATGCACCCAACACTTTGGGATTTCACACGTTCACCTTGTGCTCAACCACATGCACGTCCAACTCAACAAATCACCTTTCCCACAGGATAATCATCTGGAGTTCTTCTCAACTCTCTGAATGGAGGAGGTCATCTCTACATTCCAGCTCTGTCTCAGATAGGAACCATACACCCTCTTCAGGGGCTTTCTCTCAGGTTTGTAAGTTGGAGAATATCTCACATGGCTGCAATGATCCACATCTCATAGGTTTGTAAGCTGGAGAATCTCTCACATAGCTGCAATCATCAACATGGACATCCTACCTTGCACCCAAGATTGGTTGTAATGTTGTATGTGATTATCGAGGAGCTTATAATCAAAATAAATGTGTAAGCAACTACGGAAAAACCTACACAATGTTGGTGAGTTCCTTAATCCTCTATTTTGATGTGTATATGTTGATTTTTCTACAACTACTAGTAGTTTGTGCATTTTTTTTGAGAAAATACAGAAGATACCAAAGATAAATATGTACAAATAGAGAAGCAATTACCTTATTGCAGCCACCCTAGAGCTGTGAAGAAAATGCCCCACTGATGAGGGGTTTACAAACTTTTTGTATACCTTTACTTTGTTAACAAAGATCTTTTAATTTTCTTCAACAACTATTCTTCTTGATGTTGGTCAATATGTGTATTTTAAGTCATGAAGTCCTTCAAATGTCAACAATTTATTCTCAAACTTGTATATTATTTTACTTCCCTTTATTCCAAATAGCCAGTGCAACAACATGACATTATGACAATCTATAAGAGGTGGAATTAGTTGAATGACCAAGTAAAATAACATTTATGAACTATCTTGTTTATCATTAGAATCTTATAAAGTCTTGAACAAACTAGGTATTAGTTTCTTAACACTCATTCAGAAGGAAATGAGAGTCCGAAATCATATAGTGAAGGTAGGCTAATAACAAGGGCTTATAAAATAACAGTTTTATGTTGAAGCAAGATGACTAGCAAAGAATGACATTTTTTCTTTATGTATGTGCAACATTTGGTGCAATGAGGATTTGAATTTGATTGGAGGTATTGAATTAGTACATATTGAAACATGGATATATTCTAGAACACCATCTATGTCAAAGAAAACCTTAGAGACATAACTTCAATTATTGTCCCACACACTTTGATTGACCACCACCTTCACCTTTTATGTTAAGACCTAGATATTGGGTTATTACATTTCTATTGTTATATTAGTATTGTCTTTAGTGGTCGGCTAGATCCTTTAATTATAATTGTACCCTTTGTCTCCTATATATACCAAGGAGACCTAGTTTTAGTGGGTATCTCATCTTGTGCATTTGTTATATTGTAAAAGGAGGTTTCCCCCTTGTTAGCACACTTTTTCACCCTCCAATTGAGCTGATATAACAGAAATTTCAGCGATGAAGAAATGACTAATTAAAGGAGAAAAGCCCCAAATTGTCATGGGCAAGACCCCTCTCCGTTTGGGCTAGTGCTTGCCAGCCTCAGGGGGGAGACGCTAGGGTGATTTGCTGCTGTCTTAAGGTTTGATTTTCTGCAAAAAGTGACAAAAAATAGTGGTTGTTATGTCTTGGACAACGTGTGAAAACTGCCAAAGACATGGAGGAAAAGATAGTTTTGTTTGCTTGGAGGGATCCTGCAGGGTAAGCACAAGAAAGATAGAAGAAAAAGGATTAAAACCACAATGAATAGTATAAACTACTTAATTTAATTGCGAAAATTAACAAAGCACCAACAAGAAGGAAGATTAGGAACAAACACAAACTTCTTTATTATCAGGCTTGTCAAAGGGTTGATTGCGCCACAATCAGCAAATCGACAACCGGTACAATGAATATCCTTGCTCAAGAGAAAGTAGCTAGACTAAAGAATGAGAGAGAAGAGAGAAGAAGTAAAAGTATGCCGTTGCTGCAAAAATCCCACCATAACAATGTAACTCGACCTCCAAGGGTGCACTTTACAAAGCAATCACGAGGGAAGACGCATAGGAGATGGAGTAGGGGAAGAGTATGCACATGAGTGAGTGATAAGGAGTGTAAAGGCATGTGCACTAGGAGAAGTGGGTGTGAGAAAAACAAATTAATCCCACGTGTGATAGTCAAAGGGAGCGAAACATATGAACTAGAGTGGAAAAGGGGTATGTGCACTAGCTTGTTTGAAGCATGCGCTTGGGAGTGTGAGAATAGGAGAAGAGTGTGAGATACAAAGTGGGGAATAAGGGAAATAGGAATAAAGAGATAGGTTAAGCGCATGCATAGATGGGATGATGGCTTATGCGAGTGAGGGAGTGAGGAGTGAGTGCATTCGCATGGACAAGTGAAGTATGCGCATGGGACAAAGGATAATTAAGTGTTGGGAAGATGCATGGGAGGGAGAAAGATGCGCATGCATAAGAGGGATAGCATGTGCATGGTGTAGGCGGCTTTCGTGGAAGAAAAGAGGCGTAAGGGAGACGTAAAGTGATATCCATGAAGTGGCACATGTGTATGTGAGGGAGAGTCAATCATGCGCAAGGTGAGAAAGGAATGCAAATAGGAATGAGGGGACGTGAATGTTAATATTATGGTAGCTGCGGGAGCTATTTACCTCCACGTGTGAACCTGACAAGAATAGAAGACTTCAGAAAACAAGAGAAAACCCTAAGGAGTTGGCTAATAACCCTAGAAGTCTTGTCGGCTCAAGAAGATAATTTATATTAGGTTATTAGCCTCCAAGAGAAGAAGTCGGCCAGAAATAATAATAATATACTGAACAGACACATATCCAGAAGGAGAAGTCGGCCCCAACAAATCTGGCAGAACCAGTATAAATACAGGGCGCCAGTTCTCATTTGACACATCTCAGAATTACAGAGTAGCAACTGGTGCGCACTGCAGTTCCCAGTTTGGTGTGCACGTGTGGAGGAGAGCTGCAGGAGCAGCTGTTGCAGCTAGCAGTTTGGGTGTTGGCTTGGACTATCTCTTGGCTAGGGTTTGGACTATCTGATCAGCTATTGTTGGTGCGCTATTCTTGGAGGAAGATGCGCTACACCTTGTTTGGCTATCTAGCCTAGGGTTTGCTTCCAGAGTAATTCTCAGTCAAGGTTAAGGTGCTCGGAGGGTGGCTTCGGCCTATGGTTGGGTGACGAGGGTATCGTCAATGGTAAAACGAGCACACAATCTTCTATATTCTAACAGGTTATGGGTCCACTCCTCCTTCATTCAGTCTAAACGCTAGAAGGAAACATAGCCGCTAGGATATTGAGCTCACTGAGGAACTGCCGCTAGGGTTACTAGCAGAAGCAGCTTCCAAGACACTGCTGCTAGGGTTACTAGCAGGAGCAGTTGCAGAAACCCTAATCCTCTTGTTGAGGCACCTTAAGTGAATGGATTGACCTAATCTCCGGATAGATCAGTGCGCCCTAGCCTAGCGCATCTCCTGATACTCTCAGCAAGCCAAAACGTGAAGTTTGAACTCTAGGGTTTGACCAAGTCAAGCAACCATGACTAACTCTATGAAGTCTGAGAACAAGTTAGATGGAGCCTCTAACTTCAGAACGTGGAAGACAAGGATTGTCCTCATCCTTGCCAAGAATAAAGTGCTGGATATTGTGAAAGGTAAGATCGTGAAGCCAGAGTTTGAAGAAGGAAAAGAGAAGGAACCGCAAAACGTTGCAGCTTTGAAGAAGGAAAAGAGAAGGAACCGCAAAACGTTGCAGCTATGGAGAAGTTCAAAGATGTTGACATCAATGCCATGAGTATCATAGTGGATTTTATAAAAGATCACTTGATACCCTACATCTCCCATCTTGACTCATCGAAGAAGATGTATGATGCCTTAACAAATCTCTTCTCAGTCAGAAACATTGGACAAGTTATGAGTCTGAAGAATGAGCTCCGTGACATGAAGATGAATGATGATGATAGCATAACATCATACTTTGTAAGGATCTCCCAGCTAAGAGATCAACTACAAGCTATTGAAGAGATCACCTCAGAGAAGGAATTGGTGAACATAGTACTCAATGGTCTTCCCAAGACGTGGGATGCATTTGCCGCAAGCATGAACACAAGGAAGGAGTATCCGACATTTGAAGAACTTTGGACTTGCTGTGCTCAAGAAGAATCAAGGATCAATGCAAAAGAGAAACCCCAAAAGAAGTACGACGATCAAGCTTTCACAGCAAGATTCAAGAACTTTAGGAACAAAAGGAAGTTTGGCTCAAGGAGGAAGCCAAATCAAGAGAAAGACATTTCAGAAGTATAATGCTTCGACTATCAAAAGTATGGTCACTACAAGAATCATTGTCTCGAGCTAAAGAGAAGGAAGGAGAAATACAAAGCATCAATTGCCAAAGAAAAGGAACCTACAAAGAAGACTAAGCACGATGGAAGAGACTTCTTCTTCTAAAAGGTAACAACACTCTTCTTATTTCTTGTACATATCTTGTTTGTATCATCTCTGTACATATCTTGTATATCTATCGCTTGGAAGATAATGTGTTCCAAGAAGAACTATACCTATGGAAGAACAAACAAGATGAAAATAGATATCATTAGATAATACACGTGAAAGAATGAAATACAAATCATGTGGAAGCTATTGCAAGATAAGCTGAATCAATCATGAAGAGACTTAGAAGAAGCAAAGACAGAAAGAAGTCAGCAATTGAGAGGAAATTGGAAAAAGACTTATGACGTTTTGTAGAAGACAACAAGATGGAAGCGTGGATACTGTTAGACGGAGGGAGCCGATTATATGCACTCTTACATGAAGCAAGAGTTAGGAGGGAGCTAATCCTATGATCCATGGAAGATGATGAAATATATATATCCATGGTAGCAGCCATGAAAGACAGTACGTGTTCAGTTCAACCGCAGAAGAAGACTTCTTCGAAGAGAAGCCTTAAAAGTATTCCTGGTTGTCCATCCAGATTCGTGATCCTATGATAAAAGGAAGAAGTGGAATCTCTAGGGCATGGAATCTATAAGAAACTCCATGGACCCAAGAGCTAAAGAAAAACATGAAGATTCCAAGAAAGAAAGAAAAGCCAGAACAACCAGTCATAATATTAAGAATCAAAAGATTACCAGCCTGATATGAACTCAATAAAAGCAATCAAGCAGAGGAATTGAAAGTCGTGATAAAGAACAATGTATGGAAGACTTATGAATGATAGCATTGTGAAGATCTAGAACTAGAGGTTCTCCCAGATGGAGGGAGAAGACTATGATGATTACTTGTTCCAACAAACCAGACTTATCTCTACATAAGTCATCATATCATCCACAACATCCATGAGTTGGAGTTCTACATCAGATGAATACAAAGAATGTTCTCCAGAGAAATTGAATAAAGAACGTATGAAGAGCAATCTCAAGACTTTGAGGCATACCGGAAAGAGACCCTTGTATGTAGATAGAAGAAGATAACTTGGTGGAAGAACCTCCAGTGCACAGCAGAAGCGTGGTGAAGATTTCCTATAAATGACTACTCAGTAGATCAGATCTCATGATGACATAAGAAGTGCCACATAGATATGTTCCAGTTTTCCAACTATGATATACTCTATTGTTCAGACCTACACGAAGCCTTCACAGTGTTCCAGACTAAAGTACATTTGAAATCAAGCATTACATTATCCATGATGAAGTCCAGAAAGGAGAAAATGATTTCTCCAATACATATCTCCACAGATGAGCAGATAAGCAGACATTTTGGTAAAGCTTCTATCCAAGATGAAAGAGTTTGCGTACTCAAGCTGGAGCTCGTGGAAACAACTTCCCTCTTGTTGAAAAAGGAAGAAATGACTCTCCAAGTTAGGAGGGAGCACTGAAAACATTAATGAAGACATTCATCTTTAAATTTGAAAAATAGTCCATCTTGGACAGATGCTTTCCTGTTCGGAAAGTGGATTGAGACTTCTGACGGACAGTCACTTCTCATTGTGGTTAACATGGGAAGTAGTCTGATTGCTGATGTATCATAGACAATGACTTCCCATTGTGGTTAACATGGGGAGTGGTCTAGGGCAGTCTCTCTTCTTGAGGGTTACTCAAGAAGACTGGCCTGCCTCGCCGGACAACGATTTCTCATTGTGGTTAACATGAGGAATGGTCCGTTTTGGAGGTTGATGCAGGACAGTCTTTTCCTCTTGTGGTTAATTGAGGAAATGGTCCGGACAGTCATTCCTTAGGGTTTATACATTCTCTCCAGGGTGCACTTTGATTAGTGTAGGAGGAATGGCCCAGGGTGGGGAATGGTCCAGGCTCAGTAATCAGGGACAAACATTTCTTAGGGTTTATACATTCTCTCCAGGGTGCACTTTGATTAGTGTAGGAGGAATGGCCTAGGGTGGGGAATGGTCCAGACTCAACATTCCTTAGGGTTATACATTCACTCCAGGGTGCACTTTGATTAGTGTAGGAAGAATGGCCCAGGGTGGGGAATGGTCCAGGTTCAGAAGACAGGACAATTATTCTTCCTTGCTTGAGAAGAATAGTCTAGATATCTCATTATTCTACTCTGAGGCGGATATTCTTTCAGAGCTCACAGATGTAAGTGAAAGATTGGCCCAGATAACTCAATTTATATCATAACATTGTTTCTGTGCAGGTTGCTATCAGATGTTTGTTATGAAGACTATATGACAGTAGATGTAGACTAGTGTGGTGGATATGTTCCACTGTTCGTGAGGCAAATATTCTTTCAAAGCTCACAGATGTGAGTGAAAGATTGGCCCAGATAATTCAGTTTATATCGTAACATTGTGTCTATGCAGGTTGCTATCAGATGTTTGTTATGAAGACTGTATGACAGTAGATGAAGACTACTGTGGTGGATATGTTCCACTGTTCATGACTATACGTTGCTGATCAAGTACTTGTGTGTTACTTGGTGTGGTAGTGAACCGCTGGATTGTAGTTATGTACTACTATGGATAGACACAGTTGTGTTCTACTTTTATTCTAATTGCCTTGAAGACTATCAACAGTTTATTGGAAATAATCATCATCCAGAAGAATGATGAACAGAGATTTTCCAGACGGAAAATAGTTCAGAGCATTTACTCTTCTAGATTATAAGAATGATTCTTGTATCACTCTATCGTGTGAGTGACTTATCCAACATCATGTCTAATTACTCAGATGAAGTATGGTTTCGAGAGATGATGCAGCTGATGGTGATGGTGATGCTCATGATCTAGTCATGAGATAGTCTAGACGACTATATTGATGCTACCGGGTAAATGGTATGTTTTTTGTGCTCAAGACCAATTACCTGTAATACCTCCCTAGCTAGGAGGGAGTGTTAATATTATGGTAGCTGCGGGAGGTATTTACCTCCACGTGTGAACCTGACGAGAATAGACGACTCCAAAATGCAAGAGAAAACCCTAATGAGTTGGCTAATAACCCTAGAAGTCTTGTCGGCTCAAGAAGATAATTTATATTAGGTTATTAGCTTCCAAGAGAAGAAGTCGACCAGAAATAATAATAATATACTGAACAGACACATATCCAGAAGGTGAAGTCGGCCCCAACAAATCTGGCAGAACCAGTATAAATACAGGGCGCCAGTTTTCATTTGACACATCTCAGAATTACAGAGCAGTGACTGGTGCGCACTGCAGTTCCCAGTTTGGTGCGCACGTGTGGAGGAGAGCTGCAGGAGCAGCTGCTGCAACTAGCAGTTTGGGTGTTGGCTTGGACTATCTCTTGGCTAGGGTTTGGACTATCTGATCAGCTATTGTTGGTGCGCTATCCTTGGAGGAAGATGCGCTACACCTTGTTTGGCTATCTAGCCTAGGGTTTGCTTCTGGAGTAATTCTCAGTCAAGGTTAAGGTGCTCGGAGGGTGGCTTCGGCCTATGGTTGGGTGACGAGGGTATCGTCAATGGTAAAACGAGCACACAATCTTCTATATTCTAACAATGAAAACCCAAGTCAACTCCCCTGCCATTATTTAATTTGACGCCCCCTTTATTTGACATATGCGAACGGGAAAAGGGGATATACGTGAGGGTGATATGCATGTGAGGGAGATGACGTAAGGGGTTGATCATGCTCACTCACTTTTTAAAAAAGGAATGAACATTATATTAAACATGCACCTTTTTAAAAAAGGGAATAAGCATACATTACTTTAAGTCATGCATTTTTTTATAATTAAAAGGATGGGTGTATATTAAAGGGCGACATACTTTATTTAATTAATATAAAAAAGGGGGGCACACTTTATTTTAATTAAGTGACATGCATGGGTGGGTTAGTGGGTAGGTATAAAGGGAAGTGAGTTTAGTGGGTGAGACAAGGGACATGCTTTGACTTAAATAAAGTGATATGCCTAAGTGGGTTTAGAGTTAGGAAAGGTGATACTTTAATCAATATAGGTGGGAAAGGTGAGTGAGGGTAGAGTTAGGATAAAGGTGAGTGAGGTATTAGAGTGGAAAGGGGAAAGTAATATGTAGAGAGTTAGGGAGATGGATAAAGGAGATGTGCTTAGTTAAAATAGGAATGCATGTGCCATAGGGATTTAATGTGCATCAATGAATAATTTAACTTTTAATGGACACAAAAAGTGGTATTTATGGCGGTTGAAGGAAAATTAATGGTGAATAAGCCTTAATTAGCTCAATCACGCCCAAGTTGGATTGCCATCTCATCCATATGCTCTCCAATATTAATTAACTCATTTAACGCTTTTAACTTTAGAAAGTTCGCCCCCTCATCAAATGATGCCAAGTAGATGCCACATGTCACATAATCTTTGCCAAATGTCGAAATCTGACCTTGCCACTTGTCACATCTGAAGCCAACCACTCCTATTTATAGGAACTGCTAAAAATAGGGTTTGACTCCTAAAATTTAGGAAATTGCAATAAATGCTCGGGATGAATAAGAGATGCTAAGTTTTTGCTGTTGTTATTAGGTTATTTTCAAATTACATGAGAATTCAATGCATTTCCAAAACAACAACATAAAGAGGATCACTGAAAGAAACACAATCACAAGGTACGCAACATTTTATCTTGGGAAACCCTCATGGGGGAGAAAACCCAACAAAAACTTCCTCAATAATAGATTGCCAATACAATGCCAAGACTATGACCAAAACACCAAGAATAAACTAAGACTAAGCATGCGCCTCTCTTCTCCTTTCTCCTACAATTGCAACTGCCTTCAAGATATGCGCACTAGATGAGTGAGTGAATGAATGAACAAGTGAGGCACCATCCTCACATATAAATACTAGTTGAGGAGGCTCTAGGGTTATGTCTCTTCACTTAGTAAGGTCGACTTCTTCTAGAAGTGGTTAAAACCACTTTATAAACACTAGGGGCCGACTTTACAAGCTCTAGGGTTATGTCTCTTCACTTAGTAAGGTCAACTTCTTCTAGAAGTGGTTAAAACCACTTTATAAACACTAGGGGCCGACTTTACAAATACCACCATATAAATATGGTTTGACCAATCCACAAAAGGGGATTTGATCTTATACAAGACCCGACATGATCGATCCGCAAAAGGGGATTTGATCTATAAGATAATAACTCAAATATAATTAGAATATTCTTCGGAGTTACAATATTTCAACACTCCCCCTTAACGAGAAGGGTATTCTACTGACACGACCCAATACAACATCATCAAGAGAAGGAGAGGGCAACATCATCTTCAGCATCTGAAACATTGACTGGCACATCTATAAATCATCGGAAGTTTTTCTCATCATCAATATCATCATCGTTCACAACATGGAGCTGGAGTAACATTATCATCATCATCATCAACATGAAGCTGAAACATCAACATCAATAGCATGAAGCTAGAACAACATCATCAACAACACGAAGCTGGAACAACATCATCAACAACACGAATCTGGAACAACAACATCATCAACAACACGAGGGTGGAACAACAACATCATCAAAAACACGAGGTTGGAACAACAACATCATCATCATGTGGCAATAGAATGAGGCAGGTGCATCAACAACAACATTTGTGGTACTTTGACAGACCTTCTTTACCGGACCTTCAAGATCTACCCAGGAATCATAAGATTCCCTCGGATATAAAATCCTAACAAGCTACAATGTGGTACTCTGACAGATGGTCCTTACCGGACCTTCGGTATCTACCCAGGAATCATAAGATTCTCTAGGATATAAAATCCTAACGGAGCTACCACTACTGACCACAGCTGGCATATACATGCACAAGTACTTTGACAGACCATCTTACTGAACCTTCGGGATCTGCCCAGGGATGATCAATCCCCTAGGATATAAAATCCTAACGGAGCTACTCGCTGTTGGTCAGGATACCATAGTATCATCAACATCACTCCCCCTTTCAAGGGAGGTCCTTTCGGACAACACCAAGCTTGTCTCAGAAGTACTCAAACTTCACACGAGACAAAGGCTTGGTCAACACATCTGCAACCTGCTCATCTGTGCCAACATATTGGAGCTTTACAGCTCCCCTTTGCACCATATCACGAATGTAGTGATACCGGATCTCTATGTGCTTCGACTTATCATGGAACACTGGGTTCTCTGTCATCTTTATACAACTCTGGTTATCACATAGAATCACAGTGGTTTCCATCTCCAGATCGAACAGACCTGTCAACAACTTTCGAAGCCATATGACTTCACAACTGGCGGAACATGCTGCAATGTACTCCGCTTTGTTAAATTTGGCAGCATCAATAGTCATTCTCCAATGAGAAGCCATATAGGCCACCTTGAGGCTAGCCAGGGAGATTTGGAGAATCAACCAGTCTTGTTAGGTATTGACAAAAGCTAGGGGGAACAGACAACCCTTGTGAGTCAAACCAAAAGTCAGGATGAACGAGATGCTATATGATCTTGTGAGTCAAGCCAAGGCAAAGGTAGAAGCCTTGTAAGTCTAAGACAAAAGTCAAGATGCAAGTCTGTTGAAATTAGTACAGTTGCAAGAGCCATTCTCCGGGAGGATGGCATCAGACCCTAGCTGAGGACTAGGGCCCCCAGAACACTCCTGGGGTTTCTTAGTTTGGGACCAAGCAGTGAGAGCCATGGCAAAAGACCCTAGTGAAGGCCCCCAGTATGTGACTGGGGTTCTTTGTCTAGGACCAAGCAGTAAGTCCCTAGATGTGTTCTAGGGCCTCTGGATGTGTTCCAGGGAATCCTTGCCCGGTGCTTGGATTGATCCTTGGATGTGTTCCTTGGTGGTTGATGCAAGTCCCTAGATGTGTTCTAGGGCCCCTGGATGTGTTCCAGGGAACCCTTGCTTAATGCATGGGTTGATCCTTGGTCTTGTACCTTGGTGGATAAGACCCTAGATGTGTTCTAGGGCCCCCAGATGTGTTCTGGGGCAACTTGGTCTTGGATCAGGTAGATCTTGGTGAAATACCAAGATGTGATGATGTGTGATCCTCTTCCTCTCTCCCGGGATGGTCCATGAGACCTAGGAGTGGCTAAGAAGATGGACATGACCACGTTATTGATGTGGCCTCCTATGCAGTGATGATAAAAGTTTATAAGTCATTATGAGACTTATGTGGACATGTTTTCCCACTGTGGACCCCCTTGACTTTGTCTTAAAGTTCCCCCTTTGCTCGCTGTCTTGCTTTCCCTCTTGTTTTATGTGGTGAGGGGTTTTTATAATTTACTTTGATTTAATCGACATTTAATTAATATTTATATTAATTAAATTGTCATTAATTAATTAATTTTTATAATAGCCCTAACTCCTCTCCCTAGCTATAAAAGGAACCCTCCCCTCTAGCATTTTTACACACATTCACTCCTCACTCTCCTATTGCTGCGGCTACCTCAGTTACTCTCTCTTGTTGATGGTGAGACCCCTCCTTTGGATTATCTGTGTCAGATTTGAGGTTGTTATCAAGACTCCTACTTGGCTGAGGGCTTTCTCTGAGTTTGTTTGCTGGTATAGAGGTGCTGGACCTCTACTTGACTGCCCAGGACTGCATTCCTTATCTTCTTTAGCTGCCGGACCATGTTTGAGAGAGCCGCAGGCTAACCCTTGATTGTGCAAGGGTGCCACAACTCTCTTTTGAGGCTGCCGCTAAGTTTATTGAGGCATCAACTCCTCCACCTTCTCTTCCCAGGTGGCTGCTGGTTTCTGTTGAGTTCTACAGTCTCAGCTGTGGACAACATTCTTTTAAGCCTTGCTTGTGGTCTTTCTTTTGGCAAACTGTCCACTAGTCCATATGATAGAGATCAAACCTTAGAGGTTTGATCCATGAACCTTAAACTAATTTTTTGAGCATATTAAAGAGGACTACATCCACACATGTGACAAGTACATTCTTCATTGGCTAAGAGGTAAGCTAAAGGTTTGTTTTGCACTTAGAAATTTTGTTTATGTTCAGAATTTAATTCAGATCTGTTTATGTCTTTTCTTAAATGTGCTGATCTAGTGAACTGAATTTAAAAGCATTATTGTTTTTCTATTTTTTCCCTAAATCTAGCAAAGTCTAATGCAAAAGTTAGGGGGAACGTACAACCTTTGTGAGCATCGACAGTCTAGTGCAAAAGTCAGGGGGAATGTACAACCTCTGCGAGCATAGACAGACTAGTGCAAAAGTCAGGGGGAACGTACAACCCCTGTGAGCCTAGTCAATCCTTGTGAGCCATGAGAAAAAGTCAAGCCTTGTGAGCCATGAGCAAAAATCAAGGCATCTAGCAAAAGTTAGGTTGAACATAAAATTCCTATGAGCTAGAAACAAACAATCTTCCTGATATTGCAAATGATGTAAATGTATTGATCTAGTGCGTTGGCATGTGTAACACCTTCCACCATGAAGAAATTCGAATTGCTTTGTAAAGAGTCAAGTTGTAAAAAGTCAAAGTTGCATGTCTAGGTCAAAGTCAAAGTTGTCAAGTTTATTGCATGTTGCATGCATGACATGCATGCATGTCTAGTTGCATGTTGCATGCATTGCATGCATGCATGTCATGTGCATGCTAAGGAGTTCACATGCATCTCATGTCAAGGGCGAGTTCCTAACTGAAGTGGTAAGTTCAGTTCTAATTTTGACTACTGAGTTAATGATTAGTTCTAATTCTGATGGCTGAGTTAACTTCAACATGCATTCACTTAGGCTATTTCGAGCCTTCTCCTCTCTACCTCTCCACTCCTATTTAAGCAAGAGGTCGACCCTCTCTTCTACGCATTTTGCTATGCAGCGCAAGAGTGAAGGAAGGGGTCTGTTTGCAGGTGGACGAGAGTAGGCAGTGCTGTAATTTATTACAGCTGATATATATACAAAGGCAGCGCTGTAATTTATTACAGCTGATATATATACAAAAGCAACGCTGTAATTTATTACAGCTGATATATATACAAAGACAACGCTTGAGTTTATTGCTGCTGATATATATACACAGGCAGCGCTTGAGTTTAGTGCAACTGATATATATACACAGTGTATTGGTGACTGTGTAAAAGGGGCAGTAAAGTTCTTTTTATTAGTGCTGGTTTATAACAACAGTGAGGACAGTGAAGCTTTTTCGTTGTTTGTTGGTCATACTGTCAGGTATCTTTCATGGTGGCTTATTGTACATGATCTTACATTTTGCTTGCAATTAAAGGAAGATTGTTTGTTGGAGTTTTCTCTCCTTTTTGGTTTTCTCCATGGTAAATTTTTGTGCACGTGTGAGATTATATTTGAGTACCTCTTCTACTTCTGTTCATCTTTTCGAGTATTCATTTTGCTGGTTGATAAATCAAATTTTGTTTAAAGCATTGAAGAAACTAAAGAAATAATTTGCATATTAAATCAAGCGCGATAATTTAACATGGTATCAGAGCTTAGGGTGTAATAAGCTTGTTGAAGTGCCGCAACAAGGTACACATAGATCCAAGCGAGCTTGATTAAGTTTCCAACGTAAGGTCCATGGCATCCTCCATTTCAGTCAGGGCCGAGGATAGGCTTGAAGGCGTTGCCAACTTCAATGTGTGGAAGCTCTGGATAACAAATATCTTGCAGGAGCATGATCTTGAGCAGTATGTGACCACAGTGGTGGAGGAACCCACCACTAATGCAGGAAGAGCGACCTTCAGGAAGAGTCAAGCAAAGGCCAAGAGAATCATCTATGACTCAGTCAAAGATAGTATAATGCCAACGATGACTTCGTTAAGACTGCCAAGCACTGTATGGATACCTTGGTGAATCTGTATGAGAAACAGGTTCCAAGTTAGAAGAGAACACTTAAGCACAAGCTTAAGTATTTGAAGATGGAGAAAGGTGAATCAACAACACCTTTCTATTCCAGAATAGCCCAGATTAGAAATCAGCTTTTGGTCATAGGTGTCACACTGAACGATGATGACTTAGTGCAGGCCATATTTGATGGTCTTCCTTCTTCATGGGAGACCTTCTTATCGAGTGTAAGTGGGAGAGAGATTCAACCCACGTTTGAGTGGGAGAGAGATTCAACCCACGTTTGAGAGGTTATGGCATGATTGCCTCTAAGAGGAGAGTCACACTGCTCTCAAAGGAAATCAAACACCAAAGTTATGTTCAAAGGCAAGAGTATTGATACATCTAAGATTAAATGCTTTAGTTGTAATAAGTTGGGTCATTTTGCTAAAGACTGCTGGTATAGGAAGAAAATCCAAGGAAATGGAAACATCATGCGTTAATTGCTGAAGATGATGAATCCAAACGAAAACAAAAAAGTCCTTCTAATGAAAAAGAAACTTGAAAAGAATATTACCTGGTTTCTGCCTTATCCAGTTCAGTTTTCACGGGGCGGAAAACTTGGTTAGTAGACAATGGTGTATCAAAGCACATGACAGGGTACAAGGAAATCCTCTCAGATTTCAAGACAAAATCTTTTGCAGAGCAGGTTGAGCTTAGGGATGAAAAATGTTACAAGATAGAGGGAGTAGGCTTTGTTGACCGCCTATTCAACTAGGGGGTCAACTCCATATACCATGAAGATATGCATCATCAGATGCAAACAAGTCAGAGACTATTTGATTCTATAGGGCAATTTTTGCCTCCAACACAGTTTTTCTAATCGGAAGTTCCGCACCCCTGCGTGGGTTAATAATGTAATAGGTCTGCATGGATCATAGTTAGGTCAGTTACCTTAGGATTTTTTCATTAGGAGAGTTCTTTTCACTGAGTGTTATTTATCCTCAGGTTATTAATTTGGCCTAAGCAACCTTATTAATTTCCTTTGAGTTTTTCACTCCCACCAGTAATAAATCCTCCAAAGTGGTGAAAGGCGTTCTAATGAAGTCATCCTCTGGTAGCTAGTGTTTAGGAATGATGTAAATGACCATCTAAGACAACACAAAAAGTTTCGTAACTTTTAGTCGAGTCTAGATAGGTTTTTTTTAATTAATTAAAATTTCCTAAGGTTGGGATTTTAATTAATTGATTAATTTTTGATAATTAATGTAAAAACTAGGTCCCTGGGCTTTTTATAGGGGTATTTGTGCTCAAAAGAAAAGGAATGAGACCCCCTACACCCTTGGACCAAGTTTCAACTCAGTCAGACAAGTTTAGTTAGGGTTTTGTCCACTTAGGAGTCTTAGTCAGATAAAAGCAATTTTAATTGTTAAACCCAAGACATGGGAAAATGTCATTTTTGTAATTAATGAGTGTTTGAGGTAAAGTAAAGGTGACAAATGGTTGAGAGAGACTCCCTAACCTACCCAACCCCACTTCCTAAGCCTTTACACACCCTTTACCCACATTTAATCTATTTCCCCCTTGGGATTTGCGCCCCCTCTGGGGAAATGCGTCCCCACTCCATGGAAATAATGGAAACTTGACTTAAGTCAAGTCATGGGCCCCTCCTTGATGAGGTGCGCCCCTCCTAAACACTCCACCTCACCTTTAAGAGTGTGTTCAACACACTCATGCCACACTCCCTCACTTCCTCACGCTTTCCTCTTTGAAGTTGTGCCTTTCCTCTTGAGGAAAAGTGGAAACACCTCTTGGAAAGTGGAAACATCTTATTAAAAAGATGGGAAGTTTGCTTTAAGGAAGGCGTGGGCCTCTCCTTCAACCAATGCGCCTTCCTCATGTTGCCACTTCATCCTCCTCTCATCCCCACATTCCATTCTTCACTCAACCTAAAAGCTCACGCCCTCATTGGTTGGTTGTTCTCTTCCCTTGGATTTTTGACATTTGTCAAAGATCCAAGAGGGGTCTCTTTGGCCTCTCATGTTATTTAAGAAACCTCTCCCTCACTCTTTCTTGACCATTCTTCAGAGTATTGTTATGCTACCAATTTCCTCTCTCTCTCTCTCTCAATCATTGTCATCTTGCTTTGGTTCTCTTGTTCTTGAAGAGTTTGGAGCAACTTTGTTGCTACAACCTCTTCCATTGATAATAAAGAATTGCTTTGGAGGAATCAGGAGTATTGGACTGTGTCTACATGCTTCATCTATTTGCGAGGTGATATTGCTCTTTTATTTCAATAATATTGTGATCATTAAGTAGCATTGCTCAAGTAAAACTTGGTTTTCTTAGCTAGGTTTGGTAAATTTATGATTGCTAAGCCTATATGCATTGTATTCATTTTTAATACTAACTTTGTTGTATTATTAATGCATGCAGTCCATTGTCTACTTTTATTTCACAGTTTATTTGGAGTTTGCAGGTCATCTCGAAGGAAGTTGTTGGGATAGATTCGAGCAAGAATCCTCCCTCATCATTCATTAAAACTTCATAAGCTCTTCTATCTATCTTTTCTGATCTTTTCGTATTCAGATTTTGGGTGCTAACTTGCTTAGATAGGTCAATAAATTCGTATAATTTTTTGGTTTTTACATGCGGGAAACTTCTGTTGCAAAACATAAAATTTCCTTAACATTGTGTGTGTGTTGTAGCACAAATCAACAAGCAATAGCTTGCTGATTTTTGCAGGTTCTCGCCAGGTTAAGGGTGCATGCTGCCCAATTTCATCCACAACACACCTCCAAGTACCTCCTTTCCAAGTGGTAACTTATCCTCTTCTTCTCTTCTATCTAAATCACTGTAAGCAAGCCCAAAGGAGTGTACCCAAGTGACTTGCATTCTTTTCATTTCAGTTTTTATTTTTCAGCATTAGTTTAGTTTTCTTTTTGTTGAGATTTGTACCTTGGGAGGTGTTTCCCATGTGCTTTTGTCCTCCTTAGCACATGTGGGAAGGATTAAACACTTTGTACCTAGTACTTTTGTCTATTTTCACTTTGACTTTGGTTAAAGTGAATTTTGGTCACTTTTGACAAAAGTGAGTATTAAATCACTTTGTGGTGATTTTGGAGACATAAGTAGACTTAGGGAACTTAACCCAAAAGTGGGTTATGAGTTAGAATTATTTGGTGTGGTCTCATCCATTGATTTGGATTGATCTCAAACATTAATTCTTAGGTTTCCTATTCTTGCCTAAAGAGGGGCAAAGGAGTCTAAGGAGGGCGCATTGTTCATAGAGGGTTTTGCTTGTTGGAGGAGGAGGACTCTAGCTATGGAGATGAGATCAGTTGCATGAGGTTTTGAGGAGAAGGCCGCTAGCTTTCCCTGTGGGAGACTTGGAGCAGCTTGCTTCCATTATTTACTGGAGCTATTCTACATTTGAGGAGGGCGCATGGTCTTGGCAGGCTATTTCCTTCCTGGTAGCATATCTAGCCATCAGATTTCAGTGAGGTTAGTTGCAGAGTGAGGACATCAGCAAGAGCTTCATTCCTGTGGAGGGGTTTTCCATTCTGGCATCACAGTTGATTTCTGGAGCATCTACAGTGGTTCTGGCAGTTTTCATGAGGGGCGCACCATCTAGGAGTGCTTCTGACAGATAGAGCTTGTGTATCAACTCATTTGGAGTTGCTATTGTATCAGGTTCCATCATTTATTGTGTTTACTGTAACCCTTATTTGCTTTTCCTCATATATACATATAGATCTCAAACTGGTTTTCCTCGGGGGGGTTTTGTCCAGGGTCATGTTGACCAAAAATACTGTGTCTACAAATGCATGCTATTAGTTCTTAGATGTGTCCATTATTCAACATAAAAGATGTATTAGGTGTGTTGTATTTATTTGAGATGCATGTACTAATTTCCTATGACTGAAACGACATGCTAGAGCACCCAAATTGAGAATACAACCATAACAATCAGCTTAAAACTAAACATGACTGTTGGCTGTTATAAAACAGCAGAAAACTAAAAGAAGACAGCAGAAAACTTAGAGCCTTTGCTTGGTCAAAGACAGACCAAGAAGGCAAGCTGATAGGACCTGGATTTTTCACACTTTTGTCTTTTGCTTCCTAGTTTAGCTAGTCTAGATGTGATATCTACAGGCATGCTTAAAGTTAAAATCATCTAGAGTAGACCTCACACCTAAATGCTAGCTTAGAGCTCGTGGAGGCATAGTGGATCTTATGCTTTCGTCATTATTTGGCATGCAAATCATTTACTTCTCAAGTATTTATATTTCACACATGCATGCAAACATGGGCACCTTAATGGTCTAATCGTTTTTCAATTCCACAAGTCTCTTTAAGTTCTTTACGCTTTACGTGCAATAACTCAATAAATCTAAGAACTCAACTTCAAATTTCGGTCTTGGGTCCCCTAAGCCCTTTTTCAGAAATTAAAATTCATAGTAACACACTTTGGCATTGTTGAGCAAGCTTTACGCACTCAAACACCTTAAAATACTTAGTCCTTAAGCTCAACAATTTATTAGACTTAATAGGACACCTTTACCAACCATCTTCGCCATTTAAAATGGGATCGGAGGAAGGCAACAAAAGGTGCTAGGCCGGGGACGGTCTCGTGGTGTCCTTTCCGGGAGTACTCTGATCTTAGGACCGACCTGTGGAGCTAGGGTGGGCCTTATTGCCTAACTTCTTGAGCACCCAACAATTACTTGGTAATTGGGGGAGGAAAGTATTGGGTTGACACTTAGATAGGATTAAAACAAATCTCACTTAACCATCTTAAATTAATCCTTGGTCTACAACTTATCGACAATTTACTCTTATACTTGCAAGCACACTAATCTCATATCTTTATTTACATGCAAGTCATTTTATAAGTTGTGGAATATTATCTAAGTGGTTATATCTGTCATCTGGAACATTCTACTTTTCAAGTGTCTTTATATCTGCATTGTTGTTCCTATAATTTGTGGTGTGATCCTTTAAGAAGTTGTGCATCCACCTGTAGGCACTCTCTTGACTGGGTCTTGAGTGATTTTCGTCTTTGTGCCATTGATAAGCAGTCCAATAGAGTAAGATCTATTGTGAGCATGCTTTGCTTGATGTGTTGATGGTTATCTTATCTTGAGTATCTTCATTTCCTGCACATTCAAGCAACTTGTTAGTATATTGTATATCTTGTATCTATTGTATCTATTTTAGTCTAACTCTGTATATCTTAGATATTCTTTTTGTATCTTTGTATCTAGTTGTATCTATCTTGTTGTAATATTTGTAACTTGTAACTATTTTGTAATTAATCTCCCTTGAACTTAGTTGACCCCTTGCCCAATCTTAGGCACTAGTCTTAGTTGTCTCAGGAAAAGGTTTTGACTGTCTTCCTACATTGTTGCATCTTGCCTTGCTGCTTAACATCATAGGCCAGATTCCTCGTAACCATTTAACCAATTAAAACCAACTCCTAGAGCTTAAACATTAATCTCATCTAGTAACTAGGGTCTACCTCCCTTGGCTTCCCTAGGAGTTAGCCTAGACGAAAGAGGTTCAAGTCAAAGTGACAGCGTGGATTTTGAACCTAGGCATTGTGCCTTCGAGGACACACTAAGTGAGAAGGACTTAGCTCACGTTTGCAAGTGTGTATAAGGACGACAACATCTTTGGCGCCATTGCCGGGGATAAGTCATTTATCCTTGGTCAAAACGACTTAACTTGTTCTTTTAGAACTAAACAATAAAAAAATTAATCACTAAAATTCTTTGAACTTGCATTGGTTGATTTCGTGTGATTATTTTTCAAGTGGCGACTCCATTGAACAAATCTGTTAGGTATATTACTAGGAGCGTTGCACAAGGTTTGATTTACTCTTTTCCTGAACCCGAAAAGGTTTATAGGAGGAGGATAAATCGCCTTGCCCCTAGGAGGCTACTTGAAAGTCTTTGAGAAGAAGCACTCACTGATATCCAGTTCTTGTTCCAAACTAATAATCGACCAACTGTTAATAATCCCACTAATACTACTAACGCAACCATGCGTATCTTTTTGAGGCCTTTGAATTTTGCAGCAATCCAAGGTGCCCCACACCAAGTCCCTGAGAAGGCCATAGACAAGTTACCAACCTTTCAGGGAAACAATGCCATTAGTGCCAAGTCTCACATATTGAACTTCCGGATGTGTGTTGAGAGATATTGTTGGGGTCATGACGAGGAAGATGTCAAAATGACCTTGTTTGTTTATTCACTAGAAGGAGATGCCGCTGAGTGGTTTACTGATTTTGATTCGGCTAAGTTTAGAACCCTTGATGAAATATTGAATGAATTTAGGAAGAGATGGGGTGATCAAAAGGAACATCGATTTTAGTTAGCTGCACTCACTACTAGTCACAAGAAAGAGAATGAGACTGTGGAAGAATTCAACACTAAGTTTAATAACTAGGTGAAGAGTCTTCATGCAGATATTAAACCTTCGGATGCTGCAGTCTTGATATATTATATGGAGGCATTTGAAGGTGAAATGAGGTATGCCTTAAGGGATAAGGATCCTCAAAATTTAAAAGCAGCATAAGCTACGACTTCTTTAAACAAAATATGCAGGATGCTAGGAAGTCTAACATCCCTGGTTTTACTAGAGGAACTTCTTCCCGACTTAATGAAGAGAAGAAAAAGAGTGTGGAGAATGAAGGGTCTTCTAGTGATGGCATTAAGGAACTCACTCAATTGATTAAACAAATGGAAATTAATCATGATAATCAATTGAAGGAACATGTTATTCAGATGAATGCAATGCTGAATAGGTTGATAGCCATGGAGAGGGGCCAAGCTAGTAGGTCCCAACATAGGCCAAATGACAAATGGCCTAAGAAATCCCCTCCCCAAGATCAAAGACCACCAAATCCATTTGAATCCACTAATTGGGTTGACCACCAGGCTATTCATTATTGTGAGCAATTTCATGACGAATCAACTTGCCAAGCCTTCCTTCACCTTAGTGGTGAGATTGGATCTTATGGATCTGAGAATGAGCAAGTTAATATGTTTGGTCATGAGTTAAATGTTGGCATGTATGATTGGCTGGATTCGGATGAACATAATGAGGGGGCAAATAATATAAATTGCATGAGTGATGTTGTGGTGGATAAGGCAACAGAAAAATTTGGTCCTAAGCCTACTCCACAACAGATAGCTGAAATGGCTAAGTTTAGAGGCATTACCTACCAAAGGAATGGGAATAAAAATCAAGACAAAAACCAAGCAAACATTCCCAAGGTAGATCCCACTCTCCTTAAGTCAAGTATGCGAACTCAGAATTGAATATTGACTTAGGAGGATGGTTAAGTAATGCAAAGATGTTGGTGCCTGTGTCAGAAATAATGAAAATTCCTTCTCAGAGGGAGAAGCTACTCAAAGCCATAGATAGTCCTTCTCAGAAAAGTATTGACGGTCCACCAACAAGAACTTATTAGGATGCACTGGTTATTCTACAAAATATGGATAGGGGAAACGAAAAGAATAGACCTTTCTTCCTATCCTTGCTCGCGAATGACTTTATTCTTCATAATTGTATGCTTGATTCAGGGGCAACTTCAAATGTTATGACTAAAAGAGTAATGGAACAGTTGAAATTAAGGATATCTAGACCTTATCATAACATTTGTGCTATGGATAGCAGAACAATTGCGGTGCATGGTTTGATTAAGTGGTTACAAGTACACTTGGTTGCATTCCCAGATATCATGATTGAGATGGACATTGTTGTGATCGATGTTCCGGATTCTTGGGGTATGTTTCTAAATAGAAAAACAACTGTAGATTTAGGTGGTAATTTATATATGGATTTAACTTACGCCACCATTCCAACTCCAAGTGGTTAAATGCTTAGATTAAATAGGGAGTTGGAAAGAAAGTATCATGTGGAAGATCCTAGGAGAAAGGATAATGAGATTGTGTATCGAGAAGTAGAAATGGGATGTTATGAGATAGAGTCTACTCGTGCATCTACCAAGATGGAACTGAACAGAAGATCCCCAAGCATTTGCAATGTTTGGGACCCCATGGATTCTTTTGATGGGCTTTTTGTTGAGGGAGACTTTAGATAAAACAGATAATGGTTTTCCTCCTTCAGAGTTAAAGTCAGAGTTGGATTTGTTAGTTGAAAATGTGTTATTAGCTCAACCTGCATCAAAGGAGTCAGTTAGATGTCAGAATGAGTCATGGAATTCTTGGGTCACACCCTCCTTATTTTTCAGAAATTGGGAAAATTAAAGATAGATATTATGATGAAAATCTGATGGAAAGTAATAGGGATGATAAGGTTAATATTGATAAAGTAAAGTACACCATCCCTATGAAAAGATATGCCAAGCCTTTTAAAGAAAAATCAAGTTCACAGACTTTGCACTTGGCATCTATGGAAAACCATCAGAATTTTTTTAAGGAGGATTGCCCCAAGTGGAGTAAAGTTAGAAACTGGGATTCACGTGAAAAAGTCAGAAGTCAACATAAAGTGTATCAGTCTTCTAGCAACTCTTCTCAGCCAGTGGCACGACATAAAGTCAGGCATGCTAGTGAGAGGACCCCTCCTTGAAGTGTTTCTTCATATGACAACTTGGTGTCCAAAGGGACACCCTCTGTAATGTATCTCTAACCCTTCTCCTTGTATTGCAGTTTTGTATTATTTCATTCATTTTGTGATTATGTACTTAGATTTATTTTTGTATCATAATTCATTTTTGTAATATAGATGTTGTACATTAGTTATTTCACTATGTAAATGTTGTTTATAGCATTTTATTTATTTATTGTTATGCTTATGTTGGATATTGGTGAGCACCTTTTTGTAGATGCTGGATTCTCGTATGCTCTCTGTCCCAAGTGAGAAGATCGAACACACGTCCCCATGTGGAGCCAGATGTTGACCGCCTATTCAACTAGGGGGTCAACTCCATGTACCATGAAGATATGCATCATCAGATGCAAACAAGTCAGAGACTATTTGATTCTACAGGGCAATTTTTGCCTCCAGCACAGTTTTTGTAATCGGAAGTTCCGCACCCCTGCGTGGGTTAATAATGTAATAGGTATACATGGATCATAGTTAGGTCAGCTATCTTAGGATTTCTTCATTATGAGAGTTCCTTTCGCTGAGTGGTTTTTATCCTCAGGTTATTAATTTGGCCTAAGCAACCTTATTAATTTCCCTTGAGTTTTTCACTCCCACCAGCAATAAATCCTCCAAAGTGGTGAAAGGTGTTCTAATGAAGTCATCCTCTGGTAGCTAGTGTTTAGGAATGATGTAAATGACCATGTAAGACAACACAAAAGTTTCGTAATTTTTAGTAGAGTCTAGATAGGTTTTTTTTAATTAATTAAAATTTCCTAACGTTGGGATTTTAATTAATTGATTATTTTTTGATAATTAATGTAAAAACTAGGTTCCTGGGCTTTTTATAGGGGTATTTGTGCTCAAAAGAAATGGAATGAGACCCCCTACACCCTTGGACCAAGTTTCAACACAGTTGGACAAGTTTAGTTAGGGTTTTGTCCACTTAGGAGTCTTAGTCAGATAAAAGCAATTTTAATTGCTAAACCCAACACATGGGAAAATGTCATTTTTGTAATTAATGAGCGTTTGAGGTGAAGTAAAGGTGACAAATGGTTGAGAGAAACTCCCTAACCTACCCAACCCCACTTCCAAAGCCTTTACCCACATTTAATCTATTTCCCCCTTGGGATTTGCGCCCCCTCTTGGGAATGCGTCCCCACTCCATGGAAGTAATGGAAACTTGACTTAAGTCAAGTCATGGGCCCCTCCTAAACACTCCACCTCACCTTTAAGAATGTGTTCAACACACTCATGCCACACTCCCTCACGCTTTCCTCTTTGAAGTTGCGCCTTTCCTCTTGAGGAAAAGTGGAAACACCTCTTGGAAAGTGGAAACATCTTATTAAAAAGATGGGAAGTTTGCTTTAAGGAAGGCATGGGCCTCTCCTTCAACCAATGCGCCTTCCTCATGTTGCCACTTCATCCTCCTCTCATCCCCACATTCCATTCTTCACTCAACCTAAAAGCTCACACCCTCATTAGTTGGTTGTTCTCTTCCCTTGGATTTTTGACATTTGTCAAAGATCCAAGAGGGGTCTCTTTGGCCTCTCATGCTATTTAAGAAACCTCTCCCTCACTCTTTCTTGACCATTCTTTAGAGTATTGTTATGCTACCAATTTCCTCTCTCTCTCTCTCTCAATCATTGTCATCTTGCTTTGGTTCTCTTGTTCTTGAAGAGCTTGGAGAAACTTTGTTGCTACAACCTCTTCCATTGATAATAAAGAATTGCTTTGGAGGAATCGAGAGTATTGGACTGTGTCTACATGCTTCATCTATTTGCGAGGTGATATTGCTCTTTTATTTCAATAATATTGTGATCATTAAGGAACATTGCTTAAGTAAAACTTGGTTTGCTTAGCTAGGTTTGGTAAATTTATGATTTCTAAGCCTATATGCATTGTATTCATTTTTAATACTAACTTTGTTGTATTATTAATGCATGCAGTCCATTGTCTACTTTTATTTCACAGTTTATTTGGAGTTTGCAGGTCATCTCGAAGGAAGTTGTTGGGATAGATTCGAGCAAGAATCCCCCCTCATCATTCATTAAAACTTCATAAGCTCTTCTATCTATCTTTTCTGATCTTTTTGTATTCAAATTTTGGGTGCTAACTTGCTTAGATAGGTCAATAAATTCATATAATTTTCTGATTTTTACATGCGGGAAACTTTTGTTGCAAAACAAAAAATTTCCATAATATTGTGTGTTGCAGCACAAATCAACAAGTAATAACTTGCTGATTTATGCAGGTTCTTGCCAGGTTAAGGGTGCATGCTGCCCAATTTCATCCACGACACACCTCCAAGTACCTCATTTCCAAGTGATAACTCTATCCTCTTCTTCTCTTCTATCGAAATCACTGTAAGCAAGCCCAAAGGAGTGTACCCAAGTGACTTGCATTCTTTTCATTTCAGTTTTTATTTTCCAGCATTAGTTTGGTTTTCTTTTTGTCTTTTGCTTCCTAGTTTAGCTAGTCTAGATGTCATATCTACATGCATGCTTAAAGTTAAAATCATCTAGAGTAGACCTCACACCTAAATGCTAGCTTAGAGCCCTTGGAGGCATAGTGGATCTTATGCTTTCCTCATTATTTTGCATGCAAATCATTTACTTCTCAAGTATTTATATTTCACACATGCATGCAAACATGGGCACCTTAATGGTCTAATCGTTTTTCAATTCCACAAGTCTCTTTAAGTTCTTTACACTTTACGTGCAATAACTCAATAAATCTAAGAACTCAACTTCAAATTTCGGTCTTGGGTCCCCTAAGCCCTTTTTCGGAAATTAAAATTCATAGTAACACACTTTGGCATTGTTGAGCAAGCTTTACGCACTCAAACACCTTAAAATACTTAGTCCTTAAGCTCAACAATTTATTAGACTTAATAGGACACCTTTACCAACCATCTTCTCCATTTAAAACGGGATCGGAGGAAGGCAACAGAAGGTGCTAGGCTGGGGACGGTCTCATGGCGTGCGGCGTCCTTTCCGGGAGTACTCTGATCTTAGGACCGACCTGTGGAGCTAGGGTGGGCCTTCTTGCCTAACTTCTTGAGCACCCAACAATTACTTGGTAATTGGGGGAGGAAAGTATTGGGTTGACACTTAGATTGGATTAAAACAAATCTCACTTAACCATCTTAAATTAATCCTTGGTCTACAACTTATCGACAATTTACTCTCATACTTGCAAGCACACTGATCTCATATCTTTATTTACATGCAAGTCATTTTATAAGTTGTGGACTATTATCTAAGTGGTTATATCTGTCATCTGAAACATTCTACTTTTCAAGTGTCTTTATATCTGCATTGTTGTTCCTATAATTTGTGGTGTGATCCTTCAAGAAGTTGCGCATCCACTTGTAGGCACTCTCTTGACTGGGTCTTGAGTGATTTTCGTCTTTGTGCCATTGATAAGCAGTCCAATAGAGTAAGATCTATTGTGAGCATGCTTTGCTTGATGTGTTGATCGTTATTTTATCTTGAGTATCTTCATTTCCTGCACATTCAAGCAACTTGTTAGTATATTGAATATCTTGTATCTATTGTATCTATTTTAGTCTAACTCTATATATCTTAGATATTCTTTCTGTATCTTTGTATCTAGTTGTATCTATCTTGTTGTAATATTTGTAACTTGTAACTATTTGTAATTAATCTCCCTTGAACTTAGTTGACCCCTTGCCCAATCTTAAGTACTAGTCTTAGTTGTCCGAGGAAAAGGTTTTGATTGTCATCCTACATTGTTGCATCTTGCATTGTTGCTTAACATCATAGGCTAGATTTCCTGTAACCATTTAACCAATTAAAACCAACTCCTAGAGCTTAAACATTAATCTCATCTAGTAACTAGGGTCTACCCCCCTTGGCTTCCCTAGGAGTTAGCCTAGACGGAAGAGGTTCAATTCAAAGTGACAGCGTGGACTTTGAACCTAGGCATTGTGCCTCCGAGGACACACTAAGTGAGCAGGACTTAGCTCACGTTTGCAAGTGTGTATAAGGACGACAACATATACTATGTATCTTTTATTGATGACTATACCTGGGTTTAATTTTTGAAATCAAAAGATGAAGTGTTCAGTAAATTCAAGGAATTCAAAGCCTTGATAAAGAATCTTTCTGAAAGAAAGATCAAGATACTCATGTCAGATAATGGAGGAGAATACACCTCAAAAGGGTTTGCAAACTCTTGCAAAGATGCTGGGATCAAGAGGGAGCTCACCACTCCCTACAATCCTCAACAAAATGATGTAGTAGAAAGAAAGAACATAACTATAATGGAAGCAGTGAAGACTATGATCCATGATCAAGATCTTCCAATGCACTTATGGGCAGAAGCAACAAAAGCAACAGGATATGTACAAAATAGATTGTCCCATAGTGCACTTGGGTTCAAAGCTCCTGAAGAGATGTTCTCTGGAAAGAAGCCAAAAGTAAGCCATCTCAAAATATTTGGCTGCCTAGTATTTGTACACATTCCGAAAGAGAAGAGAACCAAGTTGGACCCTTTAAGAAAGAAGAGAATATTTGTTGAATACTGTGAGGTCTCCAAGGCCTTCAGAGTTTATATACCAGGTTATCATCATATTGAGATCAACAGGGATGTAACCTTTGATGAAGATGCAACACTCAAGAAATCAAGAAGATGCCAACTTGAAGAAGTATATGAAGAAAAACATGTGGCTCCTAGAGTTGCAGAACCAGTGAGGGAAGTCATAACTTCCCTCGATGAGGAGATTCTAGAAGATCATGACATAATAGAATCTCAAGAACCTCCCCAGATGACGATCTCCCACAAGAGAAAGCCAGCCTGGGCAAGGGAACTTATTCAAGATGGAGAGAAGTATGGTGTCCCCGAAGGAACCATGAGACAAGTGAAGAAACCCAAGCCATTCTCCAGTTATATGGCTTTGATGTGTGATCTCTTAGAGAAGGAGCCTACTTGCTTTGAAGAAGCTATTCAGAAGAAAGAATGGGCAGATGCCATGACAGAAGAATACCAATCCATTATAAAGAATGATGTATGGGAAATAGTGTTGAAATAATGTAACTGCAAAGAGTATTCTTATTATTATTGTTATATTATTCATAGGATCAATCCCCATTGTGGATTGATCATGTCGGTTATTGTATTAGGACCAAATCCCCTTTTGCGGATTGGTCAACAGACAATTATAATAGGCAGAATAAGAAGTCGGCCCCGACAGTTAATTAAGAGACCCAGAAATATAATAAAGGTGGGTTTACCAACCTAGATTGAGAAGTTGGCCCTGCCAGTGAAGAGACACTTCACACGTGCCAGAACTTGTATAAATACAGGAGGCTAGCGCCTCATTTGATCACAACTCACTTGCTCAGTTTGAGAGACAAGTTTTGATTTGTTACCGGCAAAAGAGAGAGGGAGAAGAGTGGCACATCTTTTGGAGAGGACTATCTGTATTGGTTTAAGTTATCTCTTGACATTGTATTGGCAATTTATGATAAGGAAGTTTTTGCTAGGTTTTCTTCCCCTAGAGGGTTTCCCAGGATAAATGCTGTGTCTCTTGTGAATGTGTATTTCTCAGTGATTTTGTTCTTTTGTTGCTATTATCTATTGAAATGCGAAGAACTATAATAATGGCAAAAACATTAACATGGTATCAGAGCCAACCTGAAGGAAGCATATTTCGCAAGAGGAAAAACGTCATTGTTGCAGTACCTGCAAATTAGGGTTTTTTTCAAAAGTGAATCTTTTCAGCCCTAAAACTATCTAGAAAGTTGCACCCTCCCCCAAGGATCATTTTGGCACCTAGAGTGCACCTTTTCAGTGGCTAGATCTCCCGGAAAGTGAAACCCTAGTTTCACAAAGTACCAGAAAACTAGAGTACCAGAAGTACCAGAAGTATCAGAGTACCAGAAGTACTAGAAAACTAGAAGCACCAGTCCAGAAATCCGCAGATCAAGTTTGAGGGGGTAAAAGTTGGATTTTTGAAATTTCGACTGCACCAGCTAACTCGCCTCAGCTCAGCGCATCTATCCCCTGGATTAGAATTTCAAAATTCAAAGTTTGAAAAATTAGGGTTTCCTCATAAAACCCTAAGTTGCAGTCTCAAAACCAGTTGCAGTTGCAGCCGTAGAACCAGTTTCAATCACCCTTGAAGTTTTTGGTAATGATTACCGCTGCTACCAGGTGGTGCCACTACCTGCAAATGCTATCCGAGGTATGTACTCACATATGTTTAATGGTTAAACCCTAAAGAGTATTTGCAGGAGAAGGGATCTCTTGCCATAGATCCAAAAGGATCTCAAGATCCAACACATTCAGAGGAATGATGCAACCCAGGTGTGATTATTCTGATATGCCTCTATTTGTTATGAAATTATCTTGATCAGTGTTGCATGTTGAAGCTATGATCAAATTATTAGAAGAATTAAAAGTTGATCATAGAGCTTATCCTCTAACCTAACCTTCTGTCAAGATAGCGTATTGTCTTAGTACAACAAACAAGTTAAAGAAAGCACTCGTCACTTGAGTGAAGGAGACCTGGAAGAAAAGCAAGCACTCACTCTTGAGGACAAGGCTCNTGATTAATCAAGATTCAAAGGTACACATGACAAGCTGATGACTTTAGTTGAGATAGCAATCGTCGTAAAGTATTATACTTGATAGCATGTGAGAATATAGAGGTAAATACTTTGTCTGATACATTTAACACCTCCTCTAGGAGAAACCTCGTGTGTTAGTTTCAGATTGCCATGGAAGAATGCTTGGTCACGACACTATGAGAGTGTTGACCTCATTTCGTATTGTATTCCTTACCTTTAATCTTTGCTTCAAATAAATTATAAGTGATAGCTCTAAAGGAGCTACTGTGATGATTGTTCGTGCTATTGCTTTATATTATCAAGAAGGATATTATTCTTGCTTGTTGTTTTGTTGACCTTGCTCCAGGTCACATGAGGAAGCTATAGAGAAGGTTGCAGAAGGCAACGTGCTAAAGGAGAGATCATAAATGAAGCAATCATCAGTGGAAAAGAAGAAGGTGGGTCACTCAGAAGCTACCATGACCCACGCTATTGAAGAATCCATGTGAACTCTAGAAGATTAGCTCACATCAAGTACAAGGCGCTACCATACATATGCAAAGCTATCACAAGTTTACCAGAACTCAAGGTTGATCAAGAAGGCATATGCAATGGATGTGTGCAAGGGAAGAATATCAAGAACCCTTTTCCAAAGAGGGGCAACAAAGCAGAAGGAGTACTGGAACTCCTTCATTCAGACGTGTGTGGCCCAATGCCATCATCTTCCATTAATGGGTATGTATACTATGTATCATTCATTAATGATTATTCTCGTAAAAGGCCTGGATATATTTGAAGTGTTCA
>JASDQU010737655.1:382986-393592 GCA_032191745.1 Picea mariana
TATTAGCCTCCAAGAGAAGAAGTCGGCCAGAAATAATAATAATATACTGAACAGACACATATCCAGAAGGAGAAGTCGGCCCCAACAAATCTGGCAGAACCAGTATAAATACAGGGCGCCAATTCTCATTTTGACACATATCAGAATTGCAGACAACGAGTGGTGTGCACTGCAGTTCCCAGTTTGGTGCGCACGTGTGGAGGAGAGCTGCAGGTGCAGTTGTTGCAACTAACGGTTTCAGTGTTGGCTTGGACTATCTCTTGGCTAGGGTTTGGACTATCTGATCAGCTATTGTTGGTGCGTTATCCTTGGATGAAGATGCGCTGCACCTTGTTTGTCTATCTAGCCTAGGGTTTGCTTCCGGAGTAATTCTTAGTCAAGGTTAAGGTGCTCGGAGGGTGGCTTATGCCTATGGTTGGGTGACGAGGGTATCGTCAATGGTAAAACGAGCACACAATCTTCTATATTCTAACAGAGACACCACATTGTCTGCATAAACGTGGTTCTTCTGGCTCTTATCCTCGCATATCCATGTAGAGGAAGCCATTTACAAAGAAATATCCCACTGCATTGCCACAAGATCACAAGATATAGATTCATCTTCCTCTAGTGTCATTATATTTTCTTACGAGGAGATGCAGAACATGCATTACTTGCACACTTCAATCTGCGAATCGATGAGACTTTATCCTCCGATCCTCCTAGACTCTAAGCATGCCCTGCACAACGACGTCCTACCCGACGGGACTTTTGTGGGAAAAGGCACTCAGGTGACTTACCATCCATATGCCATGGGTCGGATGAATGCCATCTGGGGCACCGACTATCTCCAATTCAAGTCGGAGAGGTGGGTGGACAAGGTCGCTCAAATCTCAAGTCTCGAACATTCAAACCTTGTGCCTCCTCCTCTGTCACTTACACTATAGTACGATTGGGAAAAAAATGTAAAGAAGAAAGATACAGGAATCTACAACAACTTATATATCAAGATGGATTGTTTATTAAAGTCCAGATACATTTGTCAAATATTTGCAGGCAAGGTCCTTCGAGATGGGTTGTTCATTAAAGTCCAGAGACAAAAATAAAATATAATAATATATTATTTACGAGTGTCATCTATGGGAATGATTTTAAAATAAAATATTTAAAACACGCTACATAAAGGCGTGTGGCAGCCACGCATTACAATTGTGGGAATTTAACGAAAGGATCGGAATTGGAGAAGGTTGACAAGATTTTTTTGTTGGATCCACAGCAAAGCCTCCAGCTTACATGCACTCGTTGTTGCTTGCACCACCACATGGTTCTTTATCAGGCCACTCAGGATCAACAGGGCTTGTAAGTTTTGTCGTCTCCAAACCTTTAATCCTTGGTTTCAACTTATATTATGGTTTGTAATGTTGAAGATTTATTGAGGTCATGGTTTTAATTTAATTTTATGGTTGTTTAATGGCGACTAATGAATCTAGAAAATTAATTCTTTCACCCATGCCAAAGATATATTGAATTAGGGCTTTAAGAATAGTGTTTATTAACACCATATAATAAATTTGGAGAATTAAATTATTAAGGTGTTATAAAGATTTAGGGTTGTTTCATGTCGTCTGATAAATTTAGCAATTTTATTTTCATTGGTTGGTATATTTACTTGTTGAAAGTAAAATAATTTGTAGCTTCAAATCTCTATTTAGAGGAAACTATGCAATTGGTCCAATTCAACTTGATGCTAATACCCTAACTACTTTGATGCTCTCATTCACAATATGGAGAAAAAGAAAGAACCCCATTCCTCAAAAAGAGCAACTGATTGAATGAAGTGTATCGTGTTGTAATTTTCGCACCTCCATTGTTATTCCTGAGGAGGATATCTTCTACGTGGTATCCCTCCTCTGTTTCAACAAATCGTTTCCAGAGGGCCCTCCTCTCTCATTTGTCCTGGATCAGAATAACGCCACTCTTGAGGCTTGTAAAGAAAGTGGTATTCCCTTGAAACAATATATTGGTCGTCATGAAACTCAAACAAAATCGGAGAAGAATTTCAGAGAACGGCGTTGGGAATGATTTATAGATAGAAAGAGATTGTTTGATCCAAAGGGTATTAGCTACAAGTACATATTCTACGTTTTACTGCGTAGTTTTATCTTTTCCTAATTATTATTTTTATTTTCTTTTTCAATATTTGTTTTTTTAAACTTATTTTATATTCTTTGAGAAAATGAGCATGATAGTATGAGAAGAAATAAAAACAATGAATGAAATTATGTCTAAACTTTTATTAGTTTGTTGTAAATAAATGATAAGAATTTCCTCTTGTCATCTTAACCCTCACACCCCCACATCTTAAAGGACTTGAAACTCGTAGTAATTAAACCTGGTCAAGCATTTGATGATTTGTTTAATATTTGGAACGAAATATTGCTAAGTTAAGATCAGTATGCTAAAGCTTGTCCATTACAAAATTTTATGGAGATATTTGGAACGAAATATTGTTAATCTAAGATCTCAAACATTGTTGTTCGACTTCAGTAAAAGAAGTCTATAATTCGAATTGAATTCCTCTTTTTGTAGTGGTGACGCCAATGGGTGAAGGCACCATTGAGCTTTACACCGAGAAGGTGAACAACATAGGGCTTTGTGTTATTTCTCAAGTTGAGTCTCTGTCACTACAAGTTGCTTGGAGGTCCTGCTGTTAGAAGGTACTTATTGGATGATCTTCAAATTGGTCGAGATCGACTGCATGATCTTCAAAGTGAGTGAGACATTGTCCATGGAACAATATGTATAGATAAAAATTGAATAGATCACATGACCGACTTATCAATGGAATGGTTGCATAAACCAACGTGTTCATTGTTGTCGGTTGCGTGCTATCATGACTTTCCTTAACTGTTGCATCAGAGAAGTTAATGTATCTCGCCTAATTACGCATACCTATGGAATTATTGTATTTGATCAAGTACACCAGTTTGCTAAATACCTGACCCATTTCTTAATGGTTCCTTAGTTTGTTTATCTTTGGAACAATTTTAATAAATATTAAATTTGTAACACAAAACAATTTTAGTAAATATTCAATAATTATATAAATATAGAAAATTGGAAACACAAACAGACATGTCGGGTAAGAAATTTAAGGCAAAAAATATTTATTTGAAATTATTCTTAATTTATCTTTCCCTGTTTCAACATGTTTATGATTTATTCTAAATAAAGATTTTCTCTCTCGGATTATAGAACACCTGGATTTTTCCGAACACCTAAAAACCTAATTACGCCATGTAGAATATCAAAAACTATATATTATATAAAATAAAAGTTCTCCTCCATTTCTTTTTGGAAAACTTGTGATTATTGCAAGTTGGTATGCCCACAATTCAAACTTGGAGTTGTGCTAATTATTATTCATGTACAGTGCACATAAAGTTACGTAATACTAATCCTAATTTTTTATGACGAGCATTTAAAAATATTATCCTTCTTAAGCAGAAAAAGTGGTTTCCAACCTGACACGGAAAAATCGGATTTCATGTTCGCTAGTTGCTGCGTGAGAGACTGAGTTGTAAAAGCAGAAATCAATTTCCTTTTCCCGGTGTGTTGTGCGAGGAACTGCACATTGTTCTCTTAAAATCCAAGCAGTGAGATTAGTTGTCTTTTTCACCCTGTGATGTGTGAGACACTGGATGTTGTGTTGTGTACACACTAGAATGTACCAGTGTCCAAAACATGCAAAACTCATTGAACAAGTTAAACCATTGAACTTGAGCTATGAAAAAACTTGCATTCTTATATCCAAAAACCTAAGCATAATTATTCATTTTATTTTTYATTTTATTGTGCAAATCTTATAGTGTCCCCTTAAAACTCATATTCATGCCATCCAGAGTATTTCCTTGGTTCTTTTTTCTGTACAAATCATTATATTAACAAATGTTACAAGTTCTGGGCTCGATTGTCTTGGTGATCGTTCCATTACAGCCAAAAGCCTTGAATGTTGGTCAAGTTTCACGCAAAATCTTGAAAATGTATCAACACAACTACTTTTTGTTTACATATATAGTTTCAAATTTTTAATGCCTGACTTTATTTTCAAGGCTCTAGTGTCTTGAAGAGAATTTGGAGAGCATGGCAGGCACGCTACTCATGTAAGGTGGAATTTTCCTGGGTTTAGACATAGATTGGATCTTGATTACGGAAGTATTTTAGGAATCCTTGGGATTCTTTCGGTTATCTTGCTAAGCATTATGATAGGCTTCTTTCCAAAAAAAAAGGAATAAGCAAATGGAAAGAATTGTGGGTTCCGGAATAGTTGGTTCTCATATTGGGACAATTCCAATAGGTTCAATCTGAATTAATGTAATTGATTCATCGAACATATTTAAAGTTTCTCTCGATGGTAATCATCCAAGGTGGAAAAATCATATTTGGCCCACTTGTAAATTTATCCTTTGCTTTAAATATTGTTTCTTCTATAATTAAATCAGGCGAAATTGAATTCTAAATGATTGACCGCCGATAATGAAGAAAAATGATATGAAGGATTAATCCATTTGGTCAACTCCCTATGCCTATAAAATCACGGTGCTTGAGTGGTAGTCTTTTATTCGAAGGCTTGGATAACAAACATAGACTGGATGGATCTGGCCTGACTAATGGCGTCATCTAGTATGGCAAGAAAGAAAATATTAGAGACATATTTTGGGCTTGCAGGTTCACCAGATCACATTGGTCTTATATAGGGCAATGGGTTCATGATATGTGAGCCTTAACTCTTTAAGAAGATTGCGGGATGGCTTTGGCATGTCCTCTGGATCACTAATCTATCCTATTTGTGAAAAAATATATGTAAAACTAATTGTGAGGGTTCTAAAAAGGATTTCAATAGAATGGATTTCCATGCTTTTTTACATGACTAAGAAACTCAAATTTGTGTTAAGCGCCTTTTACAATACATTATCTCTTCTAATATGGGCGCCATGTCGAATATGCTTGCCTTTCTCTGTGTGATAAGGAGGTAATTTAGTGTTGTGAGGGCCTGCGCTTTGTACTTTGTATTGTTGTCGTAATATAAGACAGAGACTTTTGCAAAAGAAAAGTGTTCAATGATCATATATTAGTAGTGATAATTCTAGAAAACAAGTCAGCAATCACAATGTCTAAAACCTCCAAATTCGGCAATGTCAAAAAAATTCAGACTCGAAATTGAAGAGGAAGGTTCAATTTAAAGTTTAAGTCCATTAGAGTTGATTAGAGAGAATGGCAGCAAAATAGGGATGGCTGAAGACAATGACAGCAAAATTGGCCATCAAAGAACAAAGATTTTTGTGTTATGGGTATCGAACGCGAGGACTGCGAGGACTGTGTTCAGACGAATTTCTGCGAGATATCATCATCAGTTTCATCTTGGCGGGTAGAGACACCACATTGTTCATATAAACGTGGTTCTTATAGCTCTTATCCTCTCATCCACACGTAGAGGAAGCCATTTACAAAGAAATAGCCCACCTCATCACCACAAGATCACAAGATATAGATTCATCTTCCTCTAGTGTCATTCTATTTTCTTACGAGGAGATGCAGAACATGCATTACCTGCACGCTTCAATCTGTGAATCGATGAGACTTTATCCTCCAGTCCTCCTGGACTCTAAGCATGCTTTTCACAACTGCGTCCTACCCGATGGGACTTTTGTGGTAAAAGGCACTCATTTGACTTACCATCTGTACGCCATGGGTCAGATGAATGCCATCTTGGGCGTCAACTGTCACCAATTCAAGCTGGAAAGGTCGGTGACCAAGGTCGCTCAAATATCAAGTCTCATACATTCAAAACTTGTGCCTCCTCCTCTGTCACTTACACTATAGTACGATTGGGAAAAAAAAGCGTAAAGAATAAAGATACAGGAATCTACAACAACTTATATATCAAGATGGGATGTTTATTAAAGTCCAGATACATTTGTCAGATATTTGCAGGCAGGGTCCTTCGAGATGGGTTGTTTATTAAAGTCCAGAGACAAAAATAAAATATAATAATATAATATTTACGAGTGTCCACTACAAGCAGAATTTAAAATAAAATATTTAAAACACGTTACGTAAAGGCGTGTGGCAACCACGCGTTACAATTGTCTTTCAACATGCATACAAAATTTTGTGGGAATTTAACGAAAGCATCAGAATTGGAGAAGGTTGAAAGGATTTTTTTATTGGATCCCCAACAAAGCCTCCAGCTTACAGGCACTCGTTGTCGCTTGCACCACAACATGGTCCTCTATCGGGCCACTCAGGATCAATAGGGCTTGTAAGTTTTGTAGTCTCTAAACCTTTAATCCATGGTTTCAACTTATTATTATGGTTTGTAATGCTAAAGATTTATTCAGGTCGTGGTTTTAATTTAATTTTATGGTCATTTGATGGCGACTAATGAATCTAGAAAAATAATTCTTTCACCCATGCCAGAGATTTATTGAATTAGGGATTTAAGCTTGGTGTTTATTAACGTCGTCTAATATATTTAGCGAATTAAATTATTAAGGTGTTATAAATATTTAGGGTTGTTTCATGCCGTCTGATAAATTTAGCAATTTTTTTCACTGGCTGTTATATTTACTTGTTGAATGTAAAATAATTTGCAACTTCAAATCTCTATTTAGAGGAAACTCTGCAGTTGGTCCAATTCAATTTGATGTTAATACCCTAACTACTTTGATGCTCTCCTTCACAATATGGACAAAAATAAAGAACCGTGTTCCTCAAAAAGAGAAACTAATTGAATGAGGTGTATCGTGTTGTAATTTTCGCTCCTCCGTTGTTATCCCTGAGAAGGATATCTTCTACGTGGTATCCCTCCTCTATTTCAACAAATCATTTCCAGAGGGCCCTCCTCTCTCATTTTTCCTGGATCAGAATAACGCCATTCTTGAGGCTTGTAAAGCAAGTGGTATTCTCGTGAAACAATATATTGGTCGTCATGAAACTCAAACATAATGGGAGAAGCATTTCGAAGAAGAGCGCTGGGAGCGATTTATAGAGAGAAAGAGATTGTTTGATCCAAAGGGTATTAACTACAAGTACATATTCTACGTTTTACTGCATAGTTTTATCTTTTCCTAATTATTATTTTTATTTTCTTTTTCAATATTTGTTTTTTTAAACTTATTTTATATTATTTGAGAAAATGAGCATAATAGTATGAGAAGAAACAAAAACAATGAATGAAATTATGTCTAAACTTTTATTAGTGTGTTGTAAATAAATGATAATAATTTCCTCCTGTGATCTTGACCCTCATGCCCCCACATCTTAAAGGACTTGCAACTCGTACTAATTAAACCTGGTCAAGCATTTGATGATTTGTTTAATATTTGGAATATGCTAAGCTAAGATCTGTATGATAAAGCTTGTCCATTACATAATTTCATGTAGATAATTGGAACGAAATATTGCTAATCTAAGATCTCGAGCATTGTTGTTCGACTTTAGTAAAAGCAGTCTATAATTCGAATTGAATACCTCTTTTTGTAGTGGTGACACCAATGGGCGAAGGCATCATCGAGATTTACACCGAGAAGGTGAACAACATAGGGCTTTGTGCTATTGCTCAAGTTGAGTCTCTATCGCTACAAGGTGCTTGGAGGTCCTGCTGTTAGAAGGTACTTACTGGATGATCTTCAAATTGGTCAAGATCGACTGCATGATCGTCAAAGTGAACGAGACATTATCCATTGAACAATATGTATATATAAAAATTGAATAGATCACATGACCAACTTATCAATGGAATGGTTGTGTAAACCGACTTGTTCATTGTTGTCGATTGTGTGCTATCATGACTTGCCTTAATTGCTACATCAGAGAAGTTAATGTATCTCACCTAATTACCTAATTACACATACCTATGGAATTACTGTATTTGATCAAGTACACCAATCTGCGAAATACTTAAGCCATTTCTTAATGGTTGCTTAGTTTGTTTATCTTTGGAACAATTTTAATAAATATTAAATTTGTAACACAAAAAAATTTTAGTAAATATTCAATAATTATATAAATATAGAAAAGTGGAAACACAAACAGACATGCATGGTAAGAAATTTAAGGTAAAAAATATTTATTTGGAATTCTTCTTAATTTATCTTTCCCTGTTTCAACCTGTTTATGATTTATTCTAAATAAATATTTGCTCTGTCAGATTATAGAACACATGGATTTTAGCGAACACCTAAAAACCTAATTACGCCATGTAGAAGACCAAGAGAAGATTGTTGGGTATGTATGGATTTATTGCTTGTAGTGTTTGCCATTACTGATTGCCAATAATCTCACCTCATCGTGCGACCGAATCCACCACCACTGAATCCACCGAATACACGAAAGGTTCCTAGATTTGACTGATACATGTGTCATGCATCCATAATCTATGGACAGACGACAAAAAAGCGAGAGAGAACTCCCCATAAAAGAACGCATTCAACATAATCATGACAAAAATATGAACAAAAGTTTGTTTACTCAATAAAGGCCTTTAACTTTAACCCAAACACTTGACTCAATGGAAATTAGATGAAACCAATCAAACCACAACAAAGGGTTCAGTCAAACATCAAATGAGAACTAGAATCATTCAAGGAACTAACACAATTTTTAACCAAAATAAACCCAAAATTTCAAACTTGACAAAATGTTTCAAAATGAAACAAACAAACAATCCATTAAAATTTACCAAGATATTTGAGCTAGACATCAAATAAATTTCATCTACTTGAATGAGCATGTTCTTTCTTAGCGGAAGTCTTGTTAAATTAGTTATTTAACCTTTAATACTAGGACACTATCTATGTGAAGAGATGGATCTCAGCTTCATTTCCCGTCACATATAAGAAAGAGACAATGTAATAGTTAAATATCAAAACATTAATCTTAAAATAACTTCCATCAGGGAAATGTGGCTCCAATGTTAGAATGAAAAATACAAAATATAGAACTTGTTTTTACCTGAAATGCAACCTCGAATTGGCATATTAGTAATCTTGCTATGATAAATAATTTTCAACCTACTCCAAAAATAGAGGAGAAATGATTCACAAGAATCACATCATTTGTTCTATTCCATTCATTATTTTTTTCACCACCAATGGAACACATATACCAAAATAGGTGTCCCCTGGGCCCTCATATATATTGGATTAGATCAAATATTGCAGTATATCAATTTCCTAGTTCTCATCTTGGTCCTCATTTTATTCATTCTGAACATGATCTTCTCCAAATGCATTATCATTATGAACCTCCAAAGCATTATGTTCCATATCAAGTTCATTAGAGAAATTTGTTATATTGTTTTATCCTCTTTTATCACAATCTGATTGCAAAAAAGCTAGTTCTCTTTCATATGGAAAATTTTTAATGTCATACTTACATATAATCTTAAACATATATCCATAGGTTTATCAAGCTTGTTCCTCATCTTTGACTTCAAAAATAATAGTGCACTAAACATTCTCTCATCTTCCATTGATCCAAAAATCATGGTTTGACACAAATCCACTAATTTGAAATATTCTAATGTGTTTTTGTAACATCCCGCTCTTGCGCACTAAGCGAAATTATTCTTTGAGGACACTTGCTCACAAGTGATCCAGATTACTATACTATTAAATATTTGATTTTGATTATGAGACGTTATGGGTTGATGACATGTTGTTTTACTGCATTGACATAGACAGGTGTTTTTGACTCGATTTTACTAAGTGTGCAGGATCTTGGACCTCGAGGATGCAGAGGCATCGATGGAACCCCTTGGACTCTAGATCAAGTCGAGGAGTGTACCATTGGGGTTTGATTGTTTTATATGTGATATTAGTGCATCTGATTAGATGATATGATATGGATATATTCTGACATGATTCATTGATGATGTAGGCTGACGATAGCTTACCGACCAGACTCACATGTGGATTAAAGGGGTCATGCACGACTACCAGAGAGGTTGAGGGAGATGTGTGGACAACATCCCTGCCACAGCCTACTAGCACTTTCATCATGTCTCGAACTGTAGGTTAACGTTTACCTAGTTCGAGAGGATCCACGATGTCGTGAGGGCAGACTGCGACAGTCGCTCACGATGATTCTAAGGGGCGTGCAATAAGGTGGGGGACTTATTCCTTAGAGGCCCTTAGTCTCCCACAAGTTCACCTGGCAGAGTATTGACTCCAGGGGTTTTTGATGTCTACCAAGTCAGTCAAGAGGCGAGTGGCACCCTTGGAGCACGTGGTGCATCCTAAAGGGCACGTCACACAAGAAAAATGGAAAGAGGCGAGTGGCACCCTTGGAGCACGTAGTGCGTTTTGAAGGGCACGTCACGCACGGGAAACAGGTTAGGCGAGTGGCACCCTTAGAGCACCTAGTGCGTCCTGAAGGGCACGTCGCGTTATTAATGATAAATGAATGAACCCAGCTGGCCTTAGGACTAATAATGTGATGAGAAATTTTAAAACAAATTCCCTAATAAAATGTCACCCACGAAAATTAAAGTCTAGGTCTGATTTACTAGTGGCAGAATTTTCTCTATCCGTTATAAAAAAAAAGGGGGAAAAAGAATCTGTGT
>JASDQU010737655.1:394063-419279 GCA_032191745.1 Picea mariana
TACCGTGCTTAAACAATTATGCTTCTTTTAAAATCTTTACAAGGCACTTAATGATGATCACAATAATGCAAGGAAATAAACAATGGCACATTTAGCATCAGTCACATATATGAGAAACACAGAGACATAATTTTCCCAAGGAAACCCATACAAGGTAAAAACCTCTTCTTCTTTATATGATAAGTATTATTTACATTCTTTACATTATCATACATATGAGCACCAACTCATTGTGAGGCTACAACCACTGTTTTGCAAGCTGCAACTTGTTGAGAGCACCAACTCTCTGTTTTTCTCTAGCACCCACTAGAAGGAAGCACCAACTCCATGGCTTCTCTAGCACCAACTAGAAGGAAGCACCAACTCCCTGTGTTCAAACACCCACTTGAACCTCTAAGGACACCAGTCCTCCCTAGCACCTCCCAACCACCCTGAATTATAATTTCTTTGTTACTAAAACTTATTACAGCGATATAAAGTTATTCAATGTCTTACTAGCCTTGTCGTTGTTCTGTTACACTGCTATGCCTTGTCTGCATCAGTGTCTTCTGCACACCCCTTGCACTTTATGTTCTTCTGCCTTTCATGCTCTATGCACCATATCCCTTCAATGCACCATTCCTCAACTGTGCATTTATGCTCCTGTGCTCTTCCACACTTGCACACCCCTGAGTTCTTATTTTTCCACATTCTTATCGTCTTTGTGCTCTTTGTGCATGCAATATTCGCCATGCCTCTGCATGCTCACTCCGCACCAAATTCCTCCACATCTCAAGTGCTCTGCCTCATCATTATCGCGACTCTTCAACTTCTTCGGTAGTTTTTCCCACGCGTTCAGCATCACTAGGTGTTCTATCTAGATTCCACATCTTCTCTGGCAGTTGAGGCTCTTCGTCTTCTCTGTCTTTGACGAGCTTAACCTTTCTATTTTCAGCTACAGACTTCAATGCTCATCCACCTGTCAATCCCTCTAAGAGTTGTCTTCCTTCATCGGATGAAGTTTGGAGACTCTTCATCTCCTCTGGCGATCACACAGAGGTCTCTTCGAATTCTCTGGCAGACACCATCAATGGTTTCTGGCAGTTTCACTGTGTCGTGCATCAATAGCCCTCCGATTGTGCTCATGTTCACCTCCATCGTTGGATTAACTCTGATGGGTTCTTGCATTATTTACCCATTTCGCACTTTCGCAATTCGGAGATTCTGCGATGAGACATCTTGAGTCTCCATGTCACGAGTTCTGAAGCTCCGAAACGGAGATTTTCTACGCTGGCTCCTTCCTTTGTATGACCATGGCTATGACCAAGCGCTTATGCATAAAGTGTTTTTCGCGAATTCGCATTTCGTGAATCTAGAAATGAGGCATCTCGACTCACCAAGTCGCGATCCCCGAAACCCCGAAATGGAGCTTATCTAAACTGACTCCTTCCCTTCTCATAACCATCGGCGGTGACCATAGGCTGTGCCAAAAGGTGCTTTATATTTCGCGAGTTTATAAAATTCATTGAGTCTAATCGACGGTTGAAATCTCCATAGATACAACGGTCCAGATCTTATCGCGATCTTGCATCTCGCGAGTTTCCACACCATGCTTCATTGACTCCAAGTCAGCGACTTGTCCTATGATTCGACGATCCAGATATAATCTTGATTCAACGGCTCGGATCATATCATGATTTCTCATATCGTGATTCTGGAGATGAGGCATCTTGACTCTCCAAGTTGCAATCCGCGAAACTCCGAAATGAAGTTGGATCGACAGTCTAGATCACACCTTGATTTGACGGCTGCGATTAAATCGTGATTCCTTCGATGGAGGTTCTTGTCACTCCAAGTTGCGATAGGCGAAACTCCGAAATGGAGCTTAGATCAATGGTCCACGATCTCAATGAATCTACGATCCAGATCTCATCGTGAATTCGCATCTCACGATTCCTTCGATGGAGGTTCTTGTCACTCCAAGTCGCGATAGGTGAAACTTCGAAATGGAGCTTAGATCAACAATCTACGTCTTTTGGTGTATTGACAGTCAGGATCTTTTCGTGATTTCGCAAGTCTTCATTGTGTCTGCATCGGGATTTCGAGATTTCGCGAACTCGCTTCACCTTGCACTTTTAAAGATCGTGCAGATTCTTCTGGATCCTACGATGGTCGATCCTCGTGCTAGGATCTAACGCCCGAGATCTATCCTCCATATCTGCACGCTCTTCACATAAGGCCATCATCTAAATGCCCATCTATTACATACTTTATGTACTCATGCCATCTTCATTGTTGTACTTGCCATCAATGACAAGTATTCGTTGTCTATTAAATATTTGCCAACAAATTGTTAGGTAACAGCTATGCTAATTGCCTTGTTAAATTGCTACAGCGATGTTAATATTTAGAAGTTTCCTTCTCATTATTAATAAGATAGGTAGTATTGTTGGTTCGGTCAATATAGATAGACCACACGTCGAGATTTAATTGTTCATAAGTGTTATAATGGTAGCATTCTACAATAAAATCGTTAATGTTGTTAATTAAGTTGATGGCTAGTTGGATGGAGATTTGGATTAATATTGAATTGCCCAATTAGACTATGATTAGTAAGTATTGACTCAAGTAGAGGTTAAAATCACTAAATTAAAATGTCGTTAATGATTAAATTGTGATGCATAATTGTCAAATTGATTCATAGTTGATGTTATTTAGATTGAATTTGATGATTTAATTGTCATGAAGAATTGCCGAACTAATTCGTAATTGATGTTATTGATTGAATTTAATGACTAAGGTATAATGTAGAATGGCCGATTGGATTGTATTTAATGTTAATCTGATGTTAAGTTAAAGGTTGATTTATAATTTAGACTTGCTAAAATTAGATGGATAATCGATGCCAAAACAAATTGTAACTTAACGTGCCCCATTAGAATGGAACCCATGTTAAATTAGAATGTAATCATGGACCGGTTAGCCTGGGTGATTGGTGGGGTCGGGGACAATGTCGTGTGGGATGGCGTCACCCCTTGTCTTCATTCTTTTGTGTCTCGTCGACCTTTCGTGTGGGGGTAGGTATAATCTCCCAGTCAATTTTCGGTTCCTAGTGCGTCAGAGTTTTCTAGAGTCCTTGGTCCGAATAGCTTATGTTTGTGCCAAGGTTATTGATGTGTCTATCACCTGGGAACGGCATGATTCCTGATGCGGGGATTATGGCGCGCCTTATGGGTTAGCGGCGAATGATATCTTGGTCAGAGTTGGTGCCTACCATGTGAGTGTGGTTGAGCGTCGTATGTTGACTTGGGCACATGTGTTGGTTTGTGCGCCTTGAGGTTATATTCTTGTTCGTCCACGTCGTTATGTCGGGAAAGGGAAGTTTTCCCTTAGCTTGTAAGCGTGTCTTGTTGCGTCGAGCGGTTAGTCGTTACTCCTGGTTATTCTGTGCATGTTTTCCCAGTTACCCTTGTGATTGTGCGTGGTGTCATAGTTGCTTGTTGCCTGGGTTGCGTGCTTCTGTTCGTCGTCTATGGTGTGGTCAAACTTTTTTCACCGTTGCCTTCTTGCCTCTTAAATCTTAAAAAACAAAAAAACAATATTGGCTTCGCCCGTGGCCGTAACGTTGGGGACGTTACAGTTTTCATGTAAGTATTGGCTAGCACCTAAGCTAGTCCATAATCTTGTTATTGCATCATATTCTAGAGGACTCTCCAAACCATGAAATTGCTTCCACATTGTTTCAGCGAAGCGTGTGGCTTGTTGAAACAATTTTGATGAATCTAAAATAGCTTGAACATGTTTTCCATGTATCTGGACCTCCTGGAAAAAGGTTTTTATTTTTCCAAAAAGTTGTGGTTTAAAGTAATTTGACATTGTTAATTATTCCAATATATAGGGTACACCACAGATATGGCCTCCAACAATTCACCTCGAAGAAATCGTTCTCTTATCTCTGATGCTAGTGATTATGCAATTTATATCAAATTACATCTCACTGAAATGACAACATTGTTGAATAGGTCTCTTGACATAGGGCACTCTTTGGTGGTTCATTGACGCGGCGCTACGACCCTCACGGTCCAACCCGCTCTCACCAAGACCTTCTTTCACACCGGCTCGAAGAGTTTAAAGAACTCTTCCAATTCCTCTTGGGAATTCTCACTACCCACAGTAATTCTTTCCACGAACTCCCCTACTCAAATCGGGAAATCGAAACTCGCAGGATCACGAGTTCAATAATCACGAGATCGGGTCTTTCAAAACCCTGAAACCCGATGGTCAAAGGGTCAAAGCCTTCGTATATCGGAGGATTCCCTATCGAGAAATCGACACCTCTGATGTTACGATTCACTCCCCTCGCAAATCTCCGAACCCCGAGTGCCGATATGTACGTGCGCAAATCCCGCGCCACGTCACCTCCTCTCTCTCCCTTATCGGGAATCGCGGGATCGCGATTTCACCATTCAATTCCTTTGCAACGAAAACTGTCGAATGTCGAATCTCGGCCTCTTGGGATTTGCGCCACGTGTCCCTGCTCTGATCGACGACTCCCGTGGATTCGGGAAATCGCGACTCGCGATTTCAACGAGTCTACGCCTCACCTCTTCAAACGCCGAACTCCGAACCCCGAGGGCCCGACATCCGACGACATATTCCCTCCTGCGCCTAGGGGTTAACTCCTGTGCAGCTTCTCCATGATCGGACGATCGACGGGGTTTCGCGAGCCTCGCCTGCGAACCCTGGCCGTCATCAATTCTCCGTCTTAGGCGATCCTTCCGTTCCAAAGGTCCGCCCTGTTCGGAACTTCCTCCTGGATCTGTCCCACGGTCCCACGACGGAACTATCTCTCCTGAGCTTACTCACTTGGATTCCTTCAAAATAAGGTCTTTGGTCTCCACCCTCCTGGCAGTCTCGACCTTGTACATGGAAGCACTCGTCCTCCTGAGATTTCTTCTTGAATCCTCAAAGGATTCAATTGACTCCTACACTTTCCTTGCAAAGTCCTTGCGCGCCAAGCGCTATCTGTCCTGAGCTTCTCCTGTAGCTTCGACCTCTACAGAAGCGTGATTCTTCTCCTCTTTCTCACGCAGATGATGAATACAATGCCTCCTGGCAGTCTTCTAACTCAAGCAACCTATTGCTGAGTACTCTGGGTATTCAGTAACCCAGTGAAATCTCCCTCAGTGGATGTCTCCTTCAGATGATAGAACTCAAAGAGTTCCTTCCTCCTGTGTTATCCGCACACTCCCTCAACGCCCTTCTGGTGGAGTATCTCTGCCATAGAAACCCAACAGTTACGCTTTCCATGTGCACTCATGCACTTCGCTCGACGTCCTCCAGACGGAGCTCTTCAAAATCCTCAACAGAATTCTGGTCCTTCAGAACTCACCCCAGAGTTCTTTCCTTATACATGCTCGATACCCTCTTGGTAGAGCTCCTACAGAACTCCTTAGAGGTTCTGTCCACAACAGTGTCTCAGATACACTGCCCTGACTATTGAGGTGTTCAGTAACCCCTAAATTCCTCCTTCTATATGAGTTTTTGACTTCAGCGCTTGTGCTCTCAGCACGTCTTTGTCTGACTCCTCTGAGTTCAGAAGTGCCTCCTCTGTGCACAGGTATTCAGAGCCTCAATACTCTGTCACGCCCTCATGGCATGAAACCTCAAAGACCTCTCAAACCTGAAATCAAACACACTCCCTACAATGGCATCATCACAATACACAAATACAGTATATAATGAACACACACATAGATATGCATATAATGACAGAAAATGCAGAAAAAACTGCTCTGTATTAATAAGGGCAAATGCCTGTATATTTTACAAAGTGTTCCTCGAGCTCTCTCTCAGCTCTCTCTATTGCTCTACATGCATCCTCCACTACTAGCTCCACTCTCTCAAAATGAGATATCAAAAATCTCTTTTACACTGAGAGCTCAATCGAGCGCTTCCATCCAGGATTTACCTACTCTAATTAATTTACAATCAATGGATGTCTAGTCTGCTATCCAGAACTAGATCTCAGTCGATCTATAATAAATGCCTATCTTATCTACAGCCTACGCAAAGGCATGGCTCTTCTGGCTCACCAGCCTAAGACATTAAATTTCATTGAATTCAAATTCAAAATGAGGTTGTGCCTCCCTTCAGCTCTGAATGAGTGCAAGCTGACGTGGTTGGCTGGCTGGCTGGCTGGCTGACATGGAGCGATGCTCCTGCATCATTCATCATGTCTTACCAATATAATGAAAAGGAACCATATACCCACGCACTACCATACATAGTATCCCTTTTTCATCAAACTTTTAAAAAAAATTAGTATTTTCTATATCAATGATCGTAGTCCAATTTGTAAACCATGGACCTATAGAAGACTCTGGCATCGTACACAAATTATCCAATGAAAGACATGCTAATTTTATTGCATTTGTATATTCTGTAATATACATTATGCGCCTTCGAGACATTTTACAAAGACATTCATTTCATCTAGCATAGGAAGAATTCCAACCAATGTTAATAATGGCTCTATGTCAGTTAGTCGAAAGAGAAGATCTTGAGCTTTGTCTACACTGAAGTGATATTCATACATCACCCCTACAAAGGACTGATACTCACTAAATAGTATTTGAATTGGTCTATACAATGAGATCCATCTTATATCAACATTTTTTAATAGCTTGTTTCCATTTGTAATACCGTCACTAATTTTTTGAAACTCTAAAAATCGTTTGGGACTACGACAAAAGTATGAATAAGCCTTATGTACAAGATCTTCAACTTTTGAAACCAATGGAAACTTGTTTACTATTTTAAATTTGAGATTCATCCTATAAGCCATACATTGAATACTCAACATATACAATGAACCTGATAGTTGTAGTCTACAAAGACCATGCATTTTTCCTTGCATTAGTGATGCTCCATCTGCTCCAAGACATACCAATTATTTTGTGATCATTAAATTATCCATACCACCAATTTCCTTCAATCTATTAATAACAATTTCATATATATTTTCAACGATAGAATTCTCCTTCATTTTGTGAATCCCAAGTAGACAAGAATGCCTAATATGGTCATTAACCATATAAATACTCATGCATATCCATGAAGTATTATCAATAGTTGTAACCTCATCCAAAGACAATGAAAAAAACTAAGCATTTGTAATCTTCTCTTTCATATCACCATTTTCTACTTGAGCTAGATATTTTTTCCATTCCCAACCACTCATTATAGCCCAATGAGAAGATGAAAAAATTGACACTTGAAGAAAAGATAGATATTTCATGTAATCTGGACAATCTTTCATAGGATGACCTTTAGATGAGATGTGAAATATGGTGTTTAATTGTGTTGTTTTTTATAACAAATTTATTTCCACTATATTTTCAAAAAGGGATGTGATGGTTCCTCCATTTGCCTCAAATTTTCACTTACTTATTAAATATTTAGTATATTCATCTACATATTTGACATGTCGACATTCCTTAACAGATTTCCATCTAATAATAAATTTCTCCTTGCCGTCTACAATTTTTTTTAATACACCTTTCGTGCATGCTTCTATATTGTATCTAACTTCATCTAAAATGTAAATGGCTTGTCAAGTTTCCAACTACATATATTGCATCTAACTTGTGGTTTTTGTTTCTCATTTTTTGGAGGTGTTGGTTCAATAAATGAAAATTTGAGACCCATCCTGGTTGGAATGTTCTCCCTATGTCCCATTGGCCTTTTTTTATTTTCCATAAATTGATTGTGTCATCTTCCAATGAAACACTTTCGACATTTTCACTTGCCATTTCTGGTGAAAATGCATTTATCTCACTATGATCATCGGAGGAAACTATTCTCTCATCTATTATTTGGATATTAGATGCATTCTCACAAGAGTTGGCATCTCTTTTAGTGATAGGTTGTTGAAAAGAGATGATCAAAGCATGAAGAGAATGTGGATTCTTGGATTGAGGTCGTTGAAAGTATGACGATAGATCATTTTGTCTTGATTTTTTCCTTCCATGATTGGTGTTTTACATCTCAATAAATATTCCACAATTGAAATTTCAAATGGATCTAGAAACCAAAAGTGAAACTTGCATGAAAAATAATATAAAAATAGTAAAATTCCTAATTATAGAATCTCTATATGTATATATATTTATTATCTTTTTGATGAAACTAAATACTCTAAGAAAACATACACCCAAAAAGGAAAACCACCAAATGCTTACATGAATCCTAAAAAATAACTTAGGATGTAGAGTAAGAAAATACAACATAAATGCATCCAAAAATAGAAGCTTATCATTGTCTACAATGGCAATGAAAAGAGTAGCAATAGTCCCGGACTTGAGCTAAGTTAATATAAATGGATATTCGACAAGAAGCAACAATTCAAAAAATACAAAAATATCACACATTGACAACATAAATACAAGGACTAATACCACATAAATACATTGTAAGCCTTGACTTTAAGTGAATAGAAGCTTCTAATTCTAATTAGGTTATCATTCTTAATCAAGCAAAAATATCACCTCATATAAAAATGGAATATATTGACAAAATACAACATACTTAACATACTTATCTTGATATGAATTAATCATAAAACCAAGTGCCAAAAATGAGATTTAAAACTTATTTAAAAGAACATGAAACCTACAACACTATGGTTATTAAAGATTCATAAAAATCTCCAAGTTAATCTATGAGCAGATATTTCTTCGTAATCTACACCTTCAATGAAAAATCCATATATATTTAGAATTGACAACATAAGAAGTTTTTATAATCACTAAAAAAGGTATCCCTGCTAAATTTCAATTGAATCCAAGAACTTTGATTTTTTTGTAGAAATAGGGAGGTCATCAAAAAGGTTTGTTTAGAAACCAAATCACAACTTGCTACAAAGTAAAATAATTATCTTGAGATCAAGATCTATCTTTTAGGAAATTTTTAAGCCAAAACAATAAAGTTGTTATTTAGCATGTTTTCCAATGTAGCATCAAATGACCATACAAAAGTAGAATTTTCATTGCAAAAAATAACAATATGCAAGAATCCAACAAGGACAGAAGAATAACATAAAAGAAAATTCTTCAAAAGGTGAGAATGTTCATAAAGTAGATTAGAAAAGCTTTGCAAAGATTTTACTAAAGACACAACTCCTCTCAAATCTTACTAATCACCAAAACTATCAACCAATTATGTGATACCATTCTTTCACAAGTAGCATTGTGTAACTCTGTCATTATTGCATTGACCGAAAGCACATGTCAACAAAAATCACAGAATAACCAAAATCAATAGAAACCATGTTTCGATGAGATATCACATCACATATATCATAATCACATCAAACATATTACAATCAAGTATGCATAAAAACTACTACTATCATAATTCATGTCATGAGGCATCATTTTTGTCAAAACCATTGACATGATACATTTAAATTCACATATATCACATGACACATATTAAGCTCTAGACATGCATATGTCATTCATCATCAGCATAATCACATATCATCAAACTATAAATTCGTATAGCATCATGTCCATATATCAACATCAAGTAGTCATGGATCCAATCAAGTGGGGGCTGACCTCAAAATATCAAATTACAAAGTTTAGAGCAACTGAAATAAATAAAAATAAAAAAATAAAAAATAAAAAGGCAAAGTCGAAACAAGGTTTCTTTGAAACAATATATGAGCTACAAAATAAAGGTCAAACAATTAATTAGTATCATTTACGAAAACTAACGTAAATAGAAAGAAAACCAAAAAAACACTTACATTTTACCTCCATGCAACCTCTTTAGCAAGGCCTTGAAAAGAAAAAAGGGGAATGACAAGTTTTGAAGACTTTGTAGCATCACATTTGTATTTTTTGTCCCTTGCAATACTTCAACTACAATGATGATGATGATGATTAGCCTTCTTCATTCCATTGACCGTGGAAGTATGATATTTGAAAAAAACAAAGGCATAAAAATTAGAAATTTGGCATACCCAAAAAAAATAAGATTATAATCAAACACCTCTTCTTGTATGTTGTTTGAGCCACACTAAATTCATGTTAGTAAACATTGTTAAGTAGCAAAAATTGTGGAAAACATTCCATCAACATTTGTTTAGAAGACACATTGTTCATCACTACTTGCACTACCTTTTCAACCACCGCCTCTAAAACAATTGATACAACCAAATCACAAAGAAATTCAACAWTTTTTACCTTATCGAAAGCATCAATAGTATGAGGAACCATAATTGAATAGTTAGAGGAGTCAAACAGATAAACCATGCCCAATTTGCAGATGACACCCTGCTTCTGGGAGGAGATTCATTAATAATAACCAGTAGAGTTAAAGCAATTATTGATTAATAGTAAATATGTAGAGGCCTCATATGGAAATCTCAATACGCAGAACTATAAATTAAATGCTTAGAATACAACAATTGTAGAACTAGCAAGAATAGCATAGGAATTGGAATTCGTTGTGAAAATAAACTAGCAGACATTCAAGTACTTGGGAACCCTTGTGGTGTTAATGTCTCATAGCATAGAAAATTGGACCAATTCTAGAAAAAATAATAACAAATTTTGTCTTGGGGTTCACAGTGGTTGAATCCTCACAACGGGTTGATACTAATTAAATCTCATTCTAGATCATCTATGTAAAACAAGAACTAGATTTGTGTAAAACAACATTATTCTATGAGTAATTTCCAAAAATCTAAAGGCCTTTCGGTAGATGGCATTCTAGCATATATTTTAACCTAAACATATGAAGGATTTTCTTCTAGAACATAACATATAAATGTCCAATAAATACATAATATTTAACTTCACTGGGATATAAGAATGGTAACTTTACATCTGTTTTTGGGGCACCCTAAGGAAGCAACTCAATGAGTCATAAGACTTGAATCATAATTAACTTCAATGAAGCCAGAAGTTCATTTAATTGGGAGAAATTATGAGAACTAGAGAAAATTCGAGTACCTTATGAGACTTGGTCCTTAAGTTCCTAACTTTTGAGTTGACATAGTTAGACTATGATTAATAATTGTAATGTATGCTTTTTACTTTGATTTTCTATCCCCTTGGACATAATTCATAGGGGGCTTGGCCACACTTGATCACCCGCCTAAATTTGTATATTTTAATGCTAACCTTAGGATACTTTGTCAAATATGATCAGTCTCCACTAATTTTGTACCTCTATAAATAGATAATACAATTCATTGCAGTTATGCATGATTGAATCTCTTAGGTTTCGTAGTCGTGTATGTACATTTTTACAATGTTGTTTTGTGCCAATATCAATTAAAATCATAGCCTTAAGATCGAGGCTTTTCAAGGGCACCACAATTCCAGATCCCTTACGGATTTTCTGCTTGCCCAGGATTCTCCTTTGGGTTCTCTTCAAACAGCTTGGGTGACAAACATGTAACCTATTTTTTCTTGGACTTCCCTTCCTATTTTTACTATCCTATCTATGATGTGGGTATTCAGTTACGGCCCCATTGTTATATGTAGGCCATGCCCCTTCTCTTTCTTCCTTCTGACATCATTTGATCCAACTCTTTCATACTTTCCTCGTGTATTAGCTAGTGTAGCTTAATTTATGTTCTTGGATTGTCCCTAGGCATTCCTACAAGTTCTTATTCAATATTGTTGATTGTGTTTCATTTTTCAGCCCAGTTGACCTTCCTTTTTTAACAATTGTTGGACATTAATATTATTACTCAAATTATTTCATAAACACTTCCACAATCATGGATCTTAGTGAGAATTGTTGGATCCATTAATTTTCAAACCAATCTTCTAGTTTATTACCTAATTCCACTTTAAAAAACCATGGAATTGTCCCACACTGGCAGGTTTTCTCAAACTCAATATGCATCGGTAACCCATACATAACTACATGCAATTGAAAAATCGATCCATTCAAGCATTTCCCGTGCCACTATGGCTTCCCAAAAAACCACTAGTGACTCTAGAGATTCTTAGGAATCCAACATCAATCAACTTCTAGCAGATCAAATGCAAGAACAGCAGCAAGCCCTTTCCATTCAACAGCAACAACCAATTCAATAACAATATGAGTCAAAGGCTAACCCATTACAACTCAACAGCAATCCCTTCAGCATATCTTGTAACACTAGCCAAAGCCACAACCCAATATTCCCATGGGCATCATCATTGCCTAGCAATTTTCCATAGTGAACACAAAGCTTTTTGTCCCTAAGTTTGACAAATCCCTAAACAAGGGCAAGCTCAATTCTTGGATTCACTCTCTGAAAGCCTACTTCAAAACTTAACCTGCTCTTACATTGGATGACAGTTGGATGCCCTTGCTCTCTTTTGCGACCTTCAACAGTTGACGTTCAACTTGGGTAAAACCAAGGTTGTGATCTTCAATAGATCGAAGAAGTTCGTAGACCCTCATTTCATTTTCAGAGGAGAGGAGATCGAGATCACCAACGCCTACACATACTTGGGAGTATGGTTTTTAGGACCCCATTTTAGTTTGTGACTGGCCCTCCGTTGACGGGTCCAAAAGTCTTGTCAAGCAGATGAGGGAGAACACTCAATGGTAGGTCCCAATCAGACCTCTCTCGTTTGGTATGACGTTTATCGCGAGTATATGGCCCTCACTCTTGCAAAAAATTAAAAGAAGAAAAAGAGGGAAAAACAATGAATTACCACCGAAAGAGTTCTAACTAATCCTATGGCTAATATAACTAAAAGAAAACTAATCTAATCCTAACTAATTATAATCTATCCCGGGAGAAAAAACTAATAGAATGAATTACAATGAAAGGTAATATCTAGACAGCATAAATAGTTTATGATAACCCAAAGATGTTAGCATAATAATATTGCAGAAATCGTCTCAAATAGTTGAAAAGGAAATCTGAAACATCATCCCTACACTCACAAGAAATCACAACAACATAAGAATCTTGAATATTAAGCACATAAATAGTTCATATGATCAATACCCAGAAAACTTAATCAACAAATACAAGTTAGAATAGTCCCACAAGCATTTGCAAACAGTTACAACTTCAAAAATGTCTTCTTCTCTTTATTATTCAGAAGTAATAGTACCATATTTGTTACAAAGGGAAAAAGTCTCTCTTCCATTCAACTAGCTCTCTTTTATAAAATAAGAAAGAGACTTTTCAACTCTCATGACCAATCATTTTGTTTTCCCCTAATTTTATATTTTTTATATTTCAAATTTCTTTTACATTTCAAAATTTTAGATGTGGGAGTTACAAAAGGGAGCTTAAGGGACTCCTGGGTGGTTACATTCGCCTTATGGAAGTTTACAAATGATATTTATCTAAATTTATTATTCATTCTGCCTGTTGGGTCATTTTCTAAATTTCTTGGGTCATTTTAGGTGGTTCTAGCTGCTCTGTTGAACGAAATCATTCTGGATTATTCTCCTCCGTCTCATCTTTCTATCGAGCTATTGTTGGCTTGATTTTGTTGCATGTAGCTTAATATATAATTCTTTGAAGTCTGCATACTGGGCTCTTCATCCAAATTCGGGTTCCTTCTATGTTTTTCATTTTCAGACCTTTTATGTTTAGCATCAGCCAACACTTGTTATCCCAACCTATTCTTCTCTCCTTCAGATTTCCATTGAGCCCTCCTGGCCTAATTTCGTTACTTGTAGCTCCATATATGAATGTTTGAAGTCTGCACAGTCCATTTTCTCCCCAAATTCGTGGTTTGTTGTTCTCTGCAATTTCTAAGATTTTCTGTCACTTTTATAACCTTAAGGCCTCTTCCATTGCATTCCTTTGTTTGATACCTTTCCAACAAGGTATCATGGGCTCAATTCTGACACTTGTATCCCAAGATATGATCGTTTTTAAAATGTTGCCTGAATGGTATTTCGGAAGAGTTGGTCGGGTCAGAAAAATTGGTCGAGTCGAAAGATATGATCGAAAGGGAGCTGATCAGGTCGACAAAATTGGTCGAGGCGAAAGGAGAAGACTGTCATCGGAAAAATTGATCGGCATGTTCTGTAGCATTTTGGTATGGATGAATTCTGACAATGAAGAGGGCTCCAAGATTGAATGTGGGCCCGACGGGCCATGTGGCAAGTTCCATGTTAGTGCCATGTTATATGGCACCAATGAAAAGGGGCCACGTGGCAGTGAAGTGGCAATGGTGAGATTTGACTTAGGAAACTTTGAGAGGCCATAACTTTTGATTCGAAGCTCAGATTTAAGTATGGTTACAACCGTTGGAAATCTATTGACTAGCAGAATACAACTATGAAGTTTAGTTAGAACAAATAAGAGAGGAAAAGCTCAATAAATAAAGGGAAGGATAAAAGGGGGAAAAGATCAAATGATTCCCCCAGATACATCTCAAGGCTGGAGCAATCGTGAAGAAAGGATATCGTGCTAACTTGTTCTTGCAACCATAAAAGAAGACATAATCAGTGATGTGATTAAGAGGACATCTGCCAACATAACAGAAACATTATATTTCCTTTCCTTTAAGCAAACTCATGAATAAGTCTAGATTTTGAAGAACATGAAGAAGAGAGGTTTATCAAAGGCAATCATCTATGATCTAAATTACATAAATATCATGATAACTGCATGTATCTAATCTCCAACACATAGAAAGGATTAGTGACCTTATGAATCAAGTTAAGAGTTGTCCAATATATCAGAGTATAAACATGAAGATGTTAAACACCATATGCTAACGAGCTTTGAATAAGTCATCTAGGGAAATGATTAACAACCTACATAAAACTCATTCAAGACATGTACTAGATCATCAAACCTTACAGCGATATAAAATCATTAACCACTTGGAAAACTGTATAAGATAGGAAGACAATGTGTCAACCACACATACGAATGTCAACGAAACATCATAGATAAACTAAGAATCATGAAGACATTTGAAACCATAAGATCAAAAGAGATAATAAACCTCCATCAACGCAATCATGAGTCAAGACCAAACCTCAAATTCCTCAAAGTAGGCAAAGAAATAGCATCATACTCGAGCAATAGAGGATTAGGCAATATGCTTAAAATTTTAGTAAGGGGTAGAGACATTTCCTTTAGCTTGTAAAAGCAAAAGTAAAGGGGGGTTGTTGCGGCCACAACAAATGGCGACACACTGGAAAAATGAAATATCTTTGTCAATAGAATTCTAAGGCCCATACTTCAGATCTAAGTTTTAAGATAATTTCAACAAACTGCAAACAATTTTTCAATAATCATGGGTACCACAATGATGCCAAAATTCTAGAAGATATAACTCAATATTTCTAGTACTTGTAATCTAACACACCATTTTCTAAGAGCCAATTAATAAAATAATTTTTTTTACTGGATGCACACTTCAGGTTAGCTTTAGTTCAACCATGTGCTTTCACATTTATTAACAAGCACACATCTACATAATTGTGTTCCTCACCCCTCTTCTCTCGGAATTTCTTTGCTACCAATGAACGTCCATAGCTCCGACAAAGTTGCCTCGATACATTGCAAGCATAGCCCCCCTACCAACAGACGTCCATACCCTTAACAAATTTATGTGTATTTCCCACACTATTAACAATTCTTTCAACTTCCTTTTTTATTTCAGAATATGTTCAACCTTTTAAATTCTGTATATAGATATGCATAAGCACATATGATGTGAAGGAAGTGGGGTGATATGAGAGTTACTTTGATTTGTTGAGTAAATATTATGCATTTTAGTTTAACCCACGAGTCTCCCCAAAAACCATCATAGCATTGGCCATTTCATTAATGTGAAGTGGATGGAGCTCAAAGAAAAAAATACAGACACTTTTTTATACTTATGGATTATCATGGTACACTCAATGGGCACATGTGTCCCACCACAAATATCAGTCCATACCTACAACTGAGAACTTTATAAATGTTCATTCAGATAGAGCAGCCCATGCATCTCATGATTTGTAAGAAAACATTTCTATAGTATGTGACCAAAATTGGACCAGCCCCTCACTCAAATTTAAAGAGTAATCCTCGAAGCAGACTAAGAGTCAAGTCAACTCAGGGAAATATCAGCATCCAAATCAAAAGATGGAAGCACTATGTACAATAAAAAAAAAGACTGAAATCAGAAGTCAAATTCATGAAAAAGAAAATTAAACTAAAAGAAATCTAAAACTAAAATGGCAATCATTAAAAGGGTGAAAATTGGCTGAGAAAGATAAGAATAGAACCCAGCATCAAACAACAAATTTGGTTCATCAATGAAAGTGTTTTCAGTGAAATCTCGGGGAGGAAGCCAAGGACAATAAATCAATCAAAAAATGTTACTCATTCAACATCAAACTCGACAAAAAAAACTTTGAACTGAAAACAAACCAGAACATGAAAATTGATGAGCTAGTGGAAAGATTTGCAACACAATTCTCTAATCCAACTATTACATACGATTTTCCTTAGTGCCACACGACGATTCCAGGAATTTAAGCAACATGAGTTAATATAGATGTTCAATCAAAACAGATTTTCCAAATAAAAAAAACAATTACATGGAACATTCCACAAACCCATAAGCTCTTAAGATTTCGTGAAGTGAACAATTCCCTTGCATATTTGAACATAATTAATTTTTTCAACAGAAAATACATTTGATATTTCTCACCAGAGTGTCATTTTCTTTTTGTTATAAAAGATGACCATTAGCTACACAAACCCAAATAATTCAATCTAATAAAGCAAAGAGAAAAATCACAGTTATGGAGTTCATCAAAATAGTCATGAAAAGGACTCCAAATATCAACTAGATCAAAAACCAAGTAAATAAAAGAGACTATATTTATAATGAGTTGTTGAGTTGGTGGCAATCTGGTTAATAAAAAATTACCACAAAAGAATATGATCAGCCAAGTTCAAATTAAGACTTCCCTAAGTTGTCTTCATTTCAAGAGAAAAATTCAGAGTCGCTGGTTGCACAAGCCATTTTCTCGACCCGCATACAAAACAAAACACTGTGATCATCTCTTAGGTAGTTTGGGAAGAAATTCTCATCTTAAATGACTGACTTATTTAAAATGAAATTAAACTAAAACGGAAAGTAAAGACTAGAATTAAAATTAATTCTAAGAAAAGCATGCTAAGCTAAAGTAAACTTAAACTAAGTTGTTTGTCATAAAACTCATGCAAATGTCAATGATGTCATCAAGTATTCATCTATTGTTCAATTAGTCAACTATCACAGCATTCTTCCCGAAAATGAGTACTATGTGTTTTCCCTTAGTGTTTCCTTCAACAAAGGACTTCAATGTCATGATGGTTGTGAGATTTGGATCTTTGGATACAATGTCTTGTTTCTTAAATCAAAATCAATCAAATAAAACAAGTAGGACCATTAGACTCCAATTGCACCTATTTTCTAAAAATATCAATCCACCAACAAGCATTAGTCTTGGAAATCTTATTCAAAGGTTATCAGCATTACACCCCGAAGTATGTGTTTCCTCCTATTATTAATTATGATAGTGTGGAACACTAGCACGATCATCTTCATCCTTGTGAGTGGCAAGAGAAAATCATCAAGAAACGATAGTGATTAAGACACTTCGGAAAGGTGTGAATGATCTTAGGTCACGACCTAGATGGATTGACTTCCCCCACTCGAAAGAAGATGCAATTAGAAATCAAAATTGAATGAAGCGATTAAGATTTGATTTCTAACTGGCAATAAATTAATGTTTGTCATAATGGGAAAATCCATGAAAACGATATCCTCAAGTTTCCAAGAATGTCCCAAGTAGATAAATCATACATTTCATTTCCTTGAGATTACATATCGCATAGAATATAGAGGAAACTAAATGGAAAAAGAAAAGTGTATAGCATGTCTCTCTAATAGATAGGTTTTCCGTCAAAAATAATGAGACATATAATCCAGAAAACAAAATCTACAAGCTCATGACTACAAAAGATCAAGTAGAAGATATTCCAAACTAACCCAAATAATTTGTATCTTTTTTTATTATGAATAAATTGATTTAGGTTCAAGCAGTGTTGAAAAGTGTGGGACTCAATAGATTGATGAGTTACATCCCCCCAAAGGAATTCACATCTTGAAAATCATTACCATGACTGAAATGAAAACAAATGTTGAAACTCAAAATTCGGTATCTTAAAAGTTGCATCGACATATTCCATAAAGATACCGACAATTCCCAAGTATTTGAATGGATTTCAACATGAGAGAAGTGTGTAATTTTCAGCCATGATACAAATCAGATTGCTCAAGAATGAAACCATAATGAGTGACTCGGGATTAACAAATCTAAATAATGGAAGATATCTTACAAAAAAAAATCAGCTTTGAAATACTCATGATTGACAGTGGTAGGATTGAGTCTTTGGTCAACCAACGAGTTGGGGAATAAGATGATTGGTTCCCAAATAATTCTCTGAAGAAAATATCAGCCAGAGATTAAAATAATCATGTTGTCCACAATGCCAAAACATGTTTCTAGGCATCCTGAAACAATTTCTCTTGTTGATGTGTATTAGATGAAAATTGGATGAGGAGAGAAACAATATAAGAGATGCAACTCATCTTCGAAAAACTAATTTAACATAGCATAAGAGATAAGTAGTCAATGCCCAGAAATTGAAACTAAAAGTGCTAAAAGAAAATAACTCAAAAGATTAAAAAAAAAAAAAAAAAAAAAAAAAAAAAAAAAACAGCAAAGCTTATTATGCTAAAAAGGTCTAAACAGAAAAATCATGTTGGTTGAAAGTGATCAAAGAAAAGAGTGGACTTGAAAGAAATTATTTGAACAACTCCAAACCCAAAATAATCATTCAAATAAATGCAAGGAAATGGAGTGGTTTAAATCTCAAATTGGCATAATTAGTGACTCAAACTTGCAATTCACTGTGTTTGGGACAACAAGCCCAGAAATCATAAAAATATCAATCAAACAAATTTTCAGATTAGAATCATGTGGATATGAGATGGAACATATATGAATGTCAATTTTCATGACAAAAGAGAATAAATAGTATCATTTTAAAATATCTCACTTGCGAGATAACCCAATGCTTCAAAAAAAAATTGACATGGTGATCAAACATAAAAATTAGGGATCTGAAAACTACTCAATACATAGAAAAATGTTTGAGAATGAGATGAAGCAAATTTTCCCCATATCAAAATTACATTGAAAAATTCAATCAAGGGAAAATTAATGTGCAAGCCTTGTATTTATTTCCACGCCTGCCAAGAAACTCATTTATTGTTCAGCCAATAGTAATGAAAAAAGAATGTGAACAAAAAAATAATTAAACAAACTAGAAAGCAAAGATAAACTATGCAAAAGAAAAACACTAGTCTATTCTACTCTACTCCTATTGTAGGCTACAAATGGCTAAAAAATAATTCATTGAGAATGAAATGAAGCAAATTTTTCCCATATCAAAATTACATTGAAAAATTCAATCAAGAGAAAATTAATGTGCAAGCCTTGTATTTCTTTCCACCCCTGCCAAGTTGTTCAGTCAATAGTAATAAAAAGAGAATGCAAACACAAAAGTAATTAAGAAAACTAGAAAGCAAAGATAAACTATGCAAAGGAAAGACACTAGTCTATTCTACCTTACTCCTATCCTACGCTACAAATGGCTGAAAAATGAGTCATTGAGAATGAGATGAAGCAAATTTTCTCAATATCAAAATTACATTGAAAAATTCAATCAAGGAAAAATTAATGTATAAACCTTGTATTTCTTTCCACCCCTGCCAAGAAACTTATTTATTGTTCAGCCAATAGTAATGAAAAGAGAATGCAAACATAAAAGTAATTAAACAAACTAGAAAGCAAAGATAAACTATGCAAAGAAAAGACACTAGTTTATTCTACCCTACTCCTATCCTACGCTACAGCTGGCTAAAAAATGAGTCATTGAGAATGAGATGAAGCAAATTTTCCCCATATCAAAATTACATTGAAAAACTCAATCAAAGGAAAATTAATGTGCAAGCCTTGTATTTATTTCCACGAAACTCATTTATTGTTCAGCCAATAGTAATGAAAAGAAAATGAAAACATAAAAGTAATTAAACAAAATGGAAAGCAAAGATAAACTATGCAAAGGAAAGACACTAGTCTATTCTACCCTACTCCTATCTTATGCTTCAAATGGCTGAAAAATTAGTTATGTAAACTCATAATGTTAATGTAGCCATCCATGTAATCTCAAGCCTGCAAACATATGTTCAAGGCAAAATATTAGAAACTGAACTTAGAAAAAAGATAGAGTAAAAGTGGGATAAATTAAAGCATGATAAAATCTATTCACCATATTAAACATGTGACAATGATAATTCATGGGAATTCTATCCAAGTAAGATTTCTCCAACCATGTTTCAATTCTATCATAAAATCTACCATGACTATCATAGAATTGATGGAGAGATTTCAATGGAAAGTAGCATACAAAATGAAAACCGTGCATAGAATGTGTGAGATGTTCTCAGTGAGAGAATCTATGTGCTAATAAATTTGTTTATCCCTTAAGACAAACCAAAAGAATAAAGGCCTGACATAACCATCGGTATAGACCAAAGTGCCTCATTATCCTGAAAAGCCTCCCTGGACTCACACTTCAAGTAACCATTAACTTGAAACAAATTAGTGGAAACAAATGATCTACATAGACTAACATCCACCATGGTATGAAAGGTAATTTGAAGATAATGGTGAGATCCACTAGTATCAATAATATCCATTAAAAAACTACTTAAACAAGAAGATTCACTATTGATCAAGAATGAAGATGAGAAAGAAGACGTTGTTTGATATACATCTACTATAGCATTCTTTGTATCCCATGAAAAAGGTTGATAAGGCATAGAATTAATAAGTTCATTGGAAGAGGCAATATCCTCACTATCTTTCATATGTACATTGACCCCATCTAGTATTTCAAAAGGAGTCAACCCCATTGAGTCTATTTGAGTCAAATGGTGGGTGGTTTCCTGTAAAGTCAAACCATTAAAGATATCAGGATACAAATGAGAATAAGTTGAAGAATTAAAAGACATAAAAGATTCTCTAGAACAAGAAAAAATTGTAAAAAGTGACTCCTTGAATGGTATTTTCTCCTCTTTAAAAACATTGTTTGATGATTGTGAATTGTTGGGCTCCATACTAGGCATGGTTTCACAATCAACACATTCTTCCTCAAGATGGTTTTCCTCTTCCAAGTTAAAAGTAGATTGTTGAGATATAAGAGGTATCTCTTGCAAGTTTATTTATTCTCCTGAAGTGAAAAAATCAACACGGTTGTCTTGCTCCTGCACCATATGAGAATATGAAATATCTTCCAAAGCATATTCATGGTTAAAAGAGAGAAGCAAGTCATAAGAATCATTAGACAAGAGGTTTCAATAAATGATCTATCGTCAATAGGAAAACAATCTTGCTCTATGTCACTTGAACTATGAGAATTTAAAACATCAGGACAATCAAAATCAGCATAAATTAATTTCGAATTATCCATGTGTGAGGAATGCTTCATTTTAAGTGTGTTTAGATTTTCTTCATTAACAAAATGATCATCTTTCAAGTTTTGCTCCATAGCTCCCTCCTCCATTTCTTGTGATGCGAAAGAAGAGAGAGGATAATAAGAACATGACATAACCATCGGTGTCACCCGAAGTGTCCCATTATCAACAGAAAAATCCTCCTCTTGGGCAGCGATAGAAAAATCTGAATTTGAATTTACAACGAGGTCTATTTTTCATCACAAATAAAGAAAGCGGGAATGGAGCGATAAAAGGGTACATATATTTCATTCAGAAAAGAATTCTCTATCTGATCTATATCTCCCATGGTAAAAAAAGATTCAGACATATGAAATCCATCTAAACCATTAGCATTTTTAGCATTTTCATTTAAATACAAATCAGCATGTGAAGAAATATTAAAATGTGATTTAGATTTTTTATCCATTGATTTGTGTATTTCATTAATAAGAGAAACTAAACAGGAAATCAAAACATTCGTAGAGGACCTAACATCTAAAGGAAATATATAGCAAAGATGTATAATTCTGATAACAAAATCTTTAAGAAATTTCTCTTCATTCTTCCTAAGTTTTGAAATTTCTTCAAGCAATTTATTATAATCATAATTCTCAAAAGCATGTAAAAATTTACGCATAAATTGTTTTCATCTGTGAATAGAGGCGGCCGACAAATTCTCACACTATCTCTTGACCACCGTGCAAAAGTGAGAGTGAACAACATGCAAATGACGTTGTCATTAGTAATATTGTGCGAACCACAAAATTTCCAGAAATTAAAAACATGTTTAGATACAGTTGTCTCACCTTCGCCATCAAATCTTAGTTGCGACAAGAAGTGTAAAATCTTTCTAACAAGTTTGGGAGGTACATTGCCAGAAAAACACCTCCATAAAGAGATATGGGTTGGAGTCATTAGTAAATTAAAACCAAAATTAACAAGAATGACTCCACCAGCTTAGCTTGTCATCTAGCCCTCCTAGCGCCATTTTTGTTGACGTGTCCAAATGACCTGTCAAACAGATGAGGGAGAACACCCGATGGTAGATCCCAATCCGACCTACTCTCATTTGGTATAACGTTTTCCACGAGTATATGGACCTCATTGACGCTCAAAATTAAAAGAAGAAAAAGAGGGAAAGACATTGAACTACCCCGCAAAGAGTTCTAACTAATCCTAAGGCTAATATAACTAAAAGCGCATTAATCTAATCCTAATTAATTTTAATCTATCACTGAAACAATAACTAATAGAATGAGTACAGTGAAAGTGTAATATCTAGACAACAATAATAGTTCATAACCACCCATACATGTTAGTGTTGAGCTCTAGATCTACCTAAGTAAATTAGAGTGCATTTATTATCAATCTGGTGTTTGTAAGACTTAGAGGCATGTCCAAAGTATATGGATTTTAGAGATAGTTTTATCTTTTATGGAGATAACCCAAAGACTGATTCTAAGGCTGAATGTGAAAGAGATGCTAAGCTCCTATTCAGAAGTCATCTTCATAGCTCTCATGACAATGATCAGCACTTGTTTTCCAAATGGTAAAAACAGTGAGCATAAAACCTATTCTAAGGCTGATTATGTAAGAGGCACTAAGCTTCTATTCAGAAGTCGTCTTCATAGTCTTCTTAATAGTAATCAACATTTCTAGAGAGTGAAAACGATAAGCATTCAAGAGACAAATTAAAACCTATTAAATGTGGGAAGAATGAAACTCCTATTCAAGAGATGCATTCATCATTCTTCTTTCATTCATTCACTAACATCAAATCCAATCAAAATACTGAAAGCATGAAATAACTCAAAAGGCATTTAAAGCTATCTTAATGCTTGAAGTTTAACTGTTCATTGAGTTCTCATTCAAGAATCCTTTCACAATGATGAGTAAGTCTTGAAAACATTAAGCTTGTAACTGATCTATAAAACTCATTTACCTACAGCAAGATAAAATCATCTACAACAACCAAGATCTAAAACATGTACTTTGAAAAATAACAAAAAGGAAAGAGTGTACTAGTTGGCAATGGGGGCCCTCCACTGCTTCCCTGGTACACTTGATTTAACTTCAGCTATGAAAGTACTCCAACAGCATTCAAATCACCATGAGCATTCAAATGAACAAAAACATAGATCTGATCTTCAAGAGTGTAAAATCTCAAGTCTCTTCATTCATCCAAAGGTGTCTTACTAGCTCAATCTTAAGAGTATTTATACAAAAGTTTTAAAACCATAAAAGCTAAAATGTCTCCTAAATATCATAAGTAGATCCACAATATCCTAAGAGGGTCGAATGCCTCTTCTAGATCCTCAAAATATGATCAAAATCCCACGAAATCAAAAACTGTCCTAGATTTAATGCTGCAACAGGGCAATTTCTGCTGAACTGGCCCCCTTTGACCGGCATTGACCGAGCATCTAACAGTCTCAGATTTCGAATCTGATAGCTTATTCACCATCCTTGTACATTTGGGAACACAACCCAAGTGTCGGATTTCACCCAGGTGTCCTGCAAGTATACAAATGACGGAGCTATTACGGGATTTGGCGAAATCCTGTAATTTCTGCTAAATTTCCAATTTTAATGCAATAATTTAGAAAATTTAATTCTGAAGTTAGAGGATGACAAATTTACCTTGGATAGGCTATTTTATGAGAAATGTGGAGTAAAATCAAGGAAAATGACAAATAAAGAGGCAAAAAGTATGGTTTGTGAAAGCACAAAAATGGACTCAACAAAGAACTCGGCTTATCATTCAAAGATAAATCATATTGATGTTCAATATCACTTTGTGAGAGACATAGTTGAAGAAAATAAGGTGTTGTTGATGAAGGTGGACACTATGAAGAATGTTGCAGATTCATTAACAAAATATGTGAGAACTAAGAAGTTCTCTTGGTGTAGAGGATCTATGGGGATTGTTTCCTTGCATTGTTGAATATGTAACCATGCAACCCCCTATAAGAAAAGAAAAAAACAATTGGGAGAGTGTTGGTTATGTGTTATATTATTTGCATGACTAGTCCTAGTGTCTGTGTTGTGACAGGCACATGAGCAGATTGCTCTCGGCAGTTGCAAGGTGGCACAACCCCCCCCCCCTACCTAGGGGATCATAGGGGGGTGGATCCCCCCTATCTGGGGGTTTTGCAAGGGGTCATATTCCCCCCTATGTGGATTTTCAGGGGAAACACCCCCAGGAAAAAATCATTTGATGTTTTTTGCATCCATTTTTAGTGGTTTTTCAGCACATGTTTTTTACCAGAGGTTTTCTAATTTTGGTTAAGGAATTAAGGTTGTTGAATAATATGGGTCAATGGATTATGGATTTGGATGTTGTGATGTCCTATATATATATTGAATTGTAAACAATGAAGACATATGATGAATATAATATTAGAGGTGTGAGTATAAGCAAGTTGTTGGTTTTCCCAGTTTGAGTTTCTAGGGTAAAATATTTGTGTAAAGTGTGTGTGTGTGTGTGTGTGTGTGTGTGTGTGTGTGTCTTTTTTGGTTTTATTAAGAATATATTTGCAGTAATTAATTGTACAAGGTTAAAATATAAAAAAGTTACAAGTGAATATGAATTGTCATTGGGAGTCCAAGAGACCTCTTGGAAGATGAATATA
>JASDQU010737655.1:419379-454633 GCA_032191745.1 Picea mariana
TGGTGGGGGATTGAAGAGGTGGAGGCCCAGCTGGAAGGGACTTAGTTTCTCAGTTTCGAATCGTGCCGACACAAAAGTTTGTAATTCATTCACTTCTACTGATTATATTTTAATAGAAACACTCTTTTCTCGTCCAATTAATATCTTGCAAATATTTGAATTGTTATTCCATGGGAATATTTGTTATGAATGTTGATGGATTATGTTATTGAATGTGCTAACATTATATATTATCACCATATTCTTGCATTTATTGGTTGTTGAGGACAAGTTGCAGGTGTATTTCTTTGAGTCAAGTGCTCAACGGTGGACTTCTTTGAACGTCTGGACGAGATAGGTCTTTTATATTGTCTTGCTAGCATATTTGTTTATATAGCATACCTGAGATTAGAGTTGATTTATGTAGTCATTTATGTTTGTTGTGGTTTACCCCTAGTCATAGAGAGATTTTCCTCGTAACATCATGCTCCACGGACATGTTTTTAGTGAAGTCTTGGAAGGCTGCTAGGTATTCTTCAGTGGAATGAGTTGGTTCACAATTATATTTTGGAAAGAGCTTCAAATAGTTTTTAGGGAGGTCATGAACATGCACATGCAAATTTAATGGGCCAAATATAGAAACAACCCAAGGATTTAAAGGTGTCGAGGGAGGTTAGTTTCCCCCATCTCTTTCTCCTCCTAGATTGGCCATAAGATTATGCGGGATGCGGTTATGGGCTTCAAAGGACGGAGGATTAACAAGGTTTTTCAAGAAGGGTTTAAGGGATGAACTTGCTTCTTGACATAACTCTATGGGAAAATTCTGTAGATCTATTAAGGGTTCAGGAGGTAGCTTTGAAGTAGAATATGAATCAACATGTATATTAATTAGCTCAAAATATTCGCTACTTCTACAAACAACAGAACGAGATATTTCCAAATTAGGGTTACCTAAAGACAAAGAGATTTGACATTCTCTGAGGTTTCTCCAGGTCACGAGCTTCTCTGGATCTAAGTATATTGGAGTATTCTCAGGATCTAGGTTGCTTCTAGTGTATCTTCTATTAGATGCTAGATATTCTTTATGTGGAGTCTCTAGGTGAAATTATCAATAGTCGGATCCCTGAAACTCGTTCACCTTTGAGTATGAGAACTTTCAATGTCATAACCCTAGGGAAAGATATCTTCAAATTTCATTCCTCAATAATGGTGGAATTTTGGATGTTATCCCTTGAGATGTTCCAGGCTGTCAATGGAACAATGTCAAGGCACCCTGGGGGTTAAAACTCACGATGAGCCTTAAATCCATGCTTGCACTCAAAGAAAATTGTGCAAAATTAGGTAAGTTTTTATCCCTCTCTTATAGAACTTTCAACTCTCAAATAGTCTCAATCCATATATTAAAACTTTTATCCCCAAGAGGAATTTGTCCACGAGTGTTCCAAACAATTGATTTTAAAGGTGAGTGAAATGATGGATTAGAATAAATACACAATAAACATATGAGGCACTGAGAAGAATGAATCTCATAGTTTATGGAAAAGAATAACATTCTAAGAAATTAAGAATTCAATAGTTCTAACAAATATATGAGATCGTTAAAACATGCATCAAACGATAGACATATTCAAACATTTAAATCCATGGAGGTACCCTCTGCATATCATTAAACATATGGAGAGATGACAATAAGTGGTCATTGTTAAGAGGAAATAATTCACTATCATAAGCATACAATACACAGTTACACTAAACATGTTATATAACTTGTTGCTTGAGCTTTTATTAATGGAGATATGATACAAGAAGCCAAAATGAGAGGGTGGATTTTACAAGAGTGCATGCACAAAAAGAAAGACAGGTTGAAACATAACGAAGGGGGTGAATCTCATGAATCCTGCAACCTTAAATATTTGTCTATTCCTGAGGGGTTTTGATCAAACAACTCTAGTTGTAAGAAACTCTTAAATTCCCCAAAGTGTTGACCAGAAAAATGAGCTCCTTATCTTGCTTTATAGGCCCTTCATTTGTAAGAAAACCATTCATTTAATATAATACTGCTTTTTGAAAAATGGATATTGCTTTTCATAATTTTGATACCATCTCTGGTTTTCTAATCGCTCCCATCTTTCCATCTTATTTTACTAGGTAAAAAATGATTTTTACTCATCGAGCTGTCAAGAGAAATGTTCCATTTTCCCGATCTACGCTTCTGCCTAGAGCTCTCTAGGTGATTCAATTGATTCTCATTATTATGTTGAGCGCTCTCGACCTGGGTTACCGATGAGAAGGGTTAGTCGTTTCCTCTCAGATAACACTACCAAATTAAAATAGGGCACGATTGACCAATCCTATGAATTCTGCCTTAAGCTCCTCTAATGCGCTGATAGGATTGGAAATTGCACCTTAGGTTAGATTCCAAATTTCCTTCGTCTCATAGATGTTGGATAATGATACTAGAGAAGGACAATCTCTCCTTTGAGAAATGCAGAACACACTCTCTCGACGTATGTAGCGAATATGGTTGATTACCTTCTCTTGAAGGGAGAGAATGAGTAGGTGGGTTATTGTCTATGACACCTGGCATCTGAGTAACTCACTTTTAGAAAGAAAGCTACTCGCAGACTAGTTTCGTCTTATCCTTTGGTTTTATCATATAGGAGTTTGACACGTGCTTGTGGAGACAATTGATCCAGTGAAAAGATCTGTCACACCTGTCTTGATCTATTGAGATTCGGGGCTTGCGTGGGTGTAAGTGTATGGACAATGATTACTATCCTTTGCTAGTTGAAAAAAATGGTATGATGATTGGTGAAAGGATGCAGATGTGATGCCAAATGTCTTGTTATGCATCGTATATTTTCCAACTGATTTCATAGGTCGTCAATTTATCCATCACCCTCTTTAAATATTCTTCCTCGTGTCTTTGTATGAACACACATCCCTTTCTCAATGGTTTAATTATTTTGAAAGAATGGGAGGGGGTGTGAAATTTTGAGTGATGTCATCTAGATCCCATGGACACATGGAAACTTCCCATTGGTCCATGTTAGCACTGATGTGGCTCTGGGGTCAGTCTGTGTGTAGCTGAGTTTGATAGGATGGTTGTAATCTCTAGTGGGCTCTTCTTGTGCAAGTGGAATTATCAGACTGCCTCTGGAAAATGACAAGTTGTTGTGTTAGGAAATTCATGATTCTTCTGAGCATCCTAGGTGGATTGTTGATTGGTTTCAGGTGTCTCCAAGTGTGCGGAAAGTGGGCAGATAGGTGGCTTGACAAAACCAGAATACCACTATCACAACCCAAAGGGAGATTTTTTACCTTATGTATTATGGTCATGTGACACCATTCTTTTCTTAACACGTGGCTCTCAAAACCACCGTCACACCCCATATGAGTGTTAACACTCAAGCACTTTCTCCATGTGACATTTTCCACCATAGATCAGGATCGCTTGTGATCGTTGGATGATCGGGCCCTGAACCTTGACTAGCGCTCAACTCTTAAACCTTGGACATATGATATAACCCCTATATGGAAAAGGATTAATCCTATTCAAAGTGCGATTATCCCCCTGCTATTCTCCCGATAAGCACCCAAGCATTTGAAATTTAGCCTTGGGCCCTTAGAGCTTAATTTTCTGTTGATTTCTCTTGGGTGCTTGAGCATCTGCTAACCCCTTTCAATCCACGAGATTTATAAGCTCGCCTTCAGGCTATGTCTTGTCAAATTTAGCCTCATAACCTCGATCAACATGCGTATTAGTGACTGGATCAAATCCAATATAACATGTTGTTTAACCATTGGGTGGATTTTTGAGCTTATATCAATTATTTGTATGTGTAGAGTATAATATTGCTAGATAACTATTATGTTACTCCCATTACGTGCAATAAAGTCAAAATGGAAACCCAAGGGAGAAGATTGTTTTTAAAATTGTCCATATCCTTTCCAATATTTTAAATGAACTTGAAAATATCATTAGACATCATCATATATGTTTTTCCAATGTATCTACCTATCCTCATCTTTTGACAAATCCTCCATTTTTCATACAAGAAATGGATGGAATCTAAAAAAAAAAAGTAGGAGAATTGAAATATTTAGTCATGGAGAGGTGAAAGGAAGATAAGAGATACATAGTGATGGAATCAATATGAAGCATCAATTGTGAAGAAAAAAATGGCAGTGTTAGAAACTACCATCTTTCGAGAGGTCTTCTTGAAAGATCTTGAGCCTCTCCACAACTTTGAGAATGTCTAGGAGATCGTGCACCTTCGCTTGGTTCTTTGTGTGGCCACCCAAAAATAGAAAATGCATGAGCTTATAATTTATTAAAAGAGAAAACATGCATAACTAATATCCCCCAATAGAGGTCAATGATTCCATAGCCTGAGAGAATGGCAAACACCACATTGTACACCAATCACCCTACAAAAATAAATACATCAAGCAATTGTTCATTTCAATCTCAAATACAAGATACAACAAAATTAATAAATTACCCCCAAAAATATGCAAGTGGGTCGTCAAGAAAATACATCCAATATCACTTCCAATGAGACAAAGTAGGGTAATCATAGAACTGCAAGTATACAAAAATGCCCAAAACTCAATTACATCAATCGAGGCCCCAAAAGTATAACCAAGAGAGAGTTGTAGAGGAATGCAGTCACCACCGATGGGAGTTATGAAAAAGGGCCCCAATGACATAAGTGACCCCTCATCAACGTAGATGGTGATAGGCAAAGGATAGGCCTAGCAACTAATCTTGGTGCTCTAAACTGACAATCTTAGAGTCTTGACTTGCATATAAGTTTGTCCACATGTTAGAATTATTTAAAAATAAAAGAAATAATGTTCATCCAATTCAATTTGAAAATAGAACCATGTTCACTTCCATGAGATCTTGGGATTCAACCTAGTGAATATCGTCGTGTCACATAGGTGAGTAACAACGTTAGTAGCCGGTAATACAAAGAGCATGCAAAAAGTTGTATAAATCATGTTAAAAATATGTCTTCCCTGTCACTGGTATGAACATGTGTTGCAGTTATTTATATACCAAGGGATAACAAACAAATTGAAATCAATTATGGATATGGGTTATACTATTGGACGACTAAAAACTATTCAACTATTAGTACACATTAAAATTGTGGATTTCTCTATTTGTGCACCTCACTTATCTCAGTACATTTTTTGAAAAGGTTTTGTCACCTACTCTATCATTTATGAAAGTCATCGCTTCCAAGGATGCTCAATCTAATAAGTATGCCTTCAAACCTATCAATTTGCAAGGAAGACAAACCTTACACAAGAGTTGAATAACCACTATGGCTATCTTTGGAGTGCTTAATTTGGATTTCGTATATAATAACTATGAAGGTACGTTGTCAAATGTTGTCATTCATACTAGTAGATATGACAAATATGAGGGCAGATATGTTGCTCAAAGAATTTATGTCCAAGCCATGTGCAGGGTTTTTTAAACACCCATATTTATTTTCAAGGGGTTATATTGAAGGTGTCATTATTGGTTGTGGCCGGGGTTTTTTGAGATCCATTATCAAGGAAGGAACTGTAAATGGTTTTGTGGATAATAGATGTGTGGACAATCTAGTTCTGGATACTTCCATTGATTAGCAGGTAACCATTGATTTGGATCTTTGTTGATGAGCATGGATTTCCAATTTTTGTGAGCTCTATCGATGGGAATTTTATTACCATATTGGTAGATCCTTATGATTCCACTACTTTCCTCAAGCTTAATCTTTGAGAAAACGTGTGGATCCATGTGGTATCTCAACATTTAATCTATGCAGATAAGCAACTTGAGGATCAAATTATGTTATTTGAATATAAAATTTGTAGGGATTACATCATTTACTTGACTTTATGATTGTGTGGAGGTCTTGTGGTTAAGGGTGCAACCTCATCATACAAACCCTTGTTCAAAGATGTGGTTACAAATAAAACTACTACCACATCTTATTTGAATTCTTTTACACCTAGTGCATGTTGGGACCTTCATTTTTTTTAAATGTTCATTTTTGGGAAATGCCAAAGTTTTGAAGAAAGCGTAGCATGACCAACTGGAAAAGGGACAGTAGCAGAAATCAGTTAGAAGAGATGAAGGTTAAATAAAAGTCTAACAACAACGGAGACAGCAAAAAGCATGACACGCCAACTGGACAAGCAGTTAGAAAAGCGACAAAAGCACCGGACACCAGCGGAAAAAGGTCGAAAAAGTAGCGGAACAAGAAATCCAAGAAGCATCCAAGATAAAGGTATATAGAGGAAGGTAGGGCGACGAGGTAAACAATTGGTTGGATTATTGGTTCAAAGGAGAGAGTTCCATATTTAATGAATGATCATGCAGGAGAGTTACTCAAGTTTTGTTTTTGTTGGGGTTGGGATCAAGTTATGATTGTTGTGATACTATTGTAATGGGTTTTGTGGATGTTATTGCACTTGCGTGGTAGGGTAGAGTCTATAATGGGTATTTGGGAATATATTTCATTACATAAGCTATTGTATGAGAGATATACTTATTATATGATAGTTTTGAGATGTTGATAATATAATGGATTGTTTGGGCCCTAAAATTATGTTATATTTTGTATGAATCTATGGTTTATATGTAGTGCAATTACTTCTATCGTGTGTATTTAGTGTTCAATCACTATCCATGAATCTCTTTGTGTATTGATGTATGAATATGAACATTGTAACGTCAAATCCGATGATGTGTTCTCTTCGATTCACTTCACCCCACACGTCTCAGGTGCACTTCAGGTGAGACTTCCTTCCCTTGTGGAAGGTTGAATATGCTAGCGCTCCTATTATACAATGATACCCTTTGTTGGTAACCTCCGAGAACCTTGGTCTGGATTTTTGTGCCAACAGATCATTTCGTTGCAAGGACCTAAGATTTAAAGTGAGTTGTTATTGGATGCCTCATTGTATATTCAAATATAATGTTGAGAATTGGTGAGAAAGAAGGTGTAACACATTTATACAACAAGAAGTTGAGGTACGACACAAAATTTTTAGGGTTGTGAAGAGTGTTGTCTTCTATTCAAAACTTGCAAGTGACCAGTACGAGATCTTTTGGATTAGATTTCCTGAAGAGGTATTTCAGTGGTTAGATCGGCTACAAGAAGATCTGAAATACAAAGATAGATCTAAAAGAAGATATAACTTGACCACTGAGGGTTTATCATCTCTTCATCGGTTAGATCATTAGTTCTCTCGTGCTGTGGACTTTTGGGTGCAGACTACTTTGGAAGGTTATATTATTGAGTTTGTTGCAGCGAACCACCAATATTTTTCCAAGGCTAAAGCAATATTTAAATAAGGAGCTCAAGGAAGATTGATGCAGGGAATTCCATTATGGATCAATATTTTATTTGTATAAGAAGGAATGTTTCATGTTCCTTTAGCTAACATGGTAGCGTAAACCCCTACGGGTGGGGAGGTTGATTTAGGAGAGGGTTCATAAGTTAGGTCAAGGAAGATTTTTTGGGAGATATGGGGGGGTGTCAAAAGAAAGTGAAAGAGACAAACAAGTGTAGAAGAGGGTTATTATTCTTGAGAAGAGGTGGCAGGAACATATGAGAAAAGTGATGAAGAGGTTCGATCAGTCACGAAAGAAGATAGGCTTTGAGAGTAGTCATAGGAAAGAGTTAGAAGAGTTGCGAGAGTTGAAGAGACACAAAATTTTGTCCAACCAATGGTTGAAGAAGAGATTTGGGGAAAGAAGCGAAGATTTTGGAAGAAGAATATAAGAGGAAGGAAGTCCAAAAGAGACGAATGAAAGAATAAATAAAACTACCACCACTGAAGAAGAATACTCAGTCGGAACCCCTGAAGAAGTTGCAGGAGAATCAGACCTTGTAACACCTGAAGTTAGTGTAACACTACAAACAAATGGGAACCCCCATATCAAAGAATTCCACTAAGGAGTAAAAAGAACTAGCCCTGAATCACCCATTCCCCTAGCGCCATCCATAAACCTAGTAATTTCTACAACAAATATTTCTGTCAATTTCGTTATTTATAATCCTTCTAGTCTAGTAAGTTCGAGTAGTAGTAGCAGTAGAAGTGTGGCGAGTGTTTTGGTTATATCACAACCAAGACCCTCGAGGTTCATCTTAATAGGATCTCCAATTCCGTCAATGGTACATCAACATGTAAGGTCTCTCACCCGATACCCAAACTTTTAAGGTAAAGGGGATGAGGATGTTGAGCAACACCGGTTTCTTTGTGAATCCATTTGGAGGTCTCGCGGAACTCTAGAGGCAAACAAATTGGTTGATTTCTAGACTACTTTGAGGGGTTGAGCTCTAAAGTGGTACATGAAATCTATCAAGCCAAGGAATAATCAAGGGAATCCTTTCTCTTTAGCCCAAGTGAGGCATAGGTTTATAGTGGAATTTTGGTTACCTCAGTCAAAGCAACATGCTCTCTTTGAGTTATGAGAGATAAAACAAAGAGACTGTGCATTTACATGGGAATATAACTAAACATTTAAGGATGCGATAGGGAAACTATCAAACCCTATACATGAGGATCATCAGAAAGAATGGTTTATTAAGGGATTGTTACTGTTAACCCGAATCTTGTTGACTAGACAAAGGATGGCTACTTTGGGAGAAGCATTGGAACAAGCCATGAAAATTGAGGCTATGGTAGGATATCCTGGAAGCTTGTGGGTAATGAGACTGGATGAAGATAATAAAAATTCGTAAATTCAAGGCCATATCTCTGCATTAACTGAGAAGATCCAAGATCTAGCCCTTCCTAGAATAGTTCGATCATAGTTATGGTGTATTGGTTGTTACACCGAAGGTCATACAACAAATGAACGTCCAAGATTGAGGGGTGTAGGACCCCCTACTCACCCGATGGTGCCTCGCCTAGTAGGACCATCGGAAGGGGTTACACAAGTCACCAATATAACACCATTTCATGGCCCTGTTCAATACCGTGATTTTCTGAATCATCAAGGAGGCCAGAGCAATGAGTATTGTGAGATTTGTAGAAGTCACGGGCACTCTCTGAGGCACTTCCCTATTCTAAAAAGGTACACTCATGTTCTGAATACAATATATTGTGAATTTTTTGGGTCACCTACTCATTCTACTAACCAACGTAGAGCTTTGGATGCTCTCACCGACAGATTAGATCGTTCTGCATTCAGAGTCAATGAAACCCCTCAAGGGTTCGGAGAAGGTTGTCGAGGTGGGGGAAATATCAAAGGTGAACAGACTAGAAAATGAGGACAAGTTTGTTGCTACAACTGTGATGAGAAAGGGCATCTTGCAATATATTGTTTGCTTCCACGAAGACCATGGTGTGCACATTGTAGAAATAATACCCACTCCATCGAAGATTGTCTAGATATGATTGCTAAATGTGAAGATCCCGCAAGGAAAATAGGAGATAATTTGATAAATTCTGAGCCTAAATCCATAGCTAAGGGAAGAGTGCCCAATATTAACATTGTCACTAGAGGAGGAACCAAGACTGTTGCTGATATTGAAATTCCTCATCAGGTCAAGATCCAAAAGGAAGTTCTTGAGAATACCAAGTATGATCTTGTCAGATAGAAGGAATTCTTTAAGGATGCAATGGAAATGTTCAAAAAATTGTTTAGTTATTCCATGCTTGAGGTTGCAGAACCAATTTTTAAGCCAAACCATCACTAACTAAGAATTTTTGGAGAATCTCTCGCTTAGATGGAGCCCCCAGGTCAGTCACAAAAAGTTGTTGATACGTGGTTATATCTTTTTTCTGACATATTGGATGATGAACAATTTACAGTTGCAGAACACAATCAAAAGGGCCTTGTGAATTTAAGGAAACCCAAAAGAGTCTGTTGCTACTAACCTCCCAACAAGGAACGCAAGTAGGATACAGAGAAGGGAGAAGAACTGGAAGATAATTTTGGTTGAATGCTCACCTTGATGAATATGAGATCAAGGATGTTATGCTGGACTTGGGCTCTGATTTCAGTATCTTTCCAAAGAAAACCTGGGAAGCGATGGGAAAACCCAAGCTAGTTTATACTCCTATACAATTGCTAATAGAGAATCAATACTGCATTTATCCGGTAGGAAGGCTAAAAAATGTTGAAGTGGATTTGGTTGATGTCAAAACAGTGGCAGACTTTGAGGTCATTGAAATAATGGGGGAAAAGATACACACCCAGCTCTATTAGGCATTGACTGGGCCAATGCGAACTATGCTATAATAGATCTTAAGAAAGAAATTATGACCTTTGAATCTGATGGCATGAAAGTAACTCGACCTCTAGACCTGTATCAAGGTCCACGGTATAGTGATCTAGCAAAGGAAAATATGGAACATGATGTTCTAGATCAAATATACACTATGACTATAGGAAACCAAGCATATTACATTAATCCCACTAAATATGGATCCATAAGTTGGCGAAGCATTCAATCTATGGATGAACAATTTGAAGCTGCCTTGGACAATTGGCAGTAGGGAAGGTATGGAAATTTCACCATGCGCTGCGCAATTGTCAAGTCATTAAGATGGGTTGGAGCTAAGATAGGTAATTACCCAACATACAATGGAACCTCAGATCTACGTAGTTTCTTTGTTAACATGGAAGAAAAGGTTTCTACAAACCAGTGAGTTTCAACACTTGAAATAGCATTGAAGTATTCCCCATCCAGGTGGTGGGATGCTCACAAAAAAACTCTTTCTTATTTGGGTAAGGTTAAGCTCACCATTCAATATTGTTTCATTCCTCTGTCACAAGTCAATCGGTCTAGTAAGGATTAGAATTTAAAGAGTCAATCTGTAACTCTAGAACCATACAACAGGTCATCTAATCCAAGGGACCATATTGAATATTGCATTGGAGTATGGAAAGTTGTGCAACTACCTTCTCAGTTTCGGGTACACCAATTTTTGCATTCTTTGGGAAACATTCTGAAATCCTAGTATGTGCATGAGGAAACTAAAATACATAATGCTTATTGGAAGATGCTTAAGGGTCAATTCTGCCAATATTTCTCTTTTTCTAGTAAGTCTCCTGAAATCACCCTAGTACTGCAACAAATCAAGTGAATGTTATTTACTGATGAATATAAACCTAAATATCCTCCCATAGTATGTTTTGTGCATGAACATATASTTCACCATAGTTTTTATCCATCCCCCACAAGAGTACCCATGGCATGTAGTAAAATTGATAAAGATCCAGAGGATTCTAAAGACCTAGAGGAACTTAGACACTTAACATTCAAGGAATCTGCGGGAACAAGAAGAGTTAAAGAAACTATCTCTGATGATGTCAGTGGTTCACATAATAAACCTATGAAGTTGTGGAAAGTAAACATAAGGAGTGAGGAGCATCCTAAGATGGCATCTATAGGTGACTATTAGGATGAGCAAACTATGACAGAGATACAAGATCTGTTGCGGGAGTACGAGGATCTCTTTCCTAAAAAAAATTTAGAAATGAAGGGGATTAAGGGAGATTTAGGAGCAGAACAAATTAAAACCAGATTCTAAGCCTGTCAAGCATAGATCTTACCGTCTGAATCCGTGATTCAAGGATAAGTTTAAGAAAGAGGTTGATAGAATGTTAGCAGCCGGGATAAATTTCCCATTGGATGAGTCCGAGTAGATCATTCCTATTGTAATACAAAGCAATAAGGGTAATGATGATATAAGAGTCTGTGTTGATTAGAAGAGTTTGAACTCAACTTATGTGCACGACCCTTTTCCTACTTCCTTTAGTGATGAAGTTCTTGATCAAGTGGTGGGTAATGAAGCCTATTCTTTTATAGATGGATTCTCGAGCTATCATAAGCTTAGAATTGTGGAAGAAGATAAGAGAAATACTACCTTCACTGTAGAATGGGGTTCTTTTTTCTTATAATGTTATGCCCTTTGGACTAAAGAATGCCCTATTTGTTTTCTCTCGAATCGTTATTGCTGCATTCTATGACTTTATTAGTAAGTTCCTTGAAGTGTATATGGATGATTGGACCATGTACATCATGTTATCCCATATCCTAGGGATAACTAAGGATATTATGTATTGAGGCCCACAGGTCCTAGACATGGAGTATCGAGAGCCATATGACTTGAGATTGGCCTTGGAGGGCCCATATTTTCTTCAGTGCATCCTATCTATTAGTAGCAGCAACATACATCCCATCGGCCTGATTTTGAAGTAGCAGTGGGTCTTGCTCCATGAGGTAATGACTTTGGGTATCATGTTATGTGTCACTCTGATTTTCGAAGCATTTGAATATGTGCACTGAACTCTCTTTTGTTTCATGAAGTTTTCTTAGAAATTATGCTCTTTAACTTGTCCATACTTGGGGGGGTGACAAAGTGCCCTAGTAAGTTGGTTCCCTTAGGGATGAGGTGCCACTAGGTGGGTCTATGAAATGTCATCATCCATTCCTTCCATACTTACCACTTTCCATAATTGTCCCTCTCAACTTTCCCTTACATTGGTTCGAGCATTGGGTTTTCCAAGCTAGTAAGGGTTGTACCTTGCCTTGTGAGAAGAAGGGGCTAAAGGCCCAGAGGGTAGAAGTAGATAGCAAAGTTAAAATCCAAGATGAAACCTTGAGATGATTTTCCCAGGGATTCCCGAGAAAGCAATAAAAGTCTTCTCAGTAAGAAAAGGGGACCCGTAAAATAAAATAAAACTCAAGACCTAGTTGGTGGATAAGAGGTCTCATTATGAGCCGACCTATTAGGCCCATGAGCATGTAGCGATATGACACTACCATACATATGGTCACCAAACCAGGGAAGTGGCTCTTGGTGGCATAGCGAAGAGAAAGGGGGTATCATCACGAGCCATCCTTCTCATTTCCGTGAAATGATTGTGGGTAACGTTGTCACCATGGGTCACCACACCAGGACAATGTCCTCCAACTATTATCTTGAAAAGAAAAATAACTAAGACAAAGAGTAGAAGGAATTGAATGGGCTAGGAAACAATGGCATCCATGACAAGGTGCACCTGACCCTCTACATAGGCACCCACAGGTAAGACCTACATTTCCCTGTTATCATTGCACCCCTTGCCCAAACATTCCCTACACCATCTCATGCATTTACATGACCTAGATTGGTATTCACCTGGGAAGCACCCCACACCTGGGGAGGATTATCTCAACAGGAAATCCTGAGACCCTCTCCAAACCTGGCTTGTTAAATAGCATAACATCTTTGGGCACTTGTCTGGGTAAAGCGGGGTTTGATGCACATGTTTGGGTAACTTGATTATTAATGTGATTAACATTGCTATGATCCCTGTGACTTATGAGCCCATGGAGGGTGTATTTGTTGTTGTTGCAAGACCATTCCCAAATGAAAGGTACATGTGGGGAGATGATTAGTTCAGACCTCCCTGGGTCTAAAATCCCACAAGATGGACGTTGTGACCCCAGCTAGGGGCAAAGGGATACCATAGGCTTGCACCGGAGAAAAAGGAGGACGTTCCACCAGAGACACTTTGGCAGGCCTGGACCTAGGGGGTTCTTTCCCTTCCACCATGACGTTGGCCCTTGAAGGCCCCTGACGTCATCATATGGAGCCTTGCCATCATCCAGTTAAAGTTTTTGCATGAGGAAGGCTTGGTTGGCATGTGTGGTAGATTCTGATGCCTTTTGAGGCCTAATGTTTCACTTTGGAGGCCTAACATTCCATGAAGGGGCCTAACGTCACCATAGGAAGGGAATGACATCATCCCTAAAGAAAAAATTAGGGTTTTAAATTGTTAATTTTATGTAAAACTGTATTTTTGATGAAAACTGGCCATGTTGGCCTTTTTTGACCTAAAATGTAATTAAAGGTCATTGATATTGTATAAATGGAGACTTAAAACTCTCATTTTTTCATCATCTTTCAGTCACACAAGTGTGAGGTCTGAAATTTAGCCTCTTTTAAGGCTTATTGGCTGAAATTAAGTGGTGCACAACTCCTGGAGGAGGCCATTCTTGGTGTATTTTGGCATTTTCATGGTGGAAAGTCTTCAACTAGGGTTTTGTTACTAGATTATTCTTAATGAAGTAAGTAAAATATGAAATTCTTCTTTGTTTTGAATGGTTATGGTACATTTGTGTATTCATTTCTAAGATTATGAAATTGCTAGTTTGAAACCCTAGGAGAAAAGCACATGTTATTGTCTTTTTCTTTATAATTTTTCACCTACTTGATTTTGCTAGAGAACCTATCCCTTGAAGAATACACTAGAGCCCTACCTTTGTAGCACTCTTGTAGCATTGCTTCATCAAGCTTAACACATTTTATTTCAAGTTTGATCTAAAGAAAAAGGAAATTGCTAGGGCCTAGGGTTACCTACTTTCTAGCAATTTTTCCTTCTAGGGTTTTAGATGTTGAGGCCTTAGGTTATTAACACCTCAACTATCTTCCCCTTCCTTTAGCTCATCTATTATCATTTGTTGTTTCCCTCTAAGAATTGCCGCTGCAAACTTTGACTCCATTTACCTTAAAAGGCAGTAGTTCACACCTTGCAAGTGATTGATTGACCAAACAAACTCTTAAACCACCTACCTTAAGACTTTTACTAACTATTTCTAACTTTAGATTAGACTAACTTACTAACTAATTTGTTGTTGTTAGAAAAGATTGCTAGAGCCATATATAACAACAACAAATTCATCTTAAAAGCAAGATCAAAAACTGATAATACATTGTCATCATTGCTTCTGACAATTACTATCATTTTGTCAAGTTTATGCTATCATTTCGTGTCATTTTTGAAGCATTATTGAGGCATAATTGTGTAGTTGTTGCTAAATATATATTGTTGTTATAAATACTTATATTTCTTCAGCTTTTATATCAACTTGTTCATTTTATCAAAAGTCTATGGTTTTATGAAGCACTAACATCATATGGTACTTGCAAATAGCATCTTTTCTTGTTGTCTTGTTCTGGGAAGGTACACTTAAATATTATTTTGCTTCACCTCCTTGAAACCCTTGGAACTTTTGATTAGAGTGACCTGTGAGAGGGGTGGGACTTTCTTAATACTTTTTCCTTAGTCTTCTCAAACCCCCAGGTCATCGGGGACGTCTCCCCTAGGGTACCGCTCCTAAAGAGAAATAGGTGTCTTATTAAGGTGACAGTGATAGGACATTCTCCTTGTTATGCCAATTTAGTATTCACTTTCCTTTGGCTTTGGGAAAGTACAAATTTCACGATAACATAACCTATTTAAGGAGCACGTAGGTTTACCAAGGTTGGTGTTTGATCATTGCAAACAACTACATATTTATATAAACTTGAAGAAGTGTATCTTTTGTGTACCATTTGGAAATCTATTAGGACATATAGTATGCAGAGAAGGAGTTTTTGGTTGATCTTACAAAGGTTTGTTGTGATACTGAATATGCCTCCTCCTACGACTGCTAAACAATTGCAGTCAACATTGGGCCACACTGGATATTACCGTAGATTTATAAAAAAATTATGCAAGCATAACTGCCCCGCTGGATAAATTGTTGAAGAAATTTGAAACCTTCAGTTGGAAGCCAGAGTGTGACCAAGCCTTTGATACTCTCAAAGAAAAGTTGAGTACTTCCCCTATTATTTAATATCCAAATTGGAATGTGGAATTTCATGTCCACATTGATGCTTCTGGTATTGGTTTGGGTGCAATCCTTGTGCAACCTGGTGAAGGAAACCTAGATCGTCCATCTACTTCTCTATTAGGAATATTTCTTAGGCTGAGCACAACTACATTACCACTGGGTTTGGTAATGGTTTATGCTTTGCAAAATTTTAGACATTATTTGTTAGGAGGCCATTTTAAATTCTTTATTGAGCATTCTGCCCTGAAATATCTGGTTAACAAGCTTGTGTTAGAAGGCATAATTTGTAGATGGTTGTTGTTGTTTTAAGGGTTTTCCTTTGAAGTCGTTGTCAATCTAGGAAAATCGAATGTTGGCCTCGATCATCTATCTCGATTAGAATCAGGTGAGAGTGGTAGATTTTTTGATGATCAACTCCCTGATCAGGTCTCTTTCAAAGGGTATTCCACAACTCATAAGTGGAATCCGGTGGTTCGTGCCTTAAACTATCACTTGATCTCAGGCCAGTTGTATAAGTTGGGATTGGACAACATCCTTCGACGATGTGTACTTGATCATGAGCAGTCAACGATATTGTGGGAATGCCACTGCAGAGTTGTGAGAGGACATGTTGAAGGGAAAGCGACTTCCTAGAAGATATTATAGGCAAGATTATGGTGGTCGAATGTCTTCAAATATGCCGAGGATTACATCATGGCATGTGATGTTGATCAAAGAGTCAGTAAAACATTGTGTAGAGATGAGTTTCCCTTACATTTTTTCTGGTCTCTTTAAGAATTTGAGAAATGGGTAGTTGACTTTGTAGAACTGATCAATCCACCAACCAAGCACTCAAAGGCAAGGTATATCATCATTGCTACTGATTATCTCACTTATTGGGCCAAAGCATAACCAGTCCAAGATTACTCTATAGATACTACATCCAAGTTTATTTTTGTGAGCATCATCACTCGATTTGGATTCCCTCGAAGCTTGACCAGTGATCAGGGTGTGCATTTCATTAGAGAGACTATAGCCACTCTCACCCGCAAGTTCCTAATTCAACATCACAAAAGTATCTTGTATCTTCCACAAGAGAATGGTACGGTCGAAGCCTTTAACAATATTTTGGAGTGAGGATTAACCAAGGTATGTTGTACAAAAAGAGATGACTGGGATTAAAGAGTCCCTGCAGTATTATGGGATTAAAGGACTACTACAAAGAAACTGCATAAGTACACTTTGTTCCAACCAGTTTATGGTAGAGAAGCGGTTGTCCCTACCGAGTTCATCACTCCAAGATTATATATTGCGCACATCACTCACATGACAAATGATGAATCAGTTACGGAATGGGTCGCATAGTTATTGGCATTGGACGAAGCCCGCTTTTTGGCCAATTTTCATCATATTGTGGAAAAGGATAGGTAAAAGGCTTGACATGACAGGCATCTTAAGACTAAATATTTTGTGCAAGGTGATCAAGTTTTGTTGTACGACAATGAGTATCAAAAGTATCTGGAGAAATTACAAATGCATTGGCTAGGACCTTTTACAATTGTGGAAATTTGTGAGTCCATAGTTGTGAGACTCACACAACTCAATGGAATTCTCCATCCAGGATGGGTGAATGACGCAAGCCTAAAGCCCTACATTTATACTCAATAAGCAAAGTTTCACAACACTCTTGTCACCGGGAGTGAATAAAGTAGGTAGGATTTTCAATTTTTTTGTTATTTCCCTTTTTCTCTCAATAAAATGGTGACGTGTCCAACTATCACCTGTCGTAGAGTCTAGGTGTCATTGTCAGTTTGTCTAGCCCGAATATCGCATTTGTGGTAGAGGATATCTGAATCAAATCCTTTTGTATTTAGTAATTTCCAGATTTGAAATCTGTGCCTTGTCGTTGTCCCTTTGTTTATTAAATGCCATTGGTACCTTTTTGGCCAATGTCCTGTCATTACAAGTCTATGTCATTTATGTCCACCAATTGTCAGTACCTTTCCAACTAATTCATGGTGTGTTAGTTAATTTCCCATTTAACTAGTTGTCCCACTACTATATTCCCGCTTATGCTCTTTATTTCCCAAATCCCCTCTTAGATCTCGCCGCGATTGATGGTCATATCCGACTTTAATTTCAAGTTACCTCCACATTGTATCACCTAATGACTGCTAGTTATGTCACCTCCTTAATGTTACCTATAAACTCACCTCTATCTGATTACTCATCGTTATCATGTTTTACTCCAATTATTTGCATACCTAGTCCTTGAGGTCCTCAAGCACACTATGAGCCTGCACCCGCGCCTCTATCCTCCTGTTTTATTTGTTTACCAACGCAGGTGTTCCATGATGGTTCTCACTTTTTTCAAGGGAGAACTTCCAAAAGTGATTGTTCCAGAGGAATTTTATGATCCAAGGGTTGAAGTTCCTGGTGATCTCCATGGAAAGGTCGAGAAAAATTGGTTGCTCGAAATTGAACTCGTAGAAGCATCACAATACCCTCAGATGGCTATCCATACATTCATGGATTTCTCGGCCTTGCCGACTGGTGAATTTGCATGACCTATCAATGTTTGACATTACTAGAGAAGTCACTTGGTGCACAAATTTTCTTATTAGACGCATGCACAATGGTGCCTTATGGTTGGACAAGGGCTACCCCATCCATGTGGAAGACATTCACAAGTTGATTGGGTTATTCATGGAAGGGCAGGACATGATGCAAGGGTTCTAAGGTTCAGGGACACATGGCCTCAAGAAGGGAGAAATCATCCTCTACGACAAATATGGCACCAGGTGAGGAGGTCAGGGAGTACTCATTGACCAAATCAATGATGAGCAGGTATGTTGTGCCTACTATGTAATTGCAGGAAAGGTCATGAAGAACTACTCGTGAGGTGAGTGCACACTTGACGCCATAGCAGTGGCTGAGTTTAGAAAAAATGGAGCACCAATGAATTGGTGTAAGTACTTGCTCACAATAATGTTGCAGAACTGCACTGGTGTGCATGAATGAGCCATGTACATCATATATGGTTACTTGTTGGTCGTGTTTGTTGTGTGTAAATGGTAGCTGCCTCAGGTTCAAAGCGTTTCCCATGCTCCTGACAGTCATATCACCAAGATCATCAACCCCTGGCATAGTTGCATTACTAAAGCTCAAGAAAAATACCACAATGTTGCCTTTTTACAGTGGCACAATGAACTTATTTCAGCCACACAAAGACCGAGGATTTCGCAGGTGTTGCTCAACCGACACACCCACAACATTTGGTTCGACATGAACCAATATTTGACTTTTTTGAGACATTTAGGTGTGGCTCCATAAACATTTCACACTCCTCCTCTTCCTTTTTATCTAAATGAGGCAATTTTGGACAAGGAGGTCACTGCATGGCTTGGGGTCAACAAAGAACAAAAGAGATTGGGCGTCTCATATACGATGCCTGTGATATCACAATGTTCGGTTCTAGTACAGACCAGGGGTGTAGGCCCAAGTACTCTCACATCAAAGAGATATTGGACTTCCCCAGCATCAGACGACGAAGAGGAAGAAGGAGAAAATGAGACCTTACCCACGATAGTTCTGCTCCCATTCCCATCAATTCCAGATGATGCTACTATTTTTGGTAAGTAGCTATGTGAAGTATTTGCTACTGATTTTGCTTATAAGAAACTATGCTCTGGATTTCTGTCCATCTCCACCACTGACAACATTTTCATCAATGCTACTCCCATTTCTTCCCTTCCGCCACCAGCTCACACCACCACCCCCATTCCCTCTTTAGTTCCCATCATCACAATTATCGATGACCCAACAGTCAAGACCCAACCCACTTCTGTCATAGAGGAGATCACCCGTGTCGCTGCTACAAGATCCTCAAAAGTGTCATGCAATCTTGGAATTGTGCCTAGAGTGCATCAATGTCATTGGGACACTTCCTCTAGAGGTCCAGGATAGGCTCGCCCGTAGCCTTCGCACTACTTCACCTAGTCTTGACTATGTTGGCACTCCTAGTATGTCTGAGCAATCTATCGCTAGTGGCCAACCATTGGATTCATGGTTTCCTTTGTATCTATCCATCACCAGTGGCATGGTCTACACCGTATCTCATGACTCTTATGCGAGCATCCACAGGTCAACTTGAGCAGAGATTTCTCACTGCAAAAAACACAACAAAGAGCTTACACAACAGTCTTAATCGTTTCACCAAGCCATCATTGTAGCTAATTTAGTCAGGGATCATGAGCAAGGGTTGAAAAAAGAGGTCAAGTCCAATATTATGTCTATTTCCGACAAGTTTCTCCAAGTCTGACCCACATTCAGACATGTTGCTCCCAAGATCCCCGAGGATATCACCCCAATTGGGCCTTCACAACAACTTGAGCTCATTGTTGATGCCTGGTCACAACTAGCTGTGAGGACCAAAATCCTTCAACAAGAGATGGCTACAATCAAGTTGAAAGAAAAGAAGCAGCCCCAACAAATGATGTAGAAGGTCACATAGGCAATCATAGAGGGAAATCTCATCCAATACTCTCTTCATGCTCGCGGCAATGAATTCCACCAACTCTTTGGCATGGTTAACGATTGGGTCGACTTGTTGGAATGATGAAGTAAGTCAATCGAAGAGTTGTGTGAAAAGCTCAACTAGATGAATGCAGAAGTCAGAGCAATCACTGACCCGATTGAACAGGACACAAAATTTGCAGAGATCCTATTTGTGGATGGAATACTAGATGCTTTGGATAATTCTACTCGAGCTTCCAAGAAAGATCTCAGAGATTTCCGCCCTATAGTGCAAGTTGAGTATGTCCAGATGAAATAGCTCGATTCAATTGCATACACTAAATGGAATACATTGCTAGCTACTAAGCATGAGGACCCCAATGTGATAGAAACATAGGAGTTTGTTGTGGGCACCTTTATTTTAGCCAGAAAATGGCAGGATCAGGTGGAGCACTATGATAGTTTCCGCCAGCAGGCCCTCAAAATTATGCCCGAGTTGGGCCCTCTATTTGTAGAAGGCCATGGGAGAGAAGCGGAAGGTTGAATCATGGTGACTCAACGATTATGTTCGGGGCCTGTTGGGCCCTCTATTTTTTAGAAATATTCATTTTTTGGAAATGCCAAAGTTTTTAGAAAAGCATTGCATGACCAACGGGAAAAGGGACAGTAGGGGAAATCAATTAGAAGAGCTTAAAGCTAACTGAAATTTTAACAACAGCGAAGACAACAAAAATCACCATGTGTCAGCTGGACAAGCAGTTAGAAAAGCAACAAAAGAACCGGATGCCAGCAGAAAAAAAGGCTGGAAAAGTAGCGAAACAAGAAGTCCAAGAAGTGACTAGGAGAAAGGTATAAAGAGGAAGGCAGGGTGATGAGGTAAATAATTGGTTGGTTGATTGGTTCGAAGGAGAGAGTTCCAGAGTTAATGAATGAGCACATAGGAGAGTTACTCGAGTTTTGTTGTTGTTGGGGTTGGGATCAAGTTATGACTATCATGATATTATTGTAACTGGTCTTTTGGATGTTATTGTGCTTGCGTAGTAGCGTAGAGTTTGTAAAGGGTATCTAGGAATAAATTCCACTACATAATCTATTGTATGAGAGATGTACTCAGTGTATGACAATTTTGAGATGCTAATAATATAATGGATTGTTTGGGTCCTAAAATTTTGTTATACCGTGTATGAATCTATGGTTTCTATGTTGCGCAATTACTTGTGTCATGTGTATTTAGTGTTCAGTCACTATCCATGAATGTATTTGCATATTGATGTATGAATCTGAACATGGTAATGTCAAATCCGATGACTCATTCTCTTCAACTCACTTCACCACACTTGTCTCGGCTACACTTCAGGTGATACCTCCTTCCCTCGAAAGGTTGAATATGCCAGTGCTCCTAGACTACAGCGGTACCCTTTGTTGGTAACCTTCGAGAACCTCGGTCTCGATTTTTGCACCAATAGTGCATATATTGTGGACAAACTAGAAGATGTACCAATATTAGATGTAGCTTCTGAGGAAATCAGTGATATCCACTCCAACTTTAAAAATAGTGAAATTATCTCTATGTTTAATGGTTTTGGGCCTTCTTCTACATATTTGTATAAGTGGATACATGCAAATTGGACAGATGAGTATGATATTTCCCTTTGTTATAAAGGGGTTTTTATTGTTCTTTTTTTGTGCAGGAGCACCAAAGTCATCCTAGGGATGCCAAGGTGAAGAGATGCTACATAAGCTAGTTGTAGAAGACATGTTGTGAAACCTTCTACAGAAGACATGCTATGGAAGCTACTACATAAGACATGCTACATAAGCTTGTTGTGGAACCTTCTGTAGAAGATATGCTACATAAGATTGTTGTGGAACCTTCTATAGAAGATATGCTACAAAACAAGACAATGCTATTGCAGAATGTGATTGGTTGTTGCAGAACATGATTCGATGCAAAATGTAACGTGTTGCTACATAAGTGATTGGTTATTGCATAACATGATAGCACTGCTACAGAACATGGTAGGCTACAAAAATTTGTTGTGGAATAGTGGCATGTTGCTGAATGTTGTTGTAGAACATGACAGGTTGCAGATTATGGGCAATGTGTTGGACGCATTATAACATAATGGATGCACTGTTGAATATTGAATGAGCTATGGCTCATGCATTCTCTTTAAATTTTATGTTTAACTTTTACTTGAACCATAACTATTGTAGTAAACCAATATCACAAGAAGAATAACCATGCACAAGAACACAAGAAGTATCCCGGGAAACCCTTCTCAACAAGGGAAGAAAACCCAACCAATCCTTTTCTATATTCTTCAAGAGAAATACCTCCCACACCATCACCAAACCTAGCACACAAGAGGGTGTTGTAATTCTCATAATTTCAGACCACAACTTCTGAAATCATGAGATGACACAATGATAAGTCTGTTTCCTCATTGGGGATTCACCTTTATTTATATAAGACATGTCACATCAAATGATGTCTTTATTGGCACAATAGGGCCGACCTCAATAACTCAAAATATAATTAATAATTACCATATTAATTATCTTTTACATTAATGATATTTTATATTAATTATCTTTTACATTAAGGTGGGGCCAACCTGTACGCTTTACATAACAAATAGGGTTACAGGTAAGTCTAATTATTGAACAATATAGCAAGGGATCTCATACACCCACTAGTGCTCAGCCACTAGGGGCACATCCATCTGTGTTCAGCCACAGGGATGTCTCTCTATCTCACTACATATCACAAGAGAACCACACTCACTAGTGCTCAACCACTAGAATCACGTTCACCTGTGCTCATCCACAAGCATGTCCAACTCATAGATCTTCTTTCTCACTATGTTACACAAGAGGGTCATCTAGAATTTATCATCTCAACTCTTTGCTCAGGGGAGGCTAATACATTGTTTCACCTCTATCTCGTAACGATGCACCCAACTCATGGAATTTCACACATTCACCTGTGCTCAACCACATGCACGTCTAACTCAACAGATCTTCTTTCTCACTGCGTTACACATGAGAATCATCTTGAGTTCATATCAACTCTCTGTAAGGAGGAGGCCAACACAACATTCCACTTCTATCTCAGATAGGAACCACACACCCAACTCAGGGGATCTCTCTCAGGTCTGTGTCATAGAGGATGTCTCAAGCAACTGTAATAATAAACATGCACTGCTATAGGATGGATGCATGGAAAACATGCTTAGGATTGAAATGTTGTTGCAAAAGTGGTTATGGTAATTACAGATCATGATGAATCACCCTTGGTTGTAGAACTTCCCCACATAATGCTACGAACCAAGCATGAGTGAAAATAACAATGGTCATGAGGAAATTTGTCTGCATTGGAATAAGGGAGTCCATAAGACATGTTGAGGAAGGAGCACATTATTGAGTGGAGGCTGGAAGGTCGCACTGCAGAAAATGAGTCATTGGAAATGAAAGGGAAAAAGATGAAGATAAAAGGGCATGGGGAGGTTGTTTGGAAGTTGAAGGTGAACAATTTCTTTAAGGTAATAAACACAACATCAATAAAGATTGGAGAGGTGACTTGCAATAGGAGGAAACATCTCATGAGGAAGGGAGTGGGGAATGGTTGAGGTTTCCATGGCCTCTCACCTAGCAACTCAAAAAAATGTGTAAGCTCATATGTGGTCATGGAGTCAATTTATTTTATTCTATATGTAGATGAATAAAATAATTAGGGTTTTGCATATTATAATAATAATAATAATCTATTTTTAAGGTCACGGCCAAGCCAGCACACCAAATTGGTGTATGAGACCCCCTTGTTTGTGGGACAAGGGACCCCCCTCCGCCCAACGATTTGACTGGTAAAGTCTACGAAGGTATACATACCCTAACCCCCTCTGGATTTGAACCTGTGACCTCTTAAGAAGAAACACATGTTCTTAACCATCAGGCCCACTCAGGGTGCATATGTATCGATGAGTTAGTGAATTTTTATATTACTATGTATGGATATAAATTAAATGTTATTGCTTGGATGATTAAATTCTTTTGAAGAATAGTCTTCTTATGATTATGTCATGTAGAATGGGTCTTTGGGAGGACTGTGTTTTAGATGAACAGTTCGTTGTATATGGGAGCGATTGAATAGTTTGATGCACTATGTAATGAAAACCTATTTCCTTTGTTGTAATACATTTTTCTGGAGAGCTTAGTGTATGATGCTTGTGAGGATGAGCATTTTTGTTTGACTATGAACCTAAGCATAGGGTTTTCCTATCTGAGCACAAAATGTGTCTGTGCCACATAGAAGAAGATACGCGGGAGATATGAAAAATCTGCATATGAGGGAGGATATTCCCTTGGTTTATGAAATATTTGCGGACTAGAGGTTGAGAGTCATAACTTGTAGGTCTATGAAACCAGAAGAATGTGTGGAGGTGTTGTAGATGGGACAATATAGACTTGTGTTATGTTGGTGTGACAAAAGAGTAGATGATGATTGATGCACAACCCTAGTGGTTGTAGCATTGTTTTATGTGGAGAAATATCTATGGTTAAATTTATGCATAAGCTTTTTTAGAGCAGTTGCATTCTTGTTCATGTACAAGAGAGTGAATTTACATTATAAATTTGATCTAAGTATGTAAGTTTCCACAGTCAGTCATATTGCGTGAAGGGTTTTTGGATCATTCATATTTTAAAAGTTACTCTGAATGGTTTCTGTGACCAAAATGCATGTATGGTTCCAGTTGCCCAATTTGCCATTATGTTTTTGGAGTTTATTATTTTTAGAGGACATTGGATTTAAATTATGTAGATATATTAAAACAAATATAAAGTGAGCTAAGGTGGGTTTATCCATGTATCCTAGTTGAGGTAGACCTTAGTAAAGGCCTACTAAATAAAATGATTTGAAAGTGTGAAAACTCCAAATGGACTTAAATTCTATAATATCAGAACATAACTTTCTAGTGTTGTAATTTCCAACAAACAAGTCACCTCCTCCCAAGATTTGTTATAGATTAGTATATTGTCAACAAATACTAACACAAATTTTATGAGCAATGGTTTAAAAACATTTTTCATCAAGATTTAAAATGTGGAAGGTGCATTGATAAGGTTGAATGGAATCACCAAAAACTCATTATGGAATTCATGTGTTCTAAAGGTTGTTTTGGGAATGCCTTCTTCCCTCATTCTGATTTGATGATAACCTAAATGAATATCCAACTTGGTAAAGAAAACTTCTCCCCGCAATTCATGTAGTAATTCATCAATGATAGGATTAGGAAACCTATCTTTAATAGTGATCTGGTTGAGCTCTCTATAATCTAGACACATATGCCACGCACCATTATTTTTATAAACCATGACCACTGGTGAAGAGATAACAATTCATTTTGTCTAGATCGAATGATGCAAGTCTCTAACATTTCTTAAACCATACTCTTAATATCACCCTTTTGGGCATATGGGTGCCTGCATCATCTAATGTTAGGTGGTACACTTCTTAGTTGTAAGTGAATAACATGATCATGCTCTCGAGTAGGTGAAATATCTTTGGGAATATTTGCAAATACCCTAGAATGATTGTCAATAACTCTTTGGAGATATAAGGGAATGGAGGGTTTATCTATTTGAGCTTCAAGTGAGCATATTTGTGTAATTATACCATTTGTGGCCCTTTCTTAATAATTTTTTCATGTTGTTAGAACTTATCACTCTGGACAATATCCCTTGCATAAATTTGAGTTCCATTTCATTGTCTTTTGAGGAGAATCTCATGAAAAGTTCATGAAAATTCAAATACATAGTTACCAGTGATTGAAACCATTGGAACCCTAATACAACATCAACAACTCTCATTGTATTACAACCATTGTACTATCCAATAAGTTCTCCCCCATATTGAGATTAATACTATGACACTTCCCTGAACAATTTATGGTACCTCCATCCATAATCATTGCTTGAAATTCTAGTGTTGGATATATAATGCAATTGAGAAGTTTGGCTAATTTGCAGTTAATGAAGTTATGGCTACTACTAGAATCAATCAACATTGTTACCTTTTTTATTTTTGATATATCCTTCTATCTTGAGAGTTTGAGGAGTGTTGATGCCAGCCAAAGCATGACAAGATATGGTCGAACTAATCTCTTATGTTTCTTGGGAGGGTTCCAATTCTTGATCTTCTTCCTCTTCACAAACTTGTAGAATTATTTATTCTCACTACACTTGTTCCCTTTACTATACTTTTTGTCACAATTGAAACATAACCCTCGTGCTCTTCTTTCATCCATTCGTTGAGGATTCAACCTTATAGGTTGATTGAGGTTAGGAATAGTAACATGGAACTCCCTATAGGTGTTAGGGGCCATGCTTCTAGTAGCCATATTTTTACTTTCAACTTTCCTTGCTATAATTAAATCATTCTCCAATGATTTAGGCTCAAAGAGATGTGCCTCATGTTGAATTCTCTCCTTTAAATTACCCATAAAGAGATCCAACAATTTTTCCTTTAGAATGTAGTTCACTCTAGGACACAGTTTTTGAAAGTGTTAAATGTGCTCTATAACTTTACCTCTTTGTTTGAGATTTAGCAATTGGATAAAGAAGGTGGTGTTGTTAATATTTCCATAACGTGCCATGAATTCATCCATAAAAATAGACCAAGAGACATCAAAATCTTTTTTTATGAACACAAAGCCATTAGTACCATGCAAATTGATCAACTTCCAAAGACAAGGATGGAACAATTACCTTCTGTAAAGTTGGCACTTGGTACAGATCAAATAATTGCTCCATCTGGAATATCCATGTGATTGGATCATTGCCATCAAACTTCCTCATATCAATCTTGGGAATGACGTAGTTCCTTTGTTCTACATTGAACCCATGATTATGTGGATCTTGGAGTGATGAATGATCAGTTTTTGGAGACTCAACCCTCTCTCTTTTTAATCATCTTCTTGAGGAGGTGAATTAGGAGTATCGCGAGATCTTAGTGCATTCAAAATTTATCCCTTCATGTTTTCGAGATCATCTTTATTGGCCATCACCTTGAGGGTATTTTTGATATTTTCTTTGAGATCCTTTGTAAAATATTCAAATTGTTTCTTACTTTCCATACCAAATATGTCAACATTCCTTATCATTGTATTTTATATGATTTCCATTAGCCCTTCTACCTTGGACAACATAAATTATATATCTTGTACTTCATCTGGTGTCACTGATGAGCTCTCTGGAGGTTTAATAGGTGTAGAAATTTTTGTAGAACCCTTTTCCATGTCAAAAAATAATAATTCTCCATGTTTTTCTCTTTATCATGGTTTTGGAAGCACCCAAAATAGATCTTATATTCACAAGTTATGTTAAATTCATGTTATCATACCTTTTAAAACATTGATTTGGATATTGTCTTGCTAGCCAACCTTGCACCTAATATATCTATGAAATTTTGACACCTAATATAAAATTTCACCTTGTAGTAGTCTGCTATTTCTTCTATACAATTCGAAAGGTTTGACCAAATTATGATATTCCAAGTAAAAATTATGGTAAGTTTCCCAAAGCTTGTTGATTTTGGCCCTTTTAGGAGAGTGAACTTGTACGACCTACCAAGTGTCCAATTTTTTGTATCAACTTTTGAAATTTGGCACTGTAACACAATGGTATGTCTTATTTCCAATTAAACTAGTGGCACTCAATTTGGATTTTTCTAGAATCATATACGACTATTTTACCAAAAACACATATTTGAGACTAGTTTATGGACTAGTAAAAAAACCTAACTTCCACGTACTGTAACTTTGAAATCATAGACAACTAGAATTGAATTTTTATAACATAGATACTTTGATATTTCTTCTCAATATATTGAAAGTTTCGCTATATAAAAATTCACAAATAAAAAATTATAGCAAAGATGGCAAGACAAATTGTTTTTATGGAGTGAAACCAAGGATTGTATGGTCTAAAACCAAATGTTATGCACCAAATACTCCAAATAGCATACAAGTAGAAAGAAGTAGTAATTACATGAATTGAGAATGAATGTGAAGCCTCTTCAAGGGGGAAATCTCCTTTTAAAGTATATCAAATTCACAAGATGATATGGTGTACTTATATGAGACAAAGGGTACAATTACAATTAAGGGGCCTAGCCAATCACTAAACACAACACTAATATAATAATACAAATGTGATATTTCAATATCAAGGGCTTAACACAAGGGCATGATACCTTTATAGAACATGTTTTCCATCAATGATTCTTCTAATCACATTGGTCTAAATAGTGAACCTTCTAAACAAAAGATTTGCCAAATTTTTCTGGTAAGCATAGGCTATGATGATGATCCAAAAATCTTGTACATAGGATTATAATGCACTAAAGAGGAAACATAAAAAAAAAATTATCCCTATTTCATGAATTTAAATACATATATCCATGGTCTCATAAAGGTTTAAGAGGTTTTGACCTTGAGATAATTCAACATTCCATCCCTCTTGAGGAGGGTGCTAATTTTGTTAGACAATTGCGACATGGATGCTATAATTAGGAAAGAGCTTGACAAAATGTTGGAAATAAATGTCATTTTTATGTTCGCTACTCAAAGTGGGTCACTAATTTGGTTTTGGTTCATAAAAAGAATGAAAAAATTTGTCTTTGTATAGTCTTCAGAGATCTAAACCAAACAAGGGTCAAGGACAATTTCCCTTTTCCTTTCATGGATGTCATTTTATAACATGTTGTCGATTCAGAGATGATGTCTCTTTTAGACAATTTTTCTATGTACAATAAGATCAAAATCAATCTTAAGGACTACTTCAAAACCACTTTCATGACAAGATAGGGCACTTTCACGTATCACAATATTCCCTTTGGGCTATTTAATGTGGGTGTTACCCTTCAATGGGAAATGCACATTGTCTTTCACGAATTAATTGATATAATTGTTTAGATTTTCCTTGACAATTTGACTATGCATTCCAAGAAAAGTGTTCGGGTCCTAGCCTCCCTAACCCCCTAAGTAGATAGAAAAGTTGTTATGCATTACTATGTATGGAGGCCATCTCTAGTAAATAAGGCCCATGTATGCAGTGTACCCACTACTAGCCCAATAAAATAATTTGAATCTCATTAAATAAGCACATACAACATGATAAAAAGGCACATGAAACTAATAATAAATTTAAAGAAACATGAATGAACACCATTTTATGTACATACAATAACATCTAAATACTCAAAAAGTAAAAATAAAAATGAACAACAATTAAGCTCAACATTTAATTAAGATGAATATGGTGAATAAGAACATGTATCTTTGCAAGTATGCAACCAGTTGCAAATGATGGATATTCCACCCAATCATAGACTTTTTGCTCTAGATATCTCAACATCAAGTCACCCCTAAGCTAGGGATATGAATCCATAAGAAAGGATATCTCCTATGAGTGTATTGTCCACTCACAACCTAATAAAAAACCCACAACTAGATAAATTCCTATAGCGATTTCAATCCACTAGCTCTCTTTCTCTTTAACCTGCAAAACCCAAGGAATGAGATTCCCTTCTCTACCACATAGTCCCTTAGCCTATCCCACTTCTCTCCTCATCTCTAGCACATGTTGAACATGAAATCTCTCTGTCGGGGACTCTAGGAATTATAGTTGTAACATGGATTTTAATAGTAGCAACTTACTTGCTCACTTGGGTAAATTTTCTTCCACATAAATGTCACTTATAGGCCAAAAAACATGCTTATTCATGCATTTACCAGCTCCAAGAGTTGTCCATAAAACCCACTATGTTTTTTTGCTATCTCCCAACACTCCACACGCTTTTCATCTCTTCTAACCCATTGTAAAAACTACCTTCTTTCACCATTCAAATTTTTTTTCTCCCATGCATGTCAACTCTCACATTTTTCGAAGTTGATTGTATCGGGGTCCTGTCAGCCTTATTTATTCGCATAAATGGGACACTTTTTATTTCAACGGAGGGTTGGTAAAGTTGTGAGGCACAATCACTGTATGTAAGGGAATTAGCTTTGAAACTTGTTCTACAAACTAAGAAGGAAATCCAAACTTGAAGATGGTCATCAACTACTCTTTGTAATACAGAAAGTGTAATCTGACCTAATATTTAAAACTTCAAATGAAATCTAATTCTTTGAACCTTAAGTTATCACTATTCCATTGGTAGAAAATCAAACTACAGAGTGAAATATGCCACTGGCTGTGGGCTCTTTGCAACAATACTCTATCAACTAGTGAGGTTAAAGGTTTTGAAAGAAGGTTCTAACACACATTCGAAATGAAAAGACTTGAATTAAATCTAATTCCTTCAACCTTAGGTTATCATTGTTCCACTGGTATAAAATCAAGCTGCAAAGTGAAATATGTCACAATGATTATGAGATATTTGCAACAATACTCTGTCAACTAGTGAGGTTAAAGGTTTTGAAGGAATGTTTTAGCACACTTGTAGAATAAAATACTTGAAGTAAATCTAATTATTTCAACCTTAGGTTATCACTATTCCACTGGTAGAAAATCAGGTTGCAAACTGAAATATGCCACTGGTTGTGGGCTCTTTGTAATAGTACTATGTCAACTAGTGAGGTTAAAGGTTTTGAAAGAATGTTCTATGCAAGGAATTTGAAACAAAATCTAGCTTTCAACTATATAATTGTCACATCAGCTACAAATTCAAATGGAATCTGAAATTCAAACATAAAGATTAAAATGTTGTTGTATATATACAAGAATAAAACAAATTACTTATAGAAAAGAGAAGCGTAAATCAAACTTATACACAACAATAGACATAGTGACATGTATCAAGACAAGGGTTCCCTCTAGGCCTGATGCATACACAACAAAGAAAATATACTAGCTGGAAAATATCAGAGCCTCTGAATTAATCATCGATTGGTTACAAAACTGAGTTTTTCAAAAAGTTTTCCTCTACAATTCCAATCCCCCTCAAGCTTCAAATTCTAGCTTATTTATATAATGGAGGAAGTAAAAACTATCATAAGAGCACTCTCCTCGAGTAATAGCACAACTAATCAAACCCTAGAAGTATTTATTCGACCTTGATTTGATATCTAATTGGAGAAATCGACTGAAACATAAAATTTGGGCATTTCATCTTTAGAAAAATAGTCATATCTCCCAAAAAGTGCATTCTTTGAAAAAAAAAAAAAAAAAAAAAATCAATGTGTCTCACCTATTGGGCATGTTCTACACAAAACCCATGTTTCAGAATTTCCAAATTCATCCTCACCAATTCAAAAATCGCGTATGAAGTTCGTTGTTTGTTTTTGCTGCTAAATATTTTTCTGTAGATACCTGAGTTGACCAAGGAGTTGACCGAGGGTTTTTGGGTAAATTTTCATGCATTCAAGAGGATGTGTACCATGGAATGAAGGCAAGGAATAAAACCCATGTGCTCGTTTCTTCCAACTTGGCCTACACATATCTTAACAAATGACAAATTACAAGATCTAAATTTTCCCTGCAATTTCTAGTAAAATCCAAAATTAAACTATTTTAATATGTTGATTTCAAACAATTAAAAATAAAAAAAATATTTACCTAATTATGCCTTTAAATATATTTATGAGTTGAAGTGAATGGAGAATGTGTCAAAAAGGAGAGGTATAAAGGGGAAAAGTCCATAAGTTTAAAGGCTTTTTAACTGACAAAAAGAGTACTGACAATCCATGCTTTCAATAACTATGTGAGGTGACTTTTCCCACCAACCCCTCACATGCATTCAATAATTGGGATTTTTGGGATATTTAAAAAGGAAAATAGAAGGGTCATATAAAATAATTGAGAAAGGTGGCTTGGGTTTAATAGGCATGTGTAATTCCTCCCCTCAGACCCCCTCTCTTATGGAAACTTAGCCCCCATGAATCCATCTGTGTCCATATATAATCATCAATGTATTTTATTTTATTATTTTTTATATAAAATGTTTACATATTACATATCTTGAGCCACAACCATACATTGTATTTACAATATAATCACTAATTTGTGGATTAAAAATGGGGATTTTACATTCTCCTCTACCTACAATTTGCACTATCCTCGGTGCACATCACCATACCAGTATACATGTACAAAATTTTACATCATAGCACTTGATACTTTTGTAAGTTAAAAAATCCTGCAACAATTCCAACCAACAATCTATCATTCCCCTCAACTTTCACAACCCAAGGAATTGTACCCCTATATCTACATTGAATCCCTTAGGTTGTCCCACTTCCCTTCCAGAGATCCAACACAAGTTAGACATGAAGTCTCTGAGTTGTGGGTCTAGGAACTTCAAGTGTCAAAATGGAGTCTTTGCACACTTATATACAATTGTACATTCAATTTTCTTCAAAATTTGCAAAAACATGTGAGTACTCCTCTCACATGCTCCCACATGGCATCTTAAAGACTGTAGTAGGTTCATTATACCTTTACCAGGCTGATGGATTTGTTCATGAGAAATTTCACTTTCCAGTCCAAGACACACACTATCTCCACCTGAAATTCCCCTTCATGCTCCACCTGGATCATAGTCCAATCAATCATATGTTTAGGATCATACACATATTTATTCAATAATGACACATGAAACATATGATGAATTCGCATGGATGTAGATAATGCAAGCATATATGCAAGTGGGCATGCCCTCTCTAGAACTTCAAATGACCCACAGTATCTTGCTCCCAATTTTAGGCAACTTCCCAATCTTAGCGATCCCCTTTTAGCCTTTACTTAAAAATACACATGCTCTCCCACTTTGAATTCCCTGTGTCTTTTGACTTTGTCAACATAACTCTTTTTCTTGTCCCGTGCAATCTTTAAATTCTGCTTGATCTTTGCGATCTGCTCTTCCATTTCCCTTAGCAAATTTGGCCCAATAATGAATCTATCTGTGAGGTTGTCCCAACTCAGTAGTGTGTTGCATTTTTTTGCCAGGAAAGGCTTCAAATGGAATCATCTTCAATGATGCTTGATACCCATTGTGATGAAATTTATATCTTCCCCAAATTGTTTAAACAACCCTCTCCAAAAATTAGATGTGAACTTGGGATCTCTATTAGACACTATTGCCTTAGGCACTTCATGTAGCCTAGAAATTTCTTTCATATAAATTGTTGCAATGTTGGATGCATTGTGAGCAATCTTGACTAGGATAAAATGTGCAACCTTTATAAACTTGTCCACCACTATCATGATGGAATCATGTTGTCTTGTTGTTCTGGGAAGTTTTATGATGAATTCTTTTTAATTAATTCCCATTTCCATTCAGGAATGGAAAATGGTTGTAACAATCCTATTGGATTTTTGTGCTCAATCTTTACCTTCTAACATTCCATGCATCTGGCTATGTAATAAAAAATAACTTTCTTCATTAAGGGCTACAAATACTATCCCATTACAACTGCAATTGTCTTCGGGTAACTTGGACGACTAGCGTATGGCACATTGTGCATCTCTTTCAAGACCAAATTTCTCAATTTCGGAGAATTGGGAACATAAAATTTGTTCATGAACAAGAGAATTTCATCCTCTTTTAGCTTGTAATCCTTAAATTTTAGCGATACATTATCTTGTTATAATCCTTCTTTAACTTGCACATAATGTTGATCTGATGTCATAGGTTCCATAATTCTTCTTTTCAAATATGATTAGTACATGCTAATGGTTCTTGATTCGGATTTTATTTGCAGAAAGAAATGACTACAAATTATTAACATGTGTTTAACACAAAATAACAAAGATACAACAAAATTGATTTTCTATTCAGTAAGGAAATAAGTTGAAACTGTAAAATGCAGTGAAAACAAGCTTGCTAGAATGGTGGCGGCTTATCTTTGAGAAGAGATGTGATGGCTGCGCTCATTCGCAAGAAAATAATTACAATGAGGCTCTGAAGGCCTTTTTTACAATAAATAGAAATTCCAAAAACCCTAGACATCCAAAAACCTAACCCTATGTGATGAAGCGCCAAAATTCACGTGGGCCCCGTTTGGGTAAGCTAGTACATCAAATTCCCGGGGTCGTAACTTTTGCATACGATCTTCATTTTAGGCGTATGATAGCCCATTGGAAAGGTATCATCGAGGAGATTCGTTTTGGGGGTTCAATCCTACCTTTAACCATATTTGAGAAGATCGATCCCGAAAAACCTTCATTTAGGCCCTCAAAATGGTCCCGGAAGTTAAAATTGCTAAAAATAGTAAATTGCCAAAATTGTCAGAAAATTGTTTTGAGCTAGTTGGAAGAGGTGGGTGGCCACCGATATCCACCTAGATCAATCCTCCCTCCATAGGAAGCAATGGTCTCCATTGCGTTGAGTTCCCCGATCAGATGAGGAAATTTCTGCTGAATTTGGCCCCGGGTGAGCCACTTGCCTTGGTGCAGGAGTTGCCCTGCTTTGACGACTCGATAAAGTTGGATCCTTTGTTGTCGAGTACCCTTGATCTATGTGTCCACAATCTGATCGCTAGAGGCCTATTGTAAGTAGTCATGGTTGAGCTCTGTTGGTTTCAGTTGCTCTGTTATGTCCGAGGTGTCCAATAATGGTGGGAAATAAGGGCGAAGGAGATCCACGTTGAACACTGGGTGCAGACCAAAGAAAGGAGGAATGTTGAGCTCAAAAGAATTATCCCCCATGAACATGGTGATGGTGTACGACCCATAATAGAGTGGGCAAAGCTTCTGATGGGGTCCTATAAGGCGTTCTTTCTACAAGTGCAACCAAACTTTTTCGCCCACCTGAAACTTTTGTGGCACCCGATGTTGATCATGGCATTGCTTGTACTTGTCATTAGACTTTTGTAGGATATCCTGAACCTATTGGAAGATGTGTTGGATCCGCTCAATGAACCGGGTGTCTTTGTCAGCTTCAGTTGGAGCAGGAGATGAATCAGTCAAGGTGAGTGCAAGGGGAAGTGCAACATCTATGGGACCCAATGGTTGGAATCCCAACCCCACTTGAAAGGGGTTGTGGCCAGTTGAGCTATGCAGGGCTCAGTTGTAGCTATGTTGGACATAGGGAAGGCTCTCATCCCATGTGTGAGGGTGCTTTGAATTATACATGCGAAGGATATGCACAATCA